>OZ024855.1:51173663-51196163 GCA_964017155.1 Oasisia sp. SBJ-2009
ATTTTTGCACGTACCAACCTAAAGAGTATCTGTATATTAAAGTGCAACCTAAAGAGTATCTGTATATTAAAGTGGTTACACTTTGGAACTTCTTCGATAATTCACTGGTTAGTTCTTACTTAACCAGTTAAAAATGTGTTGGAGTCTTAAACCGTTTTTGCAGAAAACGTTACATATGTAAGATAAATAAACGTACAGTTTGTTAATTGTTATCTAAGTTGTTTTCATTATTAAATATTCCTATATTTTCTTTCAATCAAGTATAATATGGTTATACATGTAGTGTAATATATGTGTATATATATATATATATATATATATATATATATATATATATATATATATACACACATGTAATAGTGTTGTTGCAGCTGTTATTATTGCTCTTGTCAGATAGATGTATTACGAACTTGGTTAAACAATTTACGAGTAAACTTTATAAGTATTGTACTTCTTTTATCCTTTTTTCAACAATTTGTGTGACGTGCACTGAATATGTGTGATGTACAAAATGTGTGGTTGATGAAATTAACTGTATTTACTCATTCATAATAACACATAAAACCACCCGTCTGACCGACACGGAAACAAGAGGAACACAACAAATGCACATGCAAGAGTGATGCACTGTTATCTGTGTAGACGATACAGGTTATTGCTGTTCACTTACAAGGACATCGTTTTGTGACGCGAGTTGCGATCGTGCCACCAATATGAATCATGAGCCGGGGATGTTTGACAGTGTGGTAGCAGCGACCTTTATAACGCAAGGCATATCCACATTCAACATGATCCAAGCACCACGTTACGCATTCTGCATGAGTCATCTTCTTACGGATTATCGTTGAGTCAGAATAAAAAATATTGCGACGCTCGAAGGTTTCCTCAGCATGCGTGCAAACTGAAAACAGAATTCCACAATCTGATGGTGTCCCAGAACCCTATATTTTGCTATATTTTCAATACTACAGGCGGCCTTGCTTAGTCCGCGATTACGTATATTTTCACAATATATATATATATATATATATATATATATTATATTTAATTAAATAAATTAATAATAATAAATAAATAAACTTATATAGCGCTAAATCTAGTTAAAAACTGTTCAGGGCGATTTACATGTATGTATATATATATATATATATATATATATATATATATATATATATATATATATATATATATACATATATATATATATATATATATATATATATATATATATATATATATATATATATATATATATATGGGCTGTGTTCTGTCACCAATGTTATACTCTCTTTTTACACATGATTGTTTATCTTGTCACGTAGGTACTAAAATACTGAAATTTGCCGATGACACTACAGTGATAGGGCTTATAACAAATTCTGATGAATCTGAATATCGGGACCAAGTAAACAAACTCATCAGTTGGTGCAGCGATAACAATCTGGAACTTAATGTAAATAAAACGAAGGAAATGATTGTGGATTTTAGGAGAAAAAAATCTTCTCACCCATACATCGATGGCAGGACAGTTGAAATCGTCCAACATTTCAAATTTCTCGGTTCAAAAATCTCCAGTAATCTTAAATGGGAACTAAATGTTGTAAATATTGTCAAAAAGGCCCAGCAGCGGCTGTACTTTTTAAGAAGGTTAAGATCGTTTGGTTTGACCACACAGGTCATGCTCAACTTTTACAGAGCTGTAATCGAGAGTGTTCTGACATGTTCTATCTCAGTATGGTTTGGATCGATTACACAGAAGGAAACGCTCAGATTAAACAGAGTTGTGAAAACTGCTTCCCGAATCATTGGCAGAGACCTTCCCAGTCTTGAAATACTGTATCAGCAGCGTCTGTTAGGAAGAGCGACTCTCATCTCTCAAGATACATCCCATCCTGCCCATGACCTATTTGAACCTCTCCCATCTAGTCGCCGATTCAGATCCATAAAAACCAGGACCAACCGCTTTAGTACTAGCTTTTTCCCCTTAGCCGTTCAAGCCCTGTCAAAACAGAAGTGATTTTCTCCCACCCGCAGCAAACACATAGTCCACTTTCCGATGAGTTTTAGTATGTATATTTTATCATAATTTAGTATATTTTATATTTTTATATTATATTTTATATTTTTTATTTCATATTTTACATTTTAAGCTACTATATTTCTACTAGATCGTATCAATTATTTATCGATGTTATAATGAGCAATTTTTTATTCGGACCTTTTTATGTGATTGTTCTTATTTATTTTATTTAATGTAGTAGTATATTTTAACATCATTGTTTGGTGCATGTGAATGTATTGTCATGTGAATGTACTATTACGACGACCAATATCATTACACATTCCAATGTTTTATAGTAACTACAATGTGAACACATGGCAATAAAGCTATCTTATCTTATCTTATCTTATATATATATATATATATATATATATATATATATATAAACAAGGCTATTGACGCCAACATCATTAATCTACAATAAATGCCACTGATTTTGTGTTATTATATTAATTATATCGGTGTTGGTATGGTCAATTTGGGAGCAATTTTGGATTTCAAATAAAAAATGGCAGCAGAACATTAATTCATAATCGTATTCCACGTCCTCAAAACCGTGTTTATTGATGCCAACGTCATCATTCTGCAGCATTTAAAACAAACATAAATTACGATGTAATCTATGTTTTGGAGCACCGTAGCGGCCAACAGGGATTCTGAAAAAGCCAAGTGGGAGGCGGTTGACCACTCTGCCAAATGTTCATCTAAGAGTTACGAATTTGGGAAAAATCAAAAAATTGAATCTAATCAAAAATGATATTAGTAAACCACTAGTGACAGCAGCCAGTCGTAGGCCTACGAGTGCCACATGTTGCGTTTTAAGTAGTCTACGCTACATATCTCTAATTGTGCTAACGCAGTTAACACGTGATCAGTTTCACGTCGACAAATGTATTTATTGATATCAATCTGCTACCTGGTTCATGTATTTGCCGTTGCCTCGATGTGGCTGTGGTCTGGGAGTGATCTGTGGTGTTGCTGCTTCTACGAGGCACAGCGTGACCGAATGGCATGGCGGTAATGTCCACTCTTCGTTTCTCGCCAGTATAAAACACTGTAGTGTAATGTAATGTAATGTAATGTAATGTAATGTAATGTAATGTAATGTAATGTAATGTAATGTAATGTAATGTAATGTAATGTAATGTAATGCAATGCAATGCAATGCAATGCAATGTAATGCGGTGCGGTGCGGTGCGGTGCGGTGCGGTGCGGTGCGGTGCGGTGCGGTGCGGTGCGGTGCGGTGCGGTGCGGTGCGGTGCGGTGCGGTGCGGTGCGGTGCGGTGCGGTGCGGTGCGGTGCGGTGCGGTGCGGTGCGGTGCGGTGCGGTGCGGTGCGGTGCGGTGCGGTGCGGTGCGGTGCGGTGCGGTGCGGTGCGGTGCGGTGCGGTGCGGTGCGGTGCGGTGCGGCGATGCGGTGCGGATAGCCTTCTGTTCAGCAATATCACGATGCAAAGACGCAAACTGATTTTAGAGTAGAACGTAAAAGTAAAAAACGGGGAACAAATAAAACTGAGATACACGCATGGAAGGAACAATTTGGATGCATTAGGCGACGTCTAAATGTCCACCAATAAAACTCAATTGTTACATACAAGTAAGTACATTCTAATAGACAAAACAAGACATGTGGAAAATTCCGAAAAATTATTCGACTAGCGTCATTACATTTTTCGACCACATCGTGCTCTACTTTTTGACACACACACACACACACACACACACACACACACACACACACACACACACACACACACACACACACACACACACACACACACACACACACACACACACACACACACACATATATATATATATATATATATATATATATATATATATATATATATATTAATATAATTATTCATTAATTCATATACAATATTTACAAGTATATATATACATGCATACATATAAATATACGTAATAATAATAATATATATACATAACTATAAATAAGTGTAATAATTGTACATAATATATATGTATACATGTATGTATATAATAATAAATGTTACATATAATTATACATATGTGTGTTTGTTTGTTTGTATGTGATGTTTATGTGCTTGTGCGTGTATCTATTTGCTGGCTAGTGATGAAGAATATATCTAAACAATGGTGAATATATACGTTATGATAACTATTATTAGCGTATTCTTAGTAATGCAGATATATATGGGCTCTTACGGTAACAACGCCTTTGTTCTATCGATACATATTAATGCAGCGCTATTATAAATGCAAAGCAATTGATACAAAGAGCAAAACAAATATGCAACATACGGGAGATGAACATGACGAACCACTTCGTTAACTCATACATGGGCGCCACCATTACTTCACGGTGTGCTACGTAGAAAACAACATAATCGCGCAGGAAGTGACGTTACTCCACGTCAAAAAAATCCTGTTCCGACGTGAATGTGGCAAACGGCAGGCTGCGAACACCATTGAAATTCATTGTCCTAATCCTTCCTATAGGCGGCTCAACGCAAATGCCTATCTGGGGATGAGCTGGGGATGATCGGGTAAAAACGTCATCAACCGGCAGCAACGCGAAGGATTTCGCTGAATGCTGTGTCGGGCAAGTTGTCCAATCCTACCACCCCGGACGAATAGAATTACTGTATTCTAAAAGGACAGAACACCATCATACAACATTGTGGAGGAGGACACATTTTCTAATGATTTTCCGGAATGTGTATTGTATAACATGTTATTCTTTATGTGTACAGTATTGCTGGCAGTATCTTGGTGGAAACTGTGGTTACAATATCACTTCAAATAAAAACGGGAGCAAAACTTATCAGTGGTGGAGTTGGGCCCTTTTAAGAATATCTTCGTTAATGAACATTTGGTACAGAAAGGTACAGTGTATTATTTCATGTGCCATATATCTGATATATTTGGTAAGTTATAAGATGATGTCAAGCAGGAAAAAAGTATTGAGAGAGCGATTTTACGTCTTCCACCGTGAGTAGTATAGTAGGGTGATATGAAATGATGCTGCCGCGGAGCGGTGGACTTCCACCGGTGGAAGGTTGAAGTCACCATATTAAAAGATAGGAAAAAAGGTCAAAGTTCAAAATTTTGCTCCGTAGGAACCGGAGGAACACAATTTCTAGAACAAATGTGGTGGAATAGCCCCAATTTCACCCGCCCCGGTGAAAGATCAAATGTCAAAGGTCACGTGACAAGATCAAGGTCAAAGGTCAAGTGGCGCCATCTGGCGAATAGGTCGTATATTCGTGGCGCCCTCCTACGGACAATTCACGAACTAATACTACACAAATTCGTGCGGCAAATGTTGTTAAGTGGCGCCCCCTGGCGGATATGTTGTGTATTAGTGTCGCCCCCTTACGGACAATTCACGAAGTAGTACTGTCAAAATTCGTGCGTCTTACTTTTAAAAGTGGCGCCCCCCTGGTGGTTATGTCATGAATTAGTGGCGCCGCTTGGTGGACACGTCACGAACTATTACTGTCAAAATTCGTGCGTCTTATTTTTTGAAAGGCGCCCCCTAGTGGATAGGTCGTGCACTAGTGTCGCCCCTTACGGACAAATCACGAACTAATACTGTCTAAATTTGTTCGTCTTATTTTTTTAAATTACGTAAAAATTGTGTTAGGGGTTATGTAGCGCCCCCTCGCGGATAGACGACGAACTACAAACTAGGTGAAAGAACAAGTGGACCCATCTGACGTATATGTCTTCAACTAATACCCCATAAATACGTGTGTCTTATTTTTTCTAAGAATACACAAGAGGTCAAGAGGCTAACATGGCGAGCGTTTTCATTGGCTGTTGCGCGCGAAGAAGAATTTTCATTGGCTGTTGTGGAGCAAGCAAGGACATTGGTTTTTGGGGGCAGTTTTGGAAGAGCAATGCCTTTAACCAAATAGGGTTTTAACATTGTTTTAATTAAAAAGGCTTTATGAAAAACCGTGTTTTGTGTCATGACATGGAGCGAAGAAAGGTAAACGGTTATAAATTATTGTATTAAACGATACCAAAACAGAGCGTAACACAACACCCCATTGTAGACCTGTCGCCGATTCAACTATAGGTTGTTAGGCAACCAGCAGTAAATAATAATGAATCACATTGTATCTGTGACGTAGTGTCCCGTAATGCAACTGGAGCGGAGTATGCAAGAATGTTGTAAGTTATTGTGTCTTTTTAAAACTATACCAAACAGGCCTTAATGCAGCGCCCTATGCTGTCTGCCTCCTCTCCTGGTAGTTACATCCCACGTATGCCAGTAACATATCTGGTCCTTCATGTCCAGTGTGGGTGCAACACGGGGGTGTCTATCTACCCAAGGCCAAGCTTGCTGCTTCCCTAGCAGGTCAGTCGGTTGATGTGCTCTCATCGAGGAACACTGGAACAGTCAGCAAGGGACGACGTTGTAATGTTGCAAGTGGTTGTATAACAAACAATGTAATACATTGTATCTGTCACGTAGTGGCCCTTCCTTCGCAAGTCTGAACATGTTTATTCATACGGCCATATCATCACATGTCCATTATGTAGTACACACAGATCACGTTCCCCACGTAAGCAACTTACATAATTATGTCGTGAGTGCGCATGCGCGTTGAACCGTATGTAGGTCATCTAGAATGTCTTCGTTCTCCACGTAGGCAACTTATATATGTCGTTGTGAAACCAATACACACGAGGCTAGGACAGTTTTATGTCAAGTGCAAACAATAACTTCCGTTAAAATGACGCTTCTTACCACGTTGAAAACACAACTTCCGTAAACATTTCTTGCAAAATTACACCTTCGACCATAGTCATAACGTTAAAAACTAGTGCCATTTAATGTTTTCGACACAATAACCTTGACAAGTTTTCTTATTTGCCTGAGTCAGTGTGCTATCTACATAGCATTTCGTAAAGTTTCACCGTGTCATTGCGTTAGACATGTGGTGTTTTAACAAATTTAACTAAGTTAGTCTTGTAATTTGTAGTAAATATTATATTTTTCTATTCTACGTCATAACTTTGTCAAGTTATTTCATATTTTACTAACTCGGTGGGCCGACTTTTGTACCATTTCACAATTTTTCAACGCATCACCGCGATGACTTTGTCATTTTCATGTATTTTTAGTGTCTACCTGCTATAACTTCATCAAGTGTTTCCATATTTTACTAACTCGGTGTACCAACTTTTGTACCATTTCACAACTTTTCAGCGTTTCACCGCTATGACTTTGTCTGTCAATTTCACGTATGTTTAGTGTTTATATGCTATAACTTTGGCAAGTTTCTCATATTCTGCTAAGTCGGTTTGCAAACCTCGTTCCATTTCGTAACGTTTCACCGTTTCATTGTGTTACACAGGTAGTGCTTTTTACTAATTTAACTAACTTATTCTTGTAACTTCTGTTTCGACACCATAACTTTGTCAAGTTTTTCATATTTTACCAAACCGGTGCACCAACTTTGTATCATTTCACAACCTTTTCAGCGTTTCACCGCCATCACTTTGTCAATTTCACTTATTTTTAGGGTTTACATACCATAACTTTGTCAAGTTTGTCATATTTTACTCACACGGTGCACCAACTTTATACCATTTCACATATGTTTAGCGTTTCACCGCCATGACGTTGTCAATTTCTGTATTTTTAATGTTTACATGCTATAACTTGTCGTTAAAAATTTCGGGTCACATCAGGCCCATAACACAATTTCGTGCACAACTACACATTCAATCATAGTGGTATCGTTAAAAACTAGTGCCATTTAAAGTGTCCACGCAATAACCCTGCCAACCTTTCTTATTTCACTGAGCCAGTGTGCTCACCTCGTTCCATTTCGTAACGTTTCACCGTTTCACTGCGTTACACAGGTGGTGCTTTCACAAATGTAACTAAGTTATTCTTGTAAGTTGTAGTAAAATAGTATATTTTTCTATTCTACGCCCTAACATTGTCATGTTTGTTCATATTTTACTAACTCCATGTACCAACTTTGTACCACTTCACAACTCTTTCAGCGTTTCACCGCCATCACTTTGGCAATTTTACGTGTCTTAGTGATTACATGCCATAACTTTGTCATGTTTTTCATATTTTACTAACTCCATGTGCCAACTTTGTACCATTTCGCAACTCTTTCAGCGTTTCACCGCCATCACTTTGTCAATTTTACGTGTTTTTAGTGTTTACATGCAATCACTTTATGTTTATAAAACAAGTTATGTTTACAAAACAAAACTAAAGTTTACAAACACGTTATGTTAATAAAACAAAACTAAAGTTTACAAACACGTTATGTTTACAAAACAAAATACAAAACAAAAGTTTACAAACACGTTATTTTTACAAAACAAAACAAATGTTTACAACACAAATGTTTACAAAACAAAAGTTTACAAACACGTTATGTTCACCGGAAAAAAAAAAACAAATTTTTGCTTAGTTAACCCCTACTTTTTTCTATGTCAAAACCTAATTAACCTAAAACATTATGTGTCTAACCCTAGTTAGTTGTTATTTTGTCCGCTAGACGGCGCTGCTGTCTAATGTAGTGTTAGGGTTATCCGGTATATGACGCTAGCGTGTAATGTAGCGTTAGGGTTATCCGGTAGATGGTGTTAGCGTCTAGCGTCGTGAGGTCGCAACCGAATATTTTGTCGGAAACCAACATTTTTTTTAGATTTGGTTGGGAATTTACGATAATGACTTAGTAAAATACGAATACTTGAAATAATTACCACCTCAAAACGTCAAGTTATGTTACGGTTGTGGTGGAAACCACCGTTTTCCCGGAAGTGGTGTTTTACACGTGAGAGGAATCACCCTTTTTATGGAAGTTATGTTTTTGCACGTGACCGGAAGCTTCACATTTTACGGTAGTTACGGTTTTCACGTGATAGGAGCCCATTTTGGTACACGTTATGATGCGAATATGGTCTGAAGTGGAAAGATTCCTCTTTCTATCTCGTTAACTCGCTAAATGTTATGAAATTACCACGTTGACTTTAGGGCACATTCGTTTGTGATTGGTTCATTTTCGGGACACTTGATTGTTACTGGTTCATTTTCGGTACGTTCACGTGATCCAAGTTTTCACTTGTGAACAATATGACACGCATGTTTTTCGAGTTTGTCATTCATTCTCCGACATCGGCATGGCTAACGTTACGCTGCTACTATAACCCCGTCGTTGACACGCAAGACATAAGTGACGAGAGCGACGAGGCAACAAAATACGAGTATTTGCCAAGGTTATGGGCTCGAAACACAAAAGGTATGTCATGACTGTGACGAAGCCGCCATTTTACAAGAAATTCTGTTATGGAAGTAGTCGAAGCCATCGTTTTCTATGTCAAACCCTAATTAGTGGCTGTTTACTGCGCTAGATGAGGCAAGCGTTTTAACCTAGTGTTAGATGTATCCGCTAGATGGCACCAGTTTGTAAAGAAGTGACGTGACAATCCAAGATTTTTCCACATTGTTTTAGATTTCATTAAGAAAATGGTGTGAGTGGTTAGAAAAACCACCAAGGTCCTCGGTTTTTGATATAAAGTGACAAAGTTTTTCCATAGAAGGATAATGAATGTACCAAGGTGACTTAGAAAAATACGTCAAATTAACAAAGTCATCGAGGTGAAACGCTGGAAAGTTGAGAAATGGTGCAAAGTTGGAACGCGGACTTAGTAAAATATGAAAATTTGACAAGTTTATCGCGTCGAAACAGAAAAATATTCCATTTTACTACAAGTTACAAGAATAACTTCGTTACATTTGTGAAAACGACACCTATTTAAGGCACTGAAACGGTGAAACGTTACGAAATGGAACGAGGTTAGCACACCGACTTAGCAAAATATGAAAAACGTGACAAAGTTATCGCATGTAAACACTAAATATACGTGAAATTGACAAAGTCATGGCTGTGAAACGCTGAAAAGTTGTGAAATGACCCAAAGCCTTTAAAAGTTGACATAACTTGTATGAAAAACGTTTTGTTTTTTATTAACATAACGTGTTTTGTAAACTATTTGTTCTGTATTGTTTTGTTTTGTAAACATAACTTGTGTGCAAATTGTTGGTTTGTTTTATAAATATAACGTGTTTGTAAACTTTAATTTTGTTTTGTAAACTTTCTGTTTTGTATTTTGTTTTGTAAACATAACGTGTTTGTAAACTTTTGTTTTCTAAACATTTGTGTTGTAAACCTTTGTTTTGTTTTGTAAACATAACGTGTTTGTAAACTTTTGTATTTTGTTTTATGAATTATTTATTCAGCCTCCGTTGCCGGAGAAGAAACATTACATACATATTCATACGTGCAATCACATATAAAAGACACACGGTGGAGAATAAAAACCTGATAAAATAAAATAAATAACAACAATACATACAGTGGCATGGTATAATATATAAAATTCAGTGTATATTGTGTATATCAGTTAAAATAAAGAGACGCGTAATATATTAGAGGGCAGTGGTTAAGAGATGAACTAAAAGATGTTCATGTGAATATGGTCTGTTAAAATTATCAGTAAATAAAAGGTGTCTAATCGAGTCAACAAGACCATCATTTGTCGCACTACTTTGTGGTACATGTTGATTTAAATTAAAGGCTCGTTTACTGGGTGACTCGCCCATAGATACTACTTTATACAACAGGGTTCCAGGTACCGTTTCACCATAACATATAAAACGAGACAGTAAGTGCTGCATCAGTCGACGCGCTGGACTTTCCACATTAAATATTCTACTATACAAGGATAAAACATTTCTATTTACAATATCTTCGATCTTTTCAATATTTAGTGCTTTAAGTAAGGCTGTGTTGTGGGATAGTTTGCTTAATCCAAGACTTTGTTTAATTAATTTACCCTGTGCAGATTCAAGTCGACGCATTTGGATGGCGGTGCTGCCCATACACTCTAAACCGTATGTTAACGTTGGTTGACATATACATTTATAAAGATACGCTTGAACACCAGGAGTGGCTCCTGGGTATAACATACCGGCATTACCAAGCCCATAAAATGACTGTCTGCATTTTGTTAGTCTGTTGGTGACATGGCTGGCATTGTTACCACCCTGATTAAACACGTTACCAAGTATATTAAGCGATTCTTCATTACATAGACATTTGTCACCAAGCCTCCACTTTGGGTCTTGGTATAACGGACACTTTCCAACAATCATGCATTTCGATTTTTCAACCCCAAATTTGAATTTCCACCTTTTACTATATGCATCACATACATCAATTAGGTTCTGTAGATCTTGAACATTAGTTGAGAATAGAGTAATATCGTCGGCGTAAGCCATAGAATTGTACAGTGTATCACCTATTCTGACGCCTGCGTCACAGTTATTCAAGTCTAATAAAAGTTGATTAATAAAAATTTTAAACAGATACGGCGAGAGAACGCTTCCTTGTCGTGTACCACGTGTCACATCAAACGGTTTACTATATGAACCGTTCCACTTGACTACAGCATTCAGCTTATCATACCAGTTATACAATAGTAACCACTCATGTACAGGTAAAACATGAATTAACTTTAGAAACAGTGACACGTGACATATAGAGTCAAAACATTTTTCTGCATCAAGGGCGGCTACGAACACAGGGCTGTTTTGCGATTTAAAATAAGATGTAATATCATTTAGTAAGTTGCATGCAAATGCTGTACCTCGGTTCTCGCGGAATCCAAACTGAGTGTCAGATAAATCAGTATCTGGTAAGATCAGTGCTTCTACCATCTTAGTATGTATAGAGCTTAGAGTAATTGGCCGATAATTCTTTGCAATGTTCGCGTTAAGTGTAGATTTCTTTAGTATGGGAACAATTAAACCAGTAGTGAATAATGTAGGTACGCATGCCCTGGATAGTATAATAGTGTACAGTGATGCAAGCAGTGAACACAGTAACGATGATTTGCCATAAATAAGATGTTCAGCAGTTATACCATCGAGTCCCGGTGATTTATTTTTACTAAGTTTGGATATAAGCATGGCGACTTGATCCTGATGTACCTCATGTGTGCCCATCAAATAACAATTATCACTATAATATTGCTCTACCATGTGTTTGTCAAGAGTTTGTTCAACAGTACATTCTGGTAAGGCTTGCATAACATCACCATAGAATTCACCAAAATCTGTGGCACATAGAGATGATTTAACTTTTGTAATTCTTCGCTGTTTGATTACATTCTAGAATGCGGACAGTTTCCTGTTCTTTAACATAACATTGAGTTTCTGGTGTTTATTGTTCACTGAGCGATCTACGCACTGCCGAATTCTACGTCGGAACACCTTTTTGATATATTTGTACGTTTCATACACTGCCCCGACACGAGGTCTATCATTGTCATTCCAAAGTCGCCACCAGAACCGTTTACGGTCTCGTAGGTGGCTGAGTTCAGGGCACCAATATGTTTTTGATTTGTTGCAGTGTTTCTGTTTGCACCCTGCTTCTGTCACAGCGTCGTGCATGGCATCGTTCAGTTGCACAACATAGGAATCGACGAGCCCCTGTACGGCATCACTGTCATCATTAGCATCACACGTCAGAATATGCATAGTCGATAGTTTGCTGTGAAGGATATCGTGATACGTGTTGGTACACTCTAGGTTGTCCCATCTGCATGTGACACTGTGCGGGACATCAGTTGATAACACCGTGGGTTGACACTGTTCGCTGAGAACTCTGGTCTGTAGGCAGAGGGGCAAGTGATCGCTTACGTTATCAGCATGTCGCGGTTATAAACATAACGTATCTGTAAACTTTAGTTTTGTTTTGTAAACTTTCTGTTTTGTATTTTGTTTTGTAGACATAACGTGTTTGTAAACTTTTGTTTTGTAAATATTTGTGTTGTAAACATTTGTTTTGTTTTGTAAATATAACGTGTTTGTAAACCTTTGTTTTGTATTTCGTTTTGTAAACATAACAAGTTTGTAAACTTTAGTTTTGTTTTATTAACATAACGTGTTTGTAAACTATAGTTTTGTTTTAGAAACTTACTGTTTTGTATTTTGTTTTGTAAACATAACGTGTTTGTAAACTTTTGTTTTGTAAACATTTGTGTTGTAAACATTTGTTTTGTTTTGTAAAGTTATCGTGTTTGTAAACTTTTGTTTTGTATTTTGTTTTGTAAACATAACGTGTTTGTACTTGTCTGTACATTTTTGTTTTATAAATATAACGTGTTTGTGAACTTTAGTTTTATTTTGTAAACTTTCTCTTTTGTATTTTGTTTTGTAAACATAACGTGTTTGTAAACTTTTGTTTTGTAAACATTTGTTTTATAAACATTTCTTTTGTTTTGTAAACATAACGTGTTTGGAAACTTTTGTATTTTGTTTTATAAACATAACGTGTTTTTAAACTTTAGTTTTGTTTTGTAAACTTTCTGTTTTGTATTTTGTTTTGTAAACATAACGTGTTTGTAAACTTTTGTTTTGTAAACATTTGTGTTGTAAACATTTGTTTTGTTTGATAAATATAACGTGTTTGTAAACTTTAGTTTTGTTTTGTAAACTTTCTGTTTTGTATTTTGTTGACACGTTATGTAAACTATAGTTTTGTTTTGTAAACTTTCTGTTTTGTATTTTGTTTTGTAAACATAACGTGTTTGTAAACTTTTGTTTTGTAAACATTTGTGTTGTAAACATTTGTTTTGTTTGGTAAAGTTATCGTGTTTGTAAACTTTTGTTTTGTATTTTGTTTTGTAAACATAACGTGTTTGTACTTGTCTGTACATTTTTGTTTTATAAATATAACGTGTTTGTGAACTTTAGTTTTATTTGGTAAACTTTCTCTTTTGTATTTTGTTTTGTAAACATAACGTGTTTGTAAACTTTTGTTTTGTAAACATTAGTTTTATAAACATTTCTTTTGTTTTGTAAACATAACGTGTTTGGAAAGTATTGTATTTTGTTTTATAAACATAACGTGTTTGTAAACTTTAGTTTTGTTTTATTAACATAACGTGTTTGTAAACTATAGTTTTGTTTTGTAAACTTTCTGTTTTGTATTTTGTTTTGTAAACATAACGTGTTTGTAAACTTTTGTTTTGTAAACATTTGTGTTGTAAACATTTGTTTTGTTTTGTAAAGTTATCTTGTTTGTAAACTTTTGTTTTGTATTTTGTTTTGTAAACATAACGTGTTTGGACTTGTCTGTGTAAATTTTTGTTTGTTTTATAAATATAACATGTTTGTGAACTTTAGTTTTATTTGGTAAACTTTCTCTTTTGTATTTTGTTTTGTAAACATAACGTGTTTGTAAACTTTTGTTTTGTAAACATTTGTTTTATAAACATTTCTTTTGTTTTGTAAACATAACGTGTTTGGAAACTTTTGTATTTTGTTTTATAAACATAACGTGTTTTTAAACTTTAGTTTTGTTTTGTAAACTTTCTGTTTTGTATTTTGTTTTGTAAACATAACGTGTTTGTAAACTTTTGTTTTGTAAACATTTGTGTTGTAAACATTTGTTTTGTTTTATAAATATAACGTGTTTGTAAACTTTAGTTTTGTTTTGTAAACTTTCTGTTTTGTATTGTAAACATAACGTGTTTGTAAACTTATTGTTTTGTAAACATTTGTTTTATAAACATTTCTTTTGTTTTGTTAACATAACGTCTTTGGAAACTTTTGTATTTTGTTTTATAAACATAACGTGTTTGTACTTGTCTGTAAATTTTTGTTTGTTTTATAAATATAACGTGTTTGTGAACTTTAGTTTTATTTGGTAAACTTTCTCTTTTGTATTTTGTTTGGTAAACATAACGTGTTTGTAAACTTTTGTTTTGTAAACATTTGTTTTATAAACATTTCTTTTGTTTTGTAAACATAACGTGTTTGGAAACTTTTGTATTTTGTTTTATAAACATAACGTGTTTTTAAATTTAGTTTTGTTTTGTAAACTTTCTGTTTTGTATTTTGTTTTGTAAACATAACGTGTTTGTAAACTTTTGTTTTGTAAACATTTGTGTTGTAAACATTTGTTTTGTTTTATAAATATAACGTGTTTGTAAACTTTAGTTTTGTTTTGTAAACTTTCTGTTTTTTATTTTGTTTTGTAAACATAACGTGTTTGTAAACTTTTGTTTTGTAAATATTTGTGTTGTAAACATTTGTTTTGTTTTGTAAACATAACGGGTTTGTAAACTTTTGTTTTGTATTTTGTTTTGTAAACATAACGCGTTTGTACTTGTCTGTAATTTTTTGTTTTATAAATATAACGTGTTTGTGAACTTTAGTTTTATTTTGTAAACTTTCTCTTTTGTATTTTGTTTTGTAAACATAACGTGTTTGTAAACTTTTGTTTTGTAAACATTTGTTTTGTAAAAAATTATTTTGTTTTCTAAACATAACGTGTTTGGAAACTTTTGTATTTTGTTTTAAAAACAAAACGTGTTTTTAAATTTTAGTTTTGTTTTGTAAACTTTCTGTTTTGTATTTTGTTTGTAAACATAACGTGTTTGTAAACTTTTGTTTTGTAAACATTTGTGTTGTAAACATTTGTTTTGTTTTGTAAACATAACGGGTTTGTAAACCTTTGTTTTGTATTTCGTTTTGTAATCATTACGTGTTTGTAAACTTTAGTTTAGTTTTATTAACATAACGTGTTTGTAAACTTTAGTTTTGTTTTGTAAACTTTCTGTTTTGTATTTTGTTTGGTAAACATAACGTGTTTGTAAACTTTTGTTTTGTAAACATTTGTGTTGTAAACATTTGTTTTGTTTTGTAAAGTTATCGTGTTTGTAAACTTTTCTTTTGTATTTTATTTTATTTTGTAAATATAACGTGTTTGTACTTGTCTGTACATTTTTTTTTATAAATATAACGTGTTTGTGAACATTAGTTTTATTTTGTAAACTTTCTGTTTTGTATTTTGTTTTGTAAACATTTGTTTTGTAAAAAAATTCTTATGTTTTGTAAACATAACGTGTTAGGAAACTTTTGTTTTGTATTTTGTTTTGTAAACATAACGTGTTTGTAAACTTTAGTTTTGTTTCATTAACATAACGTGTTTGTAAACTTTAGTTTTGTTTTGTAAATATAACTTGTTTTATAAACATAAAGTTATGGCATGTAAACACTAAAAACACGTAAAATCGACAAAGTGATGGCGGTAAAGCGCTGAAAGAGTTGCGAAATGGTACAAAGTTGGCACATGGAGTTAGTAAAATATGAAAAACATGACAAAGTTATGGCATGTAAACACTAAAACACGTAACATTAACAAAGTGATGGCGGTGAAACGCTGAAAAAGTTGTGAAGTGGTACAAAGTTGGTACATGGAGTTAGTAAAATATGAAACACTTGACAAAGTTATGGGATGTAAACACTAAAAACACGTAAAATTGACAAAGTGATGGCGGTGAAACGATAAAAAAAGTTGTAAAGTGGTACAACATTGGCACACCGAGTTAGTAAAATATGAAAAACATGACAAAGTTATGGCATGTAAACACTAAAACCACGTAAAATTGACAAAAGTGATGGCTGTGAAACGCTGAAAGAGTTGCGAAATGGTACAAAGTTGGCACATGGAGTTAGTAAAATATGAAAAACATGACAAAGTTATGGGATGTAAACACTAAAAACACGTAAAATTGACAAAGTGATGGCTGTGAAACGATGAGAAAAGTTGTAAAATGGTATAAAGTTGGCACACCGAGTTAGTAAAATATGAAAATAACATGACAAAGTTATGGCGTAGAATAGAAAAATAGACTATTTTACTACATGTTACAAGAATAACTTAGTTAAATTTGTGAAAACACCACCTGTGTAACGCAATGAAACGGTAAAACGTTACGAAATGGAACGAGGTGAGCACACTGGATCAGTGAAATAAGAAAAGTTGGCAGGGTTATTGCGTGGAAACTTTAAATGGCACTAGTTTTTAACGTTATCACTATGATTGAATGTGTTGTTTTGCAAGAAATTGTGTTATGGTCCTGATGTGACCCGACATTTTTATGGTAGTTGTGTTTTGCACGTGGCAAGAAGCGTTATTTTAACGTAAGTTATGGTCTGCGCATGACATAAAACTGTCCTAGTCTCGTGTGTATGGATTGGGCAACGACAAGTTATAGCATGTAAACACTAAAAATACATGAAATTGACAAAGTCATGGCGGTGAAACGCTAAAAATATGTGAAATGGTATAAAGTCGGTGCACCGTGTGAGTAAAATATGACAAACTTGACAAAGTTATGGTATGCAAGCCCTAAAAATAAGTGAAATTGACAAAGTGATGGCGGTTAAACGCTGAAAAAGTTGTGAAATGATACAAAGTTGGTGCACCGGTTTGGTAAAATATGAAAAACCTGAAAAAGTTATGGTGTTGAAACAGGAAAATATTCCATTTTACTACAAGTTACAAGAATAAGTTAGTTAAATTAGTAAAAAGCACTACCTGTGTAACACAATGAAACGGTGAAACGTTACGAAATGGAACGAGGTTAGCAAACCGACTTAGCAGAATATGAGAACTTGCCAAAGTTACAGCATGTAAACACTAAAAATACGTGAAATTGACAAAGTCATAGCGGTGAAACGCTGAAAAGTTGTGAAATGGTACAAAGGTTGGTACACCGAGTTAGTAAATATGGAAAAACTTGACAAAGTTATAGCAGGTAAACACTAAAAATACGTGAAAATGACAAAGTCATCGCGGTGATGCGTTGAAAAATTGTGAAATGGTACAAAAGTCGGCACACCGAGTTAGTAAAATATGAAATAACTTGACAAAGTTATGACGTAGAATAGAAAACTGATTGTGCTAGACATCCAATGTATTCTTCACGCAGGAAAACTGGATTTATAGGATTCTTAGTTGCAATCAAGAGCCTGAAAGCTATGTATACAGATCTTGTTGCCCCGGATCCTGCTCCATTGAAATACTTTTTATCTTATAAAATGAGTCAGGAACACGTGAAGCTATTTTTGCAGCTGTTAGATCATCAGGTGGGTGTAGTAATAACCCTACTTCCAGTCAGTTCATTAGCATCTATAAACAGCTTCTGATGAGGCATCAGATTGAGGGTAGTCATGGCAACTGCATTGTACAGGACAAAACCAGCATTCTGAATGCAGTTGAGGATGGATGTAGCATACAGGAAGTGCAGACAGGTACTTCGGATGTTGCACTTGCCCGAAGATATGATCTAGAGCTTAGAATGCCATCAGAACAGGATAACGATTATGCATATGTCCTAATGTCAGTGAGCTGTCCGAGTATAAAGAAGCAGCCATTTCATACATTGTGAAGATGGTTGTGAAAAGGATCAGTTGCCCTGAGTGTGTTAGTGCACTGATGGAATCCAAAAACACACACTCACACATACCCTTTGTTGTCCTCAAAGACAATGGTGGGTTGATTTCCCCATCACCAGGTGTTCACAAAATATGTATTGCAACTGAAAAGTCATTCCAGCGAATGTTGAAAGTGACATCAGGTAAGCTACCCCAGGGTCCAGGGCTGTCCAGTGCCATTGTTAGGGAAGTATTGTAAGAGTGTGTAGAGGCTAATGTGTTTGAATCACTGAATGATCCCATGTTTGATTCAAGCTGCTTCAACAACCATCTGTTTGCTTTAATAACATGTTGTTCTCTGTGCGTTACAAAGATCCGAATGCATCATCTTGGGAAACAACACACAGCAGTGCTCCAAGCTGAAACAGTTAGGAAGAGGTTGTCGAAATTGATACTATTTAAACATCAGTGAGGGTGTTACATGTAACACGGCATGTAAGTTATTTAGTAAACTCTCTGTTTGGCATATGCACCTGTAATTAGTGTGAATGCTACTACACGTTGGTCATAGTATTCTTACACTTATCGCAGTAATTGAGTTTGATGTATAATGTACATACAGTCTAGAAACTGCTATCTCAAAGATACGCTTAAATTTCAAAATGTGATAACTGAGGAGCAAATAGTAATGAATCGTATTCGTGTAATTCAGGAATGAATAAGGATATATCTTGTGTATGTGTTTTGTAAGTGTATTTAGTTTATGTTATTTGTTGTTTGTGAAAGGACGTCCACAATTACAATTATAACTATAATTTATAATTATTATAGATTACTCTTGTATTTTATTATAATTAATGTTTACACACTGTTTTAATAATGGATTTATCTGTATTTTTATACTCCTGTATTTTACATGTTTTATGACAAACATTGCAAAATGAATTTTCCGGTCCGGGACAATAACGTTTTTGTTGTATTGTATTGTATTGTATTGTATTGTATTGTATTGTATTGTATTGTATTGTATTGTATTGTATTGTATTGTATTGTATTGTATTGTATTGTATTGTATTGTATTGTATTGTATTGTATTGTATTGTATTGTATTGTATTGTATTGTATTGTATTGTATTGTATTGTATTGTATTGTATTGTATTGTATTGTATTGTATTGTATTGTATTGTATTGTATTGTATTGTATTGTATTGTATTGTATTGTATTGTATTGTATTGTATTGTATTGTATTGTATTGTATTGTATTGTATTGTATTGTATTGTATTGTATTGTATTGTATTGTATTGTATTGTATTGTATTGTATTGTATTGTATTGTATTGTATTGTATTGTATTGTATTGTATTGTATTGTATTGTATTGTATTGTATTGTATTGTATTGTATTGTATTGTATTGTATTGTATTGTATTGTATTGTATTGTATTCTATTGTATTGTATTGTATTGTATTGTATTGTATTGTATTGTATTGTATTGTATTGTATTGTATTGTATTGTATTGTATTGTATTGTATTGTATTGTATTGTATTGTATTGTATTGTATTGTATTGTATTGTATTGTATTGTATTGTATTGTATTGTATTGTATTGTACGACAAAGGTCGCATACTTTATTACATTTATTAGTTTTAAATGTATGCAACTTAGCAACATTTTGTCAAGTTGATGTATGCGTAGGCTATAATACCTTTTTTGTAGCATAATAACAAACAGGCGGCTGCTGGGATCATGTTTGGACCCAAACCACTATTCCAAAATGCGGGTGTGGGTGTGAGTTTGAGCTAGGGCTTAGGATTTGGATTAGGATTAACGCAACGATCTATTATACAGAGACCAGTGGTAATTCATTTTAGCTCGATCCCCAAAGTCGGGTTTCCATTGTTATTGCCTCGCAGCGGCGACAACCTCGCACCCCATTTTGGAATAGTGGTTTGGTCCAAATCCGCCATCCACTGGCTGCTGCACCCGTCTCCACTTTAAAAAATAATAATAAATTTTCAGCGTAACTGGTTTGATTCTACACGTCATATTTTCATGTACGAATAGACAGTAGTACCATACCAAAATTTTGACACAAATAATACTAGCCTAATGTTAAGAAATTGGTAGCTGAAGTTGAGCCATTTAACATTGAAAAGGTGGCCGCATGCCAGCAGCTGGGAGCCCATGGCCGCGGCCAAGATAACGCTGCAGCGCGCTATCCAGTTATATATAGATCAGTGGCCCGGTTCAACTCTGACTCCACAATATCACGCGATCGCCTAGCTAATTACAGAGCTGCCACATTTTTGGAATGGGAATTAATATTCTATACCTAAAATTCTGTAAGAATCTGTATCAATCCGTATCACTAATCAGATCTTTCAGTTAACAGGCCTAAGTTATTAAGGCGTTTCCAAAACGGTTTTTGACGGGTGTTTACAATAGGTTTTCGATGTGTATGTATTTCGAATGTCATTCTGCATCACTCCCGCTAAAAAGAAGTCAGATGTATATTTTCTAAATTGTGTTTTAGATCAATTTAATGCCGTCGGCGTCGAGTCGACGTAAATAAGCCGATGTCACAATGCGCGAGTAGTTAGCGCTACCCAGACGCATCGATGTATTTAGTCACTAACAATAAACGATTGTTCCATTACGTTACATAGTTTTGTAATGTGATTTTACAATGACATAATGTGGTTAAAATAATTTCTCCATAAATGTAATTAAGATCCGTATAAAGATGGAGTACGGTCGTATCACTTAAAAAAACGCCAAAATCTGTATCGGATAGGGGTAATCGGTATCATGTGGTATGTCTGTAATTACATGTCAGTCTTTCGTTGAAATCGCTTTTCCGATGAGTTTAAAACATGCTTTATATTGCAAAGATATTATTTATTTATTGAATATTGTCAAATGTTCCTTACAATGTTAATCTTCGGGTATGTATTAAAAACACTGTTTACGTAATGCCGTTCTTTTTATGTCGTTTAACTGTGGACCGGAAATGATGTAACATCAATACTATCCGACGACATTCAGACACACTAGGCTGCATTATTAAATGGAAGGGTTTATATTTTCAGTGGCAACGTTGCTAATCACATTTACATTAGGTAAGTTAAATGAATACTGTTGGAAGACGGTATAACTTAGTTAACTTATTATAGAACAATTAATGATGCATAGCCACAACAATATATGAAAATTCGAACTTTTCGAAAATATACATTATGATATATTAATACGTGTTTATAGTGATGTGCGTGTTGTGTGCGTGTTCCTGTGAACAGCTCACCATCCAAATGGCTGCTCTGCGCAGCTTTAAATGTTTTATTCTTAATACATTAATAACAGTAATAACATAATAAACAATTACCATGTCTAATTAGTTACAAGCAAATATATATAACAATTTAAAAAGTTACATTGTTTTCTGTACAATATATAACTATTTATGTGCTTGAATACGAGTTATTAAGACAACAACAGTAAATTAAATATAATGATACATTAACGAAATTATGTATGAAAAATTATTAATGATTGTCGACTGTCAACATACTAATTATTAGTAACATGGTTTGTAACTAGTGCCACATTAGATTTATGACCATCGCGAATCGGTACACTCTCTGTTGACGATGCACTGACTGGGGCTGTCGACGATGCACTGTCTGGGGCTGTCGACGATGCAATGTCTGGGGCTATCGACGATGCACTGACTGGGGCTGTCGACGATGCACTGTCTGGGGCTGTCGACGATGCACTGACTGGGGCTGTCGACGATTCACTCTCTGGAGCTCTTGTAGCAGCACAAGAGAAAGGTCGGTCGACCATTTTAGTGCGGGAAATTGATTATTTACGGATTCCCTTATCGGAGGGACGTAGACAACGAGTCGGGCAATAATGGGAGCCGAAACCTGAGAGAGCTCACGGAGATATTTGAAAGAGAGAACTACCGACATATACTGACGTGCAAACACATGGAACTACTTGAAAGTGAGAACCAATGTCTTGACCACAATGCGACTTTTCACAGGAAGCCCTCTCCGTTCCAAGTGCATGGGTGTGAAAAGGTTTAATTTAGAGCCGATAATTACTGCGCGAGTGCAGATATTTTGCACTTATTGTGATTTCTCAATTGTGGTCGCTGGCAATCAATTA
>OZ024855.1:51198663-51243663 GCA_964017155.1 Oasisia sp. SBJ-2009
TATGTATGTATGTATGTATGTATGTATGTATGTATGTATGTATGTATGTATGTATGTATGTATGTATGTATGTATGTATGTATGTATGTATGTATGTATGTATGTATGTATGTATGTATGTATGTATGTACGTACGTACGTACGTACGTACGTACGTACGTACGTATGTATGTATGTATGTATGGATCCTTGTATGATACTTTGTTTGTATGTATATATGTATGAATGTACGTACGTATGTAGGTATATATGTATGAATATACGTACGTATTACGTACGTTTGTATGCATGTATGCATATATGAATGTACTTCTTTGCTAATGATATATATATATATATATATATATATATATATATATATATATATATATATATATATATATATATATATATATACATATAGACCATGAGCCACTGTTTCAGGAACGAATATTCATAGTGAACTTTTGTATAGTCCTAACTCCCTACATATTTAAGCTATGTGAATGCATTGTCAGAATCACAGCTATCTGTGATAAATCACTCAGAACCTCCGTCAGTTTCGCATGTCTGGCTGAATATATGGTTGACACCTGGCATACCCCCAAAGATTTGAATTTTTGAAAACAATTGTCCTATGGATTGAGCATCTTCGCAGAAATAACGTTTCGCCAATCCTATATAGTTTACGTGCGGTACTATAGAAGGAAATACATTTATGCCATATACAACTATGCCGTTGAATGTCTAACAACTTTTTAAATTGTAGCTTTTTGACAGCCTTTATCGCTTAACACACGCACCTGGACTTCGACCCAACCTTTGCCTGTTTGCTTGCAATAACGGTGCAATGTCGTTCTTGACCCTGCTCCACTCATGCACGAGTTGGCGCTTCCATCATGTTCCCCTCTTAATGCTTCATCATGTTCCTGGTTAATTGAAAAGCAAGCTGCAAGAATATTCAATGACGAAAACCGCAAAGAAACGGTCATGATCATATATCCTAAAAACGAATTGCAGATTGTAGTGACACTATGTGCACTATCTTCAAGTCTGTCTAATTTAGTATACCATTCAGAATAACATTGATGAAGAAGCTGAAGAGTTTCTTATAAGTACCATTCAGAATATCATTGGACCATTCAGAATGCCATTCAGTCAAGTATCATTCATATACCACTGAACAGTATTCCTAGTACCATTCAAAATACCATGACAAATACCATTCAATGATAAACCAATCAATATATACCTAGCTTTATAGAGATCATATGCAGACATAGATCAAACTGAAAACATAGTCAAGATAAATTAACAATGTTTTAATATGTTAAGTGTGCTGCTCTCGAACGTACATACTTATATACATTCACATCAAATCTGAAATATCATAAAATATTATGTCCGTCGATCAATCTTCACATTTTACTTGATTTTTGTTCACTTTGGACGCTTTGTCCTACGCGTCCAAGGTAACCTCAAAGCCTTTCTTCTGGTCTTCACCCAGAAGTGGGTATACTTCTCTAACATATTCTGGGGGGAAAAATGAACCAATCACTAGCTCGAATGAAATGTTTATGTTTTTTTAAACAATGTACAATTAATGCAGCTATGAAGTTGTTTTCCATGAAATTATATTATACATGTTATGATAATCATATAATACAAATACAATAATTGAACTTGGTTTTATTTTTACAATAGCCATAATTCACTTCTAGCTAGATCTTTTTCTTTATAAAATATTTATACAATTCCAAAAGTACATTAATTCTAAATTGATTGAGCCATAATAATAAAGCAAAGAAGTAAAAAATAATAAAGGCACACTAAGTTTTTCAATCTATGTTAACCAAAATATGTTATAGTGTGCTTGGAATATATTATAAAATATTAGCAGTTTTTGGATATACATAACAAATACATATATTTTGTTATTTGATTAATCAGGCATTGACAGTAATTTTAAAGAAAAAGTTGTACTAGCATGCAGTCAAATTTAATTTAAATTATTTAGAAAAACACATTTAGAAGGCAAACAAGTATGCAATTTTTTCAAGATATACACACACGCTTTCGTTAAATAAATCAGACTTTAGTGGTATTCTCAATGGTACTTGAGAAAACCGTACAATACCATTGGACTACTCAATGGTAAACATGTTTCAATGGTACTCACAATTGTATCTGAACATACTTTTCAACAATAAATCAGACTTCAGTGGTTTTCTCAATGGTATTTGGGAATACCATTGGACCATTCAAGGACACAACTTGTTTCAGTGGTATTTGAAATGTAATCATGTATGATACATATTGTTTCGGTGGTACATACAATTAATATTTAAAAGTATAATGTATATTGATGTCTCAGTGGTAATCTCAAGTAATAGTATTTGAATATACCATTCAGTACCACTGGACCGTGCAGATCAATGATAAATCAAGTTTCAATAATACTCTCAATGGTATCTGAATATAACTTTTAAAGTAATATATCTATGTCTCAATGGTATTCTTAAGTGAAGTGTCAGACAAATTTTGACATGTTACAAAATATACCATTACAATATTGCTACCAATGGCCCTGACAAAAAAAGAGCCAATGGTATACCATTGAATACCATTGAATACCATTCAGTATCGTTGGACCATTCAATGGTATTTCAGTAGGACTCAATGGTATTCTCAGCGGTAATTTGTAGTACCATTCAATACCATACAGTACCATTGGACCATTCAATGATAAAATCAGGCATCAATGGTACTCGCAACGGTATTGGAACATTCCTTTCAATAATAAATCAGACCATTCAATGATAAAATCTTGTTTCAGTTGTTCTCTCAATGGTATTTCAATATACTGTGCAACAATAAATGTGACTTCGGTGGTATTTTCAATGGTATTTGAGAATACCATTCAGGGCCATTGGATCATTCAATAATAAAATCTTGTTTCAATGATTCTATCAATAATATACTGTTCAATAATAAATCAGACTTTAGTAGTATTCTCAATGGTATTTGAGAATATCGCTTAGTACGTACCATTGGACTATTCAGTGTTAAAGCATTTTTAGCGGTAAGCTCAATGGTATATAAAAGTACCATTCAATACCATTGGACCGTTCAATGATATAATCAGGCTTCAATGGTACTGTCAGTGGTATTTAAGAATACCATTCAATACCATTGAACCACACGTGACTTCGAGTTCGCAGCAGCTCACTTGATTAATCAATTGTTGTTACATAGTTATATATTTTATGTATTCTTCATTATCAATTGGGATACATGATTCTTATTTTTTTCTATTATAACTGACTACCCTATCTTATTGAATGTTTAATCTGTATGAAATGAGCTTGTGTTCGCAATGTTCCGTCGATCACATAATTAGGATGTGAAATATCTTAGAAATCTACATCTCAAATCGCCATCGATGCAGAATGGAGGTACAGTGTTATGACTGGGTAAATTTTGAGGGTGACAACACGACACAGATTGTCAATGTGACGGTCGGATATTGCACAACAACAAATCGGCTCCAGTCTTGTATAAGTTCTTTATTGTGGACTAACTTTTGGACGAAAATTAAAATAAAACCAAAACCTAAACAAACAAACATTGTGTCAGTCTAGTACTAACAATACAAATATACATAGATACAATATGATGTATATAAACACATGTCACATAGTATGCATACAAAATACATAATGAATCCAGTATATTGTTATGTAAAGATATATAATGGTAAGACAAGTTATACCATGAATACATAAGTAGGTAAATTAACAATCACCAGTCTGTGCATCTAACAGATGCAGTAATTACCTAATCTAACTATAATGACCATGCTCACCCCAACACTGCTCTAGAGACTCCTATGACTCTCACATCATATGTCAATCATGTGAGGTCTGGCTCCTTCCTGCAATAACATGATGCAACATGTCATTTATAGCAGAACATAAGATAATTACTCAAACAAATATTGCAATTCCATACTACTTATACTACTTCATGTTATCATATATGCAGTTCTAATTTACTATACAGGATACACACGAAATGACTTGTTAAATGTCTGGACCCAAGCCTGGCCAGTGTTTACACTCTAGCTAAGCTTCCCAGGGTGGCTCCCAGCTTGTTGTCAAGTGTCAGTCAGCCTCTAGGGAACTTGCCCTGCACCCTACCCAGCTAACCCCATTAATCATGGAGTCATTAGTGACCACTGGGCAGCTTCTGATACTGACCACATAGCTTCATAGAACACATACTATTGCTAAATACATAATATGGTGTGTTAATCTAATAATGTAGATTATAAGTACCATAATACAAAACACAGTATCTCACTAAACATGAGTAAAACTATGGACTATGCAATTCATATCACCAGCTAGATATAAACACTTTAAAACTCATTAGGACACACCCTACTGTTTACACGCAGCCAGTGGGGGTAAATTCCAGCATCCTGGGGTGCTGGTTCAAAGCAATTCTCCATATATGGTGAAAACACTTATAACTAAATAATTGCTTAAAATATCCATCCCAAATTAGATGTGTTAATGCACAGTCTTCCACTTTACAATGTGGTACAATTATAAAGAGAAAATAATACTTTAAAAGTATTACTGAACAAGTTGACACTTACCAACATTAAATGTCTCAGTCATCCTTGTTGTTCGAAACCCGAGCCAGCCTAGCTCACAGCTGCTGTACCAAGGCTTGGTCAAACACGTGACAGTGTCACAGAGATATATAGTTTATCTAATAACGTTGGTAAAACTTATTAATCGATGATTATAATTATTTAAATAATTATAATCCACACTTGGTCATTAAATCATGAAAATGAAGTTTCACAAAATAAAGACTACACTGTAACAATATCCATCACCACTGGTGCTGCCATATTGTGGTTGGTAGCAACATTAAGATGTAATTAAGATATGTATTTTCTCTTAATTAGCCTGCCAATGCATATTATAATATAATTATGACTATGTGCATGCATCCAAACTACTACCTTACAACCTTCCGAGCTAAATGTCTGCCGTCTTGGTAGACACTAATTCTACTCACTGAATCTACAAACATTCACAGTTTGCACAGCTCTTCTTCAACTACTTGAACAATTCTTGACAGTCTGCAGACAATCGATTTACGAAAGGAACGAAAATGTATGCATCGGTTTACGAAAGGAACGATAGGTTATGCATCTGTTTATGAAAGAAACGAAAGTTGATGCAGAATTGTCAAGAATGTTCTTTCGTCTGAAATTCTTCTTGTTCGTCTTTATCCCACCGAGCAAAGCTTTAACCCATACAAAAAAATACCATTCAAATACCACTGAATACCATTGAATACCATTGAATGCCATTCAGTACCATTGGACCATTCAATGGTATTTCAGCAGGACTCAATGGTATTCCCAATGGTAATGTGTAATACCATTCAGTACCATTGGACCATTCAATGGTATTTCAGTAGGCGCAATGGTACTTTGGGCTATTCAATGGTATTTCTGTAGGACTCAATGGTACTGTGAATGGTAATTCGTAATACCATTCAGGACCATTGAACCATCCAGTGGTATATATTATTCTCAGTGGTATTCTCAATGGTATTTCAGAATACCATTGGACTACTCAATGATAAAGCTTGTTTCAATGGTACTCTCAATGGTATCGGAACATACTGTTCAACAATAAATCAGACTTCAGTGGTATTCTCAATGGTATTTCAGAATACTATTGAATACCATTGGACTACTCAATGATAAAACTTGTTTCAATGGTACTTTCAATGGTATCGGAACATACTTTTCAACAATAAATCAGACTTCAGTGGTATTCTCAATGGTATTTCAGAATACCGTTCAATACCATTGGACTACTCAATGATAAATCATGTTTCAATGGTACTGCCAATGGTATCTGAACATACTTTTCAACAATACATCAGATTTCAGTGGCATTCTCAGTGGTATTTCAGAATACCGTTCAATACCATTGGACTACTCAATGATAAATCATGTTTCAATGGTAATGCCAATGGTATCTGAACATACTTTTCAACAATAAATCAGACTTCAGTGGTATGTTCAATGGTACTTGAGAATACCGTACAATAGCATTGGACTACTCAATGGTAAAACATGTTTCAATGGTACTCTCAATGGTATCTGAACATACGTTTCAACAATAAATCAGACTTCAGTGGTTTACTCAATGGTATTTGGGAATACCATTGGACCATTCAATGATAACATCTTGTTTCAGTGGTATTTGAAATGTAATCATGTATGATACATATTATTTCGGTGGTACATACAATTAATATTTAAAGGTATAATGTATATTGATGTCTCAGTGGTAATCTCAAGTAATAGTACTTGAATATACCATTCAGTACCACTGGACCGTGCAGATCAATGATAAATCAAGTTTCAATAATAGTCTCAATGGTATCTGAATATAACTTTTAAAGTAATATATCTGTCTCAGTGGTATTCTCAAGTGTCATTGACTAATTTTGACATGTTACAAAATATACCGTTACAATATTGCTACCAATGGCCCTGTCAAAAAAATGAGCCAACGGTATACCATTCAATACCACTGAATACCATTCAGTACCGTTGGACCATTCAATGGTATTTCAGTAGGACTCAATGGTATTCTCAGCGGTAATTTGTAGTACCATTCAATACCATTCAGTACCATTGGACCATTCAATGATAAAAGCAGGCATCAATGGTACTCGCAACGGTATTGGAACATTCCTTTCAATAATAAATCAGACAATTCAATGATAAAATCTTGTTTCAGTTGTTCTCTCAGTGGTATTTCAACATATTGTGCAACAATAAATGTGACTTCAGTTGTATTTTCAATGGTATTTGAGAATACCATTCAGTACGTACCATTGGACCATTCAGTGTTAAAGCTTTTTTAGCGGTACGCTCAATGGTATATAAAAGTACCATTCAATACCATTGGACCGTTCAATGATATAATCAGGCTTCAATGGTATTTAAGAATACCATTCAATACCATTGAACCACACGTGACTTCGAGTTCGCACCAGCTAACTTGATTAATCAATTGTTGTTACATAGTTATATATTTTGTGTATTCTTCATTATCAATTGGGATACATTATTCTTATTTTTTATTTTCTATTATAACTGACTACCCTATCTTATTGAATGTTTAATCGTATTTAAGTCTACAAATAATAAACCAATCAGAATACGACAGCCGATTTCTGCGGGTCTCATCGTGGGATATTTGAATCTGTATGAAATGAACTTGTGTTCGCAATGTTCCGTCGATCACATAATTAGGATGTTAAAATCTTATAAATCTACATCTCAAATCGCCATCGATGCAGAATGGAGGTACAGTGTTATGCCTAGGTAAATTGTGTGGGTGACAACACGACACAGATTGTCAATATTGAAGAAGTCGACGTCGGAATTAAGAAACTGACGGAAAGCTCGGTAATCTTCCAAGTTAACTGGCCTAAATTATGACGGCCTTTTCTAAACGGTTTTATCACCTGTTTTCAATGTGTATGTATTCGGAATGTCATTCTATATCATTTGCGGTACAAAGAAGTAAGATATTATTTGTTACATTGTGTTTTAGATTAATTTTATGACGATCGAGTCGACGTAAATAAGCCGATGACGATGTCATTCACTCACAGCAGTTAACGTATCTCAGATGCATCACTATCAGAGCCGCAAAGGCGACGTCTTGCGTGTGAATTGCGAAGTCGAAATAGAAACAATTAGCAACCGTTTATACATTTAAAATTTAACGAATTAACGAAAACGTGTGTGTATATCTTGAAAAATTGCATACTTGTTTCAAGCGTTCTAGCTGAACTAGTTTTCAAATTACGGTTGTTTGATATTTGGGACTTAGACGTTTTTCGACAGCTTGTTAAAAATAAATAATTTTATTCACATTTCACTAGTCAATATCTTCTGCACTCTTTAGCCTGTGTCAGTGAAATTGTGTGGAGTTGTTCTCTATAATATAAAGATTACACAACTACAATTAGAACGTAAATAGGGGATATGGTTAATGTGCAGCAAGTTGATAAACATCATGATTTATTCAAAATATCACACGCGGGAGGGTTTTCAGACCCTGATTGTGAGCAAAATACACATACCTTAGACCCAAATTGTACACATTTTGTACCAAAACATAAATTTGTGCTAATCTAAGAAAAATGGCAGGTCTGGTTTCCTTAATTATGAATCTGTACGTATGCAAAGATGGTACGTTATTATATTTCTTTACAAATGGCCAACTTCTGACCCAAACATGTCAATGAGGCGTAGCTTGTATTATCACAAAACCTTTTATAGGTGTTACTTCATTTCTATAACTCAAATAACTATTAAGTCTCAATATCCTTCCGAGCTTCCTTCACAATAAAAATGGCATACGTTTGGGTGCCCCAACTTTTAAAATAAATTGCTTGTGATATACGAAAGGGTTTTCAGACATTGATTGCAAGCTAAATATAGATGGTTAAATGAACTGTTGTTTGTAATTGATATATATGCATAACATTGTATATTATCAGAGGAATATTACAGGCCTGTCAGTATTAATTATGAATCTACACATACACAAATATCCTACATTTTATATTTAAAATTAGCAAACTTCCAAGTTCCAACCCTAAAAGGTCAATGTGGATTAGAAGGTGTTGTTATCAAACTTTTACTGGGCATAAACCAGTTCTAAGACAAAATAACAAGTAACTCTCAATATCCTTCCATGATTCCTTCTCAACAAGAATGGGGACCCATTAATACAACTGTTTAAACAAATTGCTTGTGATATACGAGAGGGTTTTCAGACATTGATTGCAAACTAAATATAAATGGCTTAATGAATTGTTGTGTGTATTTGATATAATATATGCATAACATTGTATTATTAGAGCAATATGGCATGCGTGATGGTCTTAATTATTGATCTACACATATCCAAATGTCCTACATTTTATATTTATTTAAAATTAGCAAACTTTCAACCCAAGTCAATGTGAATTAGAAGCTATTTTTGTTATCAAACTTTTACCAGGCATAAACCAGCCCCATGTTCAAGCAAAACTCCCTAAGAATGTTTACTGATATGCATAGATATGCAATATTTACAAATATTACCAATAACATAATTATTATGTTTAACTCAAGATCAGTGCTTGAAAACCCGCTCGTAAATGATTTATTGATATTTTTTTCTGTATCTATGGGTCCCCATTCTTCTTGACAAAGAAGCATGGAATGATATCGAGAGTTATTTAGTGTTTGGACTGGTTTATGCCTGGTAACAGTTTTATAACAATACCTTATAATCCACATTGACCTTTTTGGGTTGGAAGTTTGCTAATTTTAAATAAATATAAAATGTACGACTTTTGGGTATGTGTAGATTCATAATTAAGACAGCCAAACAAGTCATAGTACTCTGGTAATACACAATGACATGCATATATATCCAATATACACAACATTTCATTTAACCATCCATATTTAGCTTGCAATCAATGTCTGAAAACCCTCTCGTATATCACAAGCAATTTATTTAAAAGGTTGTATCAATGGGTTACCATTCTTCTTGAGAAGGAAGCATGGAAGGATATTGAGAGTTACTGGTTAATTTATCTTTGAACTGGTTTATGCCTGGTAAAAATTTGATAACAATACCTTCTAATCCACATTGACCTTTTAGGGTCAGAAGTTTGCTTATTTTAATAAAATATATGATATTTGGGTATGTGTAGATTCACAATTAAGACAGTCAAGCATGCAATATTTGCTTTGATAATACGTAGTATTGTGCATATATATCAAATAGACACAACAGTTCATTTAACCATCTATACTTAGCTTGCAATTAATGTCTGAACACCATTTCCTATTTCACAAGCAATTTATTTTAAAAGTTGGGGCACCCAGACGTATGCCATTTTTGTTGTGAAGGAAGCTCGGATTGAGACTTAATAGTTATTTGAGTTCTAGAAATGAACTAACACCTAGAAAACGTTTTGTGATAATACAAGCTACGCCTCATCGACTTTTTTGGGTCAGGAGTTGGTCATTTTGTAAGAAATATAATAACGTGTCATCTTTGCACATGTATAGATTCATAATTAAGGCAGCTAAACCTACCATATTTCTCAGTTTTGCACATATTTATGTTTTGGTACCAAATATGTACAATCTGTACAGTCTAAGGTATGTGTATTTTGCTCACAATCAGGGTCTGAAAACCCTCCCGCATGTGATATTTTGAATAAATCATGATGTTTATCAACTTGCTGCACATTAACCATACACCGTATTTATATTCTAATTGTAGATATGTAATCTTTGTATTATAGAGAACAACACCACACAATGTCACTGCAGTGCAGTGCAGAAGATATTGACTAGTGAAATGTGAATAAAAGTATTTATTTTTAACAACCTGTCGAAAAAGTCCCAAATTTCAACCTGCTGTAACATGAAAACTATTTAAGCTAGAACGCTCACATTTTTGATTCTTGCTAATCTTACCAAAGGCTCTCACCATACTGAGATATTCAAAAATCTAAGAGATGACAGCAACCAATTTCTGGAATGTTGATTGCGTTCACTCGGAATGACCAGCACTAGTAACACTTTTTCTTTAAAATTATTGTCAATGCCTGATTAATAAAATAATAAAATATATGTATTTGTTATATATATATATATATATATATATATATATATATATATATATATATATATATATATATATATATATATATATATATAAATCTGCTAATATTTTATAATATATTCCAAGCACACTATAACATATTTTGGTTAACATAGATTGAAAAACATAGTGTGCTTTTATTATTTTTTACCTCTTTGCTTTATTATTATGGCTCAATCAATTTAGAATTAATGTACTTTTGGAATTGTATAAAGATTTTATAAAGAACAATATCTAGCTAGAAGTGAATTATGGCCATAGTCAAGATGAAACCAAGTTCCATTATTGTATTTGTATTATATGATTATCATAACATGTATAATATAATTTCATGGAAAACAACTTCATAGCTGCATTAATTGTACATTGTTTAAAAACACAGAAACATTTCATTCGAGCTAGTGATTGATAAATCTTTTTTCCTAGAATATGTTCGAGAAGTATACCCACTTCTGGGCGAAGACCAGAAGAAAGGCTTTGAGGTTACCTTGGACGCGTAGGACAAAGCTGTCCAAAGTGAACAAAAATCAAACAAAATGTGAAGATTGATCGACGGACATAATATTTTATGATATTTCAGATTGTATATAATAATGTACGTTCGAGAGCAGCACACTTAACATATTAAAACATTGTTAATTTATCTTGACTATGTTTTCGGTTTGATCTATATGTGCATATGATCTCTGTAAAGCTAGGTATCTATTGATTGGTTTATTATTGAATGGTATTGGTCAATGGTATTTTGAATGGTACTAGGAATACTGTTCAGTGGTATCTGAATGGTACTTGACTGAATGGTATTCTGAATGGTCCAATGATATTCTGAATGGTACTTATAAGAAGTGCTTCAGCTTCTTCATCAATGGTATTCTGAATGGTATACCTTTCAGAATATCATTGACGAAGAAGTTGAAAAGCTTCTTATAAGTACCATTCATAATACCATTGGACCATTCAGAATACCATTCAGTCAAGTACCATTCAGATACCACTGAACAGTATTCCTAGTACCATTCAAATACCATTCAAATACCATTCAACTGTTTATATACACAGACCACCGAAGTACCATTGAAGTACCATTCAAATACCATTGGCCATTATACCCCCTAGGACCATTCAAATACCATTCAAATACCATTCAGATGTTTATATACACAGACCACCAAAGTACTATTGAAGTACCGTTCAAATACCATTGGCCATTATACCCCCTAGGACCATTCAAATACCATTCAAATACCATACAACTGTTTATATACACAGACCACCAAAGTACCATTGAAGTACCATTCAAATACCATTCAAATACCATTGGCCATTATACCCCCTAGTACCATTCAATGGTATTTGAATGGTATTATTTTGTAAGGGTTAAGCGGAGCTGTGGTCTTGGAAAATCCAGATACCATTTGTCTATAATACCCAGCAAGTCCCAAGAAACTCCTCAGCTCTGTCTCGGAGGTTGGCCAACTGCCTATGGCCTCAGTCTTCCGTTCTCTCAACACGTTTTGAGAATCGCCGCAACACATTGCAGCTTAGAAGATTACGGGAACTTATTCATTCATTAGCTGCTCTCTGGACATTATTTAGAGAAACTCGTCTCACACTACGAGCATTCCTACTCCCTGGGCCTCTCTATCAAGTGCAACAAGATCTGGCTAGAAGTAACCGAAATGTGGTACGCTGAGCCCATTTGCTGCTGTGAGATGTAGAACTGTGTTAACCTGTATCTGGATCAGCCAATATCCCCCTGGTTCTAAGAATCGACTATTCTGTCACCATTGATACGTACCTCTGATCCTACAACAAACACCTTCTTTCTACATCTCCTTGATAATTGCCTCTGGACAATAACCTATTGCCCTATAGTAAACCTTTTCCAAATCAATGCCATCTGGCAAGCCTAAGACATCCCCATCCCATGCACTAGGTCTTGTTTTAACAAGTCTAGCTCTCCTCTTGTGCTCGGCGCAACTGAGCCATGTTAACAATAGTGACATTGCCGCTAAAAAGGAATCTATACTGACAGATTACTACAACATTAACACAGAACGAGCATGACATTCCGCATGCCCGGCAGTTAATACCATTCTAAAACATTCATCAACTTAACAAGATGGTAGTTAATAACGTTCTAAAACCATTCATCAACTCAACAGGTGCATGGTCCTGCCTGGATCAGACCAGTCCATGGAAACGTTCAAACAGTTCATTGCTGACACTGTTGTAGATCACAGGTTGTAGTCATAGTTCTGCCATGGTCTCGAACAGTTCCTTATTAACACTGTTGTAGATCATCGGTTGTAGTTGTAGTCGTAGTTCTGCCATGGTCTCGTTCTCCAGGTGTTTTCTTCCGTGCATGTGTTGCCAGTGTTGGGGTTTTTCCACAGCCACAACCCTGCTCGCAGCGCGAAATTTTGACGGTCCGATATTGCACAACAACAAATCGGCTCCAGTCTTGTATAAGTTCTTTATTGTGGACTAACTTTTGGACGAAAATTAAAATAAAACCAAAACCTAAACAAACAAACATTGTGTCAGTCTAGTACTAACAATACAAATATACATAGATACAATATGATGTATATAAACACATGTCACATAGTATGCATACAAAATACATAATGAATCCAGTATATTGTTATGTAAAGATATATAATGGTAAGACAAGTTATACCATGAATACATAAGTAGGTAAATTAACAATCACCAGTCTGTGCATCTAACAGATGCAGTAATTACCTAATCTAACTATAATGACCATGCTCACCCCAACACTGCTCTAGAGACTCCTATGACTCTCACATCATATGTCAATCATGTGAGGTCTGGCTCCTTCCTGCAATAACATGATGCAACATGTCATTTATAGCAGAACATATGATAATTACTCACACAAATATTGCAATTCCATACTACTTATACTACTTCATGTTATCATATATGCAGTTCTAATTTACTATACAGGATACACACAAAATGACTTGTTAAATGTCTGGACCCAAGCCTGGCCAGTGTTTTCACTCTAGCTAAGCTTCCCAGGGTGGCTCCCAGCTTGTTGTCAAGTGTCAGTCAGCCTCTAGGGAACTTGCCCTGCACCCTACCCAGCTAACCCCATTAATCATGGAGTCATTAGTGACCACTGGGCAGCTTCTGATACTGACCACTTAGCTTCATAGAACACATACTATTGCTAAATACATAATATGGTGTGTTAGTCTAATAATGTAGATTATAAGTACCATAATACAAAACACAGTATCTCACTAAACATGAGTAAAACTATGGACTATGCAATTCATATCACCAGCTAGATATAAACACTTTAAAACTCATTAGGACACGCCCTACTGTTTACATGCAGCCAGTGGGGGTAAATTCCAGCATCCTGGGGTGCTGGTTCAAAGCAATTCTCCATATATGGTGAAAACCCTTATAACTAAATAATTGCTTAAAACATCCATCCCAAATTAGATGTGTTAATGCACAGTCTTTCACTTTACAATGTGGTACAATTATAAAGAGAAAATAATACTTTAAAAGTATTATTGAACAAGTTGACACTTACCAACATTAAATGTCTCAGTCATCCTTGTTGTTCGAAACCCGAGCCAGCCTAGCTCACAGCTGCTGTACCAAGGCTTGGTCAAACACGTGACAGTGTCACAGAGATATATAGTTTATCTAATAACGTTGGTAAAACTTATTAATCGATGATTATAATTATTTAAATAATTATAATCCACACTTGGTCATTAAATCATGAAAATGAAGTTTCACAAAATAAAGACTACACTGTAACAATATCCATCACCACTGGTGCTGCCATATTGTGGTTGGTAGCAACATTAAGATGTAATTAAGATATGTATTTTCTCTTAATTAGCCTGCCAATGCATATTATAATATAATTATGAATATGTGAATGCATCCAAACTACTACCTTACATCAATATTGAAAAAAGTGACCACTTTCGACGTCGGAATTCGGAAACTGACGGAAACCCCGGTAATTGTCCATGTTAACTGGCCTAAATTATGACGGCCTTTACTAAACGGTTTTATCACCTGTTTTCAGTATATTCGGAATGTCATTTTATATCATTTCCGGTACAAAGAAGTAAGATATTATTTGTTAAATTGTGTATTACATTAATTTTGTGACGATCGAGTAATGTAAATAAGCCGATGGCGATGTCATTCACTCACAGCAGATAACGTATCCCAGATGCATCAGAGCCGCAAAGGTGACGTCTTGCGTGTGCATTGCGAAGTCGAATTAGAAACAATTAGCAACCTTTTATACATTTAAAATGTAAACAATAAATCTGCGCGATACAGAATAACTATTAATGATGTGGCCTTAGTTTTGGGGATTTATCCATACATCTCAAGACATCGCCTTTGCGGTCTTGATATGCGCCTGGCCCTGTGGTGCGCTAACTGTTCACGCCCTGTGACTGTGACATCGCTTCTTTACGTTGACTCGACGGCATAACTGTTTAATCTGTGAGGGATTGTTTGAAAACGAATTAACGAAAGCGTGTGTGTATATCTTGAAAAATTGCATATTTGTTTGCCTTCTTAATGTGTTTTTCTAAATAATTTTAATTAAATTTGACTGCATGCTAGTAAAACCTTTTCTTAAAAATTACTGTCAATGCCTGATTAATCAAATAACAACATACATAATTTGTTATATATATGCAAAAACTGCTGATATTTTATAATATATTCCAAGCACACTATAACATAGTTTGGTTAACATGGATTGAAAAACATAGTGTGCTTTTATTATGTTTTACTTCTTTGCTTAATTATTATGGCTCAATCAATTTATAATTTATTATTATTATTATTTATTATTAGATTTTATTCTGAATGGTATACCATTCAGCATATCATTGACGAAGAAGCTGAAAAGCTTCTTATAAGTACCAATCAGAATATCATTGGACCATTCAGAATACCATTCAGTCAAGTACCATTCAGATTCCACTGAACAGTATTCCTAGTACCATTCAAATACCATTCAAATAACCTTCAACTGTTTATATACACAGACCACCAAAGTACCGTTGAAGTACCGTTCAAATACCATTGGCCATTATACCCCCTAGGACCATTCAAATACCATTCAAATACCATGCAATTGTTTATATACACAGAACACCAAAGTACCTTTGAAGTACCATTCAAATACCATTGGCCATTATACCCCCTAGTACCATTCAATGGTATTTGAATGGTATTTATTTGTAAGGGATCTCACCGAGGCTCATTGCTACTAGTGCCGTACGCCTTTCTGATCGGTCAGATGCTTCTCGGTCGAGCAGAGTCCTGACGTTCCATTGTGCAATTGTCAGTAGTTGTCTTCTTCTTCTTCTTTCTTGCTGATGTTTCACTGTCTACTGAAGATGACGTCGAACCGTGCAGTCTTTGGTAACCCGGCCGATCCGATATGGTGTTTCGTGCAGTTGTACATTTCAGGGAAGCTGCAGGCAAAACGTGTTGAAGTGCCGCTGGCTTTTGCAAGTTACTAGCGGCTCTCTCTGTCTGTCTGTCTGTCTGTCTGTCTGTCTGTCTGCCTGTCTGCCTGTCTGCCTGTCTGTCTGTCTGTATGTCTGTCTGTCTGTCTGTCTGTCTGTCTGTCTGTATGTCTGTCTGTCTGTCTGTCTGTCTGTCTGTCTGTCTGTCTGTCTTTCTGTCTGTCTGTCTGTCTGTCTGTCTGTCTGTCTGTCTGTCTGTCTGCCTGTCTGTCTGTCTGTCTCTCTCTCTCTCGGGGAGCAAATGCAAATAGCGGTCTTACACCGGCAAGAACATGTCAACACAGGCGAAAACTATTTGTCCCTGGATTGGCTGGTCAAGAGATGTTGGGAGTTCCATACATCTACCGCCCTTGATGTTTCTACAGTGATATGGTTTTCTGGTAAGGGTTTGCTCCCTTAGCCTTCGGTTCTGTCAAGAACCTGTACCACAAGGCAGTGGTTTATAACTCAGCATGGCAGGGGCGTCAAATTCCCAGAGGTATTACAATATTTGAGGTACTGCAATACCTGCATACCTGATTATGTACGAACCAGTATTCAATCCTACGCAGTCAATTAGGCATCAGGTGTTTTTTCTCAGTATGGTACCATTTTCGGTAGAGGGTTAGTTTCGTGTATTATTGGTCTAAAAGGTGATAGCGATTGACTATACTGATAGTGCACCGCAGTGTGTGTACACACACACACACACACACACACACACACACACACACACACACACACACACACACACACACACACACACATATATATATATATATATATATATATATATATATATATATATATATATATATATATATATATATATATATATATATATATATATATATATATAGATGCCTCCAGAAAAATTGTTTGCTATATTTGTAGTGTTGGCGATGCCCCAAAACAATAATGTCATGAATATATCAGTCTCGGTGGATATTTGTTTTACGACAAAGGTAACTAGCTATGTCACCGTTATCCATATGTATGTTCACTTACAGCTCAGGAGACAACGATTACTACAAACATGCCAAGAAGTGCAAGTGAAGGTAATATTGCAATGGTTATATTTATATATCCAGGATGTAGTGGATGTCTTATGTCACAGTCAGTGGCGTAGCCAGAGGAGGGGGCAACGGGGTCATTGCTCTCCAATCCTGGTTAATGACGAGGGTAGGGTACTTATGACGTAGAACTGGCTCTCTGATTCACAGAAAGAAACATACATACGATATAGGGATTTTTGCAGTTTTGGGTAAATGCTTGTAGGTCTATAAGAGATTAATGCTTAGCTATACTGACAACGCACTGCAGTACATACAACGGAGCAGTGTTCCTAACATTAATTATATATATATATATATATATATATATATATATATATATATATATATATATATATATATATATATATATATATATATATATATATATATATGTTGCAGATAAATTGGTATTTTACGCTCTTCAAAGGACAGATTAATAGACCGAGAACAATACTTTGATCTGTTTGTAGTTGTGGTGGCAGCCGATGCAAATACGTCTACATCAGTAGATCCTACGCAGTCTATTAGACATAAGGTGTTTTCTTCTCAGTATGGTTCCATTTTGGGTAGACGGTTAGTTACGCTTGTGTGTCTAAAAGTTGATAACGATTGGCTATACCGACAGTGCACCGCATGCATATATATATATATATATATATATATATATATATATATATATATATATATATATATATATATATATATATATATATATATATATATATATATATGTATATATATATATATATATATATATATATATATATATATATATATATATATATATATATATATATATGTATGTATATGTATATATATATATATATATATATATATATATATATATATATATATAAAGGTGCCTCCAGAAAAACAGTTTGCTCTATTTGTAGATTTGTAGTGTTGGCGATGACCCTAAACAATAATGTCATGAATATATCAGCCTCGGTGGATCTTTGTTGTATGACAAAGGTAGCTAGAGATTTCACCGTTATCCCTATTTATGTTCACCTACAGCTGAGGAGACAACGGTTACTACAAACATGTCAAGAAGTGCAAGTGAAGGTAATATTGCAATACCTATATTGGTATATCCAGGATGTCGTGGATGTCTTATGTCACAGTCAGTGGCGTAGCCAGAGGAGGGTCATTGCTCTCCAATCCTGGTTAATGACGAGGGTATGGTACTTATGACGTAGAACTGGCTCTCTGATTCACAGAAATAAAAATACATACGACATAGGGATTTTTGCAGTTTTCTGTAAATGTTTGTTCACGAACGAAAAATACATACGATATAGGGATTTTTGCAGTTTTGTATAAATGTTTGTAGGTCTAAAAGAGATTAATGCTTAGCTATACTGACAGCGCACTGCAGTGCATATAACGCTGGGTGATATAAAATAATAAGGCCACGAATATATCAGCCTTGATAGATATATTTTGTATGACAAAGTTAGCTAGTTATTTCAATGTTAAACTTTATTTCAATGACATGGTCATACATTGCGGGGGGTTTACTGAGTCATGACAACAGTAAATTCGGTAAAAATGTTTCATTCTCTTACAGAGCATGTGTCAACCGAGGTATCTGCAAATATTTCAAGAAATTCAAATGAAGGTAACATTGACATACACATATTGATATATCTAGTACGTCGTGGTTTGCTTCCATCACAGTTAGTGCTGTAGTTACGGGAGGGGGGTGGGGGACGATCGGAACATCGTCCCTCAATCACTGAAACTTGGGACAGTATGAAACGGAGGACCAATATTTGGTTGCCGGATTCACACTGCGATAAAGTATGCAGGATATAGGTATCAATAAGTCGGACTTCCCGTCCCTTTTTGGCAATGCAAGTTGTTAACTTTCAAATATAGGGTTGTTTCCTCTTCCTTTAAATAAGGAACATTCCTTATTTATTGAATACATTATACTGAATGGGATTCAAAGATTCAAAGATTCAAAAAACTTTATTATCCGTTTAAAAACATATTAAAAACGGAAAATTGTCTTTAGTCACACATAAAAAGACAGTAATAAAACAGTGGTGAATCATATCTACAATTGTCAATACAATATAAAATGATAGTCAATTTAGTCATCACTAAAATAGGTAAAGTATCATAATAAATAAATTACGAATAAAAATAGCTACTAAAATAAATAAATAAATAAGCATGTATAATTTCTTTAAATGGGTCTCTGATTTGAGACAATAACATTAGCAATAACATAATACTAAAATTGATAAATGAATAAGATTAAATAAAGAGTTACCATAATAATATGAGACACATAAAATGTAAACATTTATTAATGACTCGTTGAAAACAGCATTATCATTTAGCATTTAAAATTACAAACGGTACAAACGATTTTTTGAAGATATTTTTTTTGGCTAATGGCACTTTTAAGCGTCTCCCTGATGGCAGTTTCTGAAAGGCTTGATTAAGAGGATTAGCAGGATCATAGAGAATTTGTGTTGATTTCCTTTTCAGTGCATCTTTATATATGCTGGACAGCTGTTTTTGAGTGTTGCCAATTAACTTGCTTGCTGTGTTAACTACGCGAGCAAGCTTTACTTTATTTTTTCCACTGACATTGCCATACCATGTAATTATATTAAAAGAAAGAACGCTCTCTATCAAACTTCTGTAGACAAGTTGGAGAATGTGCTGGCTAACATCAAAGCTTTTCAGCTTTCTCAGTAGAAAAAGGCGTTGTTGTGCTCTCTTATATACATAATCGACATGTTCACAGAACGACAGCCTCTCATCTAGCACAGTACCTAAATACTTGAAGCTTTTGACTATTTCAACTTCTTGATTATTTATCAATATCGGTTCCGGTGTCTGACTAATCCTTCCTCCTCCAAACACTAACTCTTTCGTTTTCGTTGTATTCAGTTAAAGAAAGGTGGAGGTAAACTGGGAAGCTAGCGCATCAATTTGGAGACGGTACTCAAAAAGAGATAATTCATCCTTAAGGCGGCCTACAAGTGCCATGTCATCTGCGTATTTGATTAGGGTGAGAAATGAGTTGTTACATGATATGTCATTCGTATAAATGGAAAAGAGAATTGGTGACAGGACACATCCCTGTGGAGCTCCGGTATTTACTATAACCTCATCTGACAACACGGGATCTCTGCTCAGAGAGCCGTTCAATCTGACGCGCTGTGGCCGATCACATAGAAACTGCCTAATCCATAGAATAAGGTCAGGATTTACCTCAAGGTTCAACAACTTCTTAATCAGAACATGTGGTTGTATAGTATTGAAAGCTGACGAAAAGTCCATAAATAAGACACGGACGGTAGTTCCAGATGTGTCTAGGTGACTGGCACTTAAGTTGAACAGAGTTAATGTTGCGTCCTCTACTCCTCTCTTAGCTCTATATGCAAACTGTAGGGGATCCATGTGATTGGCCACATACTTAATCAGTTGATTACATACAAGTCTTTCCATGCATTTAGCAATGATAGATGTGAGCGCCACTGGTCGAAAGTCATTACATTCCCTAGCGCCAGGTTTTTTGGCAATGGGCATAATAGTGGATTGTTTCCACGAGCGAGGCATAGAATGTGTGTTTAAGAGCAATTGGAAAAATCTTGTAAAAAAAGGACCAAACTTTCATAACACGGCCCCTCAAGCCATCGGGCCCGTGTGCTTTGTTTGGGTTAATACGTGAGAAACATCTGACAACATCACTTTCGACCAGTGAGAAGTTTTATAATTCGCCCAGGGGTTGGGGAACTTGGCAGACACAATATTAAAATAAATCCAGTAAACCTCACATGGCGTTTCATCCACGGTGTGTGTTTCTACATCATTATAAACCTGATTATTACATTTTCAACTTTGTCGTTGAAAGTCTGAAAAATTATGCTTATTTTGTAAACAACACAAAATCGTTATTGCTTCACAGAGACACATGCATTTCGCACCAATTCGTTCTGTGTACTTGCAGTAACATTGCAATTTGGTGATCTCGGCGCTTCCATCCTGTTCACCCTCCCAACCCTTCACTCTGCTCCTAATTATCTTACGAAAAAACAGCAACAGTATTCGATGAGAAAAAATCCGCAAAGGACGCGAAAATTTTCTGGTATCGTAAGGATAAATTGCAGGTTGCAACGACGCCATCTTGATGACTGTCTATTTTATTTGAACCATTCTGTCTATTTTATTTTAACTACTCAATCCAATGCTATCTATTCGACATTAGTTATTATAGTCACTGTCTTTAATAAGGTTTAGTTTTATGTATGTGTGTTTAAAAGGGGATTCGTTGTTCACTGTACTGACACCGCACAGCACATGTAACAGGGCAGTAGTGCTACAATGAAGTATACGTGTGTATACACTATGCAGATATATTGATATCTGTGGAGCGTAACAGGAAGCACTGTGACCTTAAAATCACTCTAGAAAAAAATACTTTGCTATATTTGTATTTCTTGGTAGCGGCTGACAGTACTACGTCCACACCGTCATGATTTGGTTCCATCACAGTCATTGCATTTTTTTATTCAGGAGACAATCGGAACATGTTCGCCTAGTCCAAGAAAATGAGGAGGTTATGAACCTGGGGAACAATAACCGTCTATCTGGTCCATAGAACGACAAAGTACATAGCAAGTTGGGATCAATATTTTATGACATCCCTATTCAGTCATAGTCTTTGGCAACGCAAGTTGTTAACCTTCAAATATAGGCTTGCCACCTGTCCGTTAAAATAAGAAATAATTCCATATGTATCAGAGCACTATTGATTTGATTGGAGAGGTTTTATAATTCCTCCAGATTTGGAGAACATGGTGAACTTTACTAGATATACGTGGAGTCTTAGTTGCAGACCACACCATATACAACACTGTCGTAGCATGTATAAACAAATTGTGCATTATTTTATAATTGCGGGGGTTTGGAAAGTATTATCAGGAACCACCATGTCGACCCAATTCTTGATGCTTACTTTAATTAAAGTTGTAAATGTGTTGTTCTTCACCCAGTTCCACACATGTGCGAGTTAGCGCTTACACCCATGTCGTTCACTTACAGAGGAAAATGTCAGCGGCAGGATTCATATCAAATGAAAGTAGTATTGATGTAGCACACGCGGGACGTTTATATAAATGTTGTTAAAACCAAACTGTGATATCGTCGAACGAAACTTAATTTCCATACTTATAAATCATGTTATATTTCGGGCGATAACATGAGTGAATTAACTCGCTTTAAGCCCTACATTCTTTGTAACCTTCGTTTCTCTTGTGTCGCCGGTTTGTCGATACATCTGCGGGAAAACCGATTTGTTTTAATTGACTAGAACTCATGAGTATCCAAAAAGGCTTACAAGAGCGGGTTTTCGATTTGCTGCAATCTTTGGCGGCGAAATTCGTAGCGAGCGCCGCTGACACGTCATTTTCGGTGCGCATTTTCACTAAATCAAGAATAATGTTACCATTGTAAAGACTACGCTGTCGTTTCATTGATATTAAATGTGTATTATTTTATGCTGAGTGAAAGACATAAAGACTGCCTGACCAATACATGTCTCAGTTCGGCACCAGATCCGGTCGCTGCTAACAGGAGAAAGCAACGATCACGTGAACAATTTGTGTGGTCGCTGGATGCGTTTGTCAAGTAGTCGTTCATTGTGGGTACATTTTAATCAGAAACGACCCGTGGTTAGGAAAACGGTCGCTCAAGACGAGTGGGCGCTCCTGACCGACGTCGCTCAAGAGAGGTTTTACCGTATGGGCTATATTGATTATTATTATTATTATTGTTACTGTTACTGTTGCTGTTGCTGTTGCTGTTGCTGTTGCTGTTGCTGTTGCTGTTGCTGTTGCTGTTGCTGTTGCTGTTGCTGTTGCTGTTGCTGTTGCTGTTGCTGTTGCTGTTGCTGTTGCTGTTGCTGTTGCTGTTGCTGTTGCTGTTGCTGTTGCTGTTGCTGTTGCTGTTGCTGTTGCTGTTGCTGTTGCTGTTGCTGTTGCTGTTGCTGTTGCTGTTGCTGTTGCTGTTGCTGTTGCTGTTGCTGTTGCTGTTGCTGTTGCTGTTGCTGTTGCTGTTGCTGTTGCTGTTGCTGTTGCTGTTGCTGTTGCTGTTGCTGTTGCTGTTGCTGTTGCTGTTGCTGTTGCTGTTGCTGTTGCTGTTGCTGTTGCTGTTGCTGTTGCTGTTGCTGTTGCTGTTGCTGTTGCTGTTGCTGTTGCTGTTGCTGTTGCTGTTGCTGTTGCTGTTGCTGTTGCTGTTGCTGTTGCTGTTGCTGTTGCTGTTGCTGTTGCTGTTGCTGTTGCTGTTGCTGTTGCTGTTGCTGTTGCTGTTGCTGTTGCTGTTGCTGTTGCTGTTGCTGTTGCTGTTGCTGTTGCTGTTGCTGTTGCTGTTACTGTTACTGTTACTGTTACTGTTACTGTTACTGTTACTGTTACTGTTACTGTTACTGTTACTGTTACTGTTACTGTTACTGTTACTGTTACTGTTACTGTTACTGTTACTGTTACTGTTACTGTTACTGTTACTGTTACTGTTACTGTTACTGTTACTGTTACTGTTACTGTTACTGTTACTGTTACTGTTACTGTTACTGTTACTGTTACTGTTACTGTTACTGTTACTGTTACTGTTACTGTTACTGTTACTGTTACTGTTACTGTTACTGTTACTGTTACTGTTACTGTTACTGTTACTGTTACTGTTACTGTTACTGTTACTGTTACTGTTACTGTTACTGTTACTGTTACTGTTACTGTTACTGTTACTGTTACTGTTACTGTTACTGTTACTGTTACTGTTACTGTTACTGTTACTGTTACTGTTACTGTTACTGTTACTGTTACTGTTACTGTTACTGTTACTGTTACTGTTACTGTTACTGTTACTGTTACTGTTACTGTTACTGTTACTGTTACTGTTACTGTTACTGTTACTGTTACTGTTACTGTTACTGTTACTGTTACTGTTACTGTTACTGTTACTGTTACTGTTACTGTTACTGTTACTGTTACTGTTACTGTATGGGCTATATTGATTATTATTATTATTATTATTATTATTATTATTATTATTATTATTATTATTATTATTATTATTATTATTATTATTATTATTATTATTATTATTATTATTATTATTATTATTATTATTATTATTATTATTATTATTATTATTATTATTATTATTATTATTATTATTATTATTATTATTATTATTATTATTATTATTATTATTATTATTATTATTATTATTATTATTATTATTATTATTATTATTATTATTATTATTATTATTATTATTATTATTATTATTATTATTATTATTATTATTATTATTATTATTATTATTATTATTATTATTATTATTATTATTATTATTATTATTATTATTATTATTATTATTATTATTATTATTATTATTATTATTATTATTATTATTATTATTATTATTATTATTATTATTATTATTATTATTATGTGTTTTATGACTAATACGTAATTTTAGTTAATTATGTTTATTTTAAAATATTACCTGTGAGTAGTATACTTCTTATTGTATAAATGTTTAATAGCAGTATGTTGTGAAGCATCACAAATAATTATAGATGTGGTGCTGTATTATTACTCTATTATAATGAAACTTATAATTTCCCGCAGATCATAGTGATAATAATTAATTCTTATTATATTATCTACAATTAATTAAACTATTATAAACATTCGCGCGCATAAATGCGACCTCTAACGGTATTTTGTGAAAAGCTAACTTATAATAGCATCGGAGTTGCGTATAGCCGAATATGTCGAGTTGCCGTCTGTCGATATTTCGCGTTTCTTTTGTGAATTTTCTTTGTTAGAGGAATGCAAGTGATCTGATTTTGTAACGTAGTGTATGTACATGTATGTAAGATATGTGTGACGGAGTTTGGCGGCTGTTGATAATCATTTTCATGGTTAAGTAAGAAAATAAAGGAAAATATGCACAGTTCATACCGACCAAGTCGACTCCACTACGTCATTCTGTTTCCATGATGGCGCAGTCCATAGACTATCTAAGGCTGCGTGTTCTAAAAAAAAGGGATTGTTGTTGAAAGTTGTTACTTTTTATTAACCTTTAAGGACCATATAACCAAAACATTGACTTCTATACCCCTTTAAAAATGCTGGCTCGAGTTGTTTAACGGAGCCATCTGGCAGATTACTTGCGTAGGTTCTACACTGGTGAGAAACTCTACAACATTAATTAAGCGCATGTCAGCCAGGAATTAATCTTAGATTCACTTTCATAATATTTAAATTACTTCAGTTATTAAAATAATGCAATATCGATAGGGGAATGCGTACCCAGTACCCAGAATGTGTACCCAGTTTGGTGACCAGCTATGACTGAACATTATGTTAAATGTTGATAAACTATTTTGTAAAGTTAAGTTACTTACTATGTGACAGATGTGACCGAGTCTATGGGTGAACCTTTGCATGAAGTGAATTTGACAACTGATGAACCCTCAACAACAGTGAAAGAACAGCCAGAAACAGTCGCCTTTGGCGTCGTATGTGTAGTAGGCGTGGTGGGGGCGGTAGGGTTGTACCACGCATTCGGAGTAGTCGGAGCAGTCGGAGCAGTCGCAGCAGCCGGAGCAGCCACAACAGCCGGAGGAGCCGAAGTAGCTGGAGCAGCCGGAGCAGCCGGAGCAGCCGGAGCAGCCAAAGGCGCTCTCGCAGTTCAGTAAGTCATACACAAACGTGTGTGTGTGTGTGTGTGTGTGTGTGTGTGTGTGTGTGTGTGTGTGTGTGTGTGTGTGTGTGTGTGTGTGTGTGTGTGTGTGTGTGTGTGTATGTGTGTGTGTGTGTGTGTGTGTGTGTGTGTGTTGTGCGCAAAGCGTGCTATATGTCGCTTGCTACTACTGCGTTAATGCGAAGGTGCACACAGCGGGTAATGCTACTTTCAGAGGAGGTTCATCTGTGTATTCGACGGCAAGCGGAAACCTCCCTTCCTTCTTATCTGAGTCGATCGCTGTGGTGCTACACCATATGTACGATGATTTGGGCGTGGTTGAGCCATTGTTGTCGGAAAGCTTCGAATAAACGTCAATGACCGGATTTGTGTCGCAATGCACGACTAGTACTGTGTTTCTGGTTTACTGCCTTGGTAAGCTTGTGCATTTATGTAGTCGACGCGAGTCAGTATTGCATTTATATCTTGTAATAAAATACGTTTACCATACTCATTGATAAGACGTCAAAGAGCAGACCAATATTTGTTTCTACAAATGAAAGCTGTTTCTTATATCCCACAATATTGTATTTGTTTCGATAATATATATATATATATATATATATATATATATATATATATATATATATATATATATATATGTGTGTGTGTGTGTGTGTGTGTGTTTGTGTGTGTGTTTGTGTGTGTGTTTGTGTGTGTTTGTGTGTGTGTGTGTTTGTGTGTGTGTGTTTGTGTGTATGTGTGTTTGTTTGTGTGTGCGTGTGTGTGTGTGTTTGTGTTTGTGTGTGTTTGTGTGTATTAAAAAGAAACCGATTGACGGATTACATGCAACGCAGCCGAACTGAATTCGCGCGTTACGGATCATAATAATACATTAAATAAATGTATTCATAAAATGCATGCTCGTGAATCAGCTTCCGTGTACGTTACGTGTACATAGCGTTTAATTAGTGGTACCATACAACTATAATATGGTTGGGACAGCGTTTCAAGTGTTGGAAAACAGAAAGCATCATTAAAATCGGAGTCAGTGTGGTGCGCACAGTCATCTAGGTTGCGAATAACAGCAGAATTGGGAGTTCTTCCTCTACGACAACTACTATTTGAAATGTTGGTATAATTTCTGCGGGGCATGGTTCAATCCTCGATGACAAACATATATATATATATATATATATATATATATATATATATATATATATATATATATATATATAATGCTGCTACCTTTCCGCTAATACCGTCCGCCATTTGTGGACGTTAGGAAAATACGTCTGTAATGACGTCCCTCCCTGGAATTTCCTGTCCCATTCGTGTGTGGATGCGTTTTCAATCGCTACATGGACCGATTCAGTTTGGCGCATCTGTATCCGCACCACAAACCGGAACCGCATCCGCACATATGGAATCACATCGCATGCCGCGTCCGCATGACGCATCCGTACATATGCAATCCTAGCCTTACTGTCAGTACTGAGAAAGACACTGTCACTTATCGTTTTATCGCGAATCTTGCCGAAAGTTGACGTGTACCTTCACAATCTGGATTCCGATGTAGACGCAGCACGTAATGCAGATGTCGCCTTAGGATATCGCTGGGTATGTGCGGAAACGCAGCGGAAGCACGTGTCGATTGAGTTCCTCGGTATCGACCCGAGTAGCGCCCGCAACATCAGCCGTCGAAACAAGCTGGTAGACACCTTACAAGCCTTCATCGGCGAGTCGGAACCGAGAATGATTCGTTGACTTCTCCCCGCCATGCGCAACGGCTCTCGAGTCCCTGAGTATACACTGGCCATTGTCAGTCATTCGCGACAATCAACGGTACACCGCTAGGCAAGACTAAGTCCGGTGTGCTTACATATTTTTCGGCATCATAAACGTTCCGATTGGCGTTTCTGCGCATACGCAATAAATGTAAAATCACCACTGTGCTGCGAAAGGACAAAACATTTATTATATGAATACTAAGGGTTGTTCGTTAGGATGTAAATAATCTCACAGTGAAATTATTTGTCGCATATTAACACTAGGCAAACATGTTTTGAAGCATGTTTTGATAGAAAGCATAAATCTCGTGACTAGCACGCCATAGTTCGTGACAGTGATTTAAACAAACGTAATATTGTATTGTATTGAACGACAGTTTAAGCAACTCTTCACAGTAATCATCACAGAAGACTTAACGAACAGCCCGTGGCATTTATACCAAAAATGTGTTGTCGTTTCGCTGCACATTGATGATTTTACATTTATCGCGCATGCGCAGAAAACTTTATAACGACCGGAAAAATGTAAGCGCGACACCGGTATTCTGTCTGACAGATGTCGTTATATGTCTGACATATGTCATTATTTCGCAGCTCTGCCATCATGCTACGCATAAATTAATTTCTTCTCACTCAGTTTTCCATTCAGTGCTTCCATAAATTTACAAAAACGGCACAATGCAGGCAGTTATTATGAGCAGGACTACAATGGCAATGCCGGACGGATACCATTTGGTTGTATACCCCCAAATAGTAGTAACATAAAGGTGTTTTGTCGTTTCCCCCAGTACAACAATGCAACAAGCTCATTTAGATTATTTATCATTGGCATTGTGTCAATAACTGTCAAACGTTATAGCGCGAGTCCCTGCCCCAGGCCAGTCGCTGGTAATTTGGCTAATCATAATATAGAAACAAACAAACAAACAAACGCAAACAAATGCCCGACAACTGCAAATGTAAGTAAGTTGGTGTGCAGGTGTATCATTTGCTGTTCTATTATAAATGAACTTCGTTGCGCTGGTTTCTCACACAATTTGCTTCACTTACCACATCTAAATGTGATTAGTAACGTCGCTAGTGAAAATATAAACGCTTCCATTTAGTAATCATCTATTTGACCAATCTAAGGGTCGTCGGATAATAACTGCGTTACATCATTTCCGGTAACGGGACAACGTGGGTTAATGATAGTTCACAGGTTTGATATGCTTATTTCTGCTATTTATTTCAAAGAATGAACTCCGAAAATGTACACTTTAAAATGATAGTTTTAAGTAAATGCAATGGATTTGATGATGAACATAGGTAGGCCTTTGTGCCTTGATAATTTATGTCTGTCAACCTGCCTTTTTAGAGTTAACATGTATAAGTACAATTATTGAAATTTAGTAATAAACATCATCGTTACATACAATTATCATATTTTCATTTTCGGCCCTAAAAAATAATTACTATAAAATAAAGGTAGTTACAACCAGTACATCACACATTGTTTTAAAATCATTTAAGATTATAATATTTTGTGAACATGATTATCAAAAAAGTATATATATATATATATATATATATATATATATATATATATATATATAATATAAATCAATGGTTTCGTGTGATGTTCAAACTGGTGTCCTTCTGTGCTTGTAATGTAAGTGTCCTAGTGTGGATTATATCCCTTGAAAACGAGCCGATGGCGGCGGCGAACTCGAAGCTCAGCAATGTCCGTGCCTCCACGAAACCCCTGGATTCAATATTATTTACTCATAATTTAGATTCGTATGGAACAGTAAGATAACTGTTTGTTCCCTTAGATGACTACATGTGTACTACATCGGTACATCGCACACTAATTTATTCTGACGCACGATCGACCTAATAATCCTCATTTAAACATAATTATTATGAAAGTGTAGAAAGGGTGTCATTTTTGACTTTACAATATCGCATGATCGCCTAGCTGATTAGTGTTGCGATTACCGCGGGATTTACTCTACAGATGGGTTTAAAACGGAATGTATATCACAAATGTACTGTTTTATTATTTAACCCTTTTTAGTTGTTGAATAATGTCAAATGTAACATGCAAGTTTAATTTGGTGTATAATATGGAAAACCAATTTTACGTAATTCCTACATGTTATTTCCTTTCAATATAAACCGGAAATGATGTAACAGCATTACTGTCCGACGACGTAGAGATTGAATAGGCAGCATGATTAAATGGAAGGGTGTATATTTCAACTGGCAACGTTGGTAGTGACATTGAGATTCGGTGAGCAATACGAATATTGTTGTTTGACGATGCAACTTAGTTAATTTATTAAATAACACTTACTGATGCACAATCACTCAAATTAATTGAAATTTGTACGATTTCAAAACATATATTATATTAATACATGTCTGATGTGCGTGTGCGTGTTCGTGTGAGGTGCGGGTTTGTGTAACTAATTAGTATCCCTCCAATGTGGACGAATTCTGCATGCGGTTTGGCGTATATGACACGTTTCATAATATTTTCACTGTGTTCTTTGCAATGTTATCACCTGTTTTCAAATGTTAGCCAAATATGTGAACATTCTGATGTAATAAGCCCCTTTATATATATATATATATATATATATATATATATAAATATATATATATATATAAATATATATATATATATATATATATATATATATATATATATATATATATATATAAATATAAATATAAATATGTAGATGTAGATGTAGATGTAGATGTAGATGTAGATGTAGATGTAGATGTAGATGTAGATGTAGATGTAGATGTAGATGTAGATGTAGATGTAGATGTAGATGTAGATGTAGATGTAGATGTAGATGTAGATGTAGATGTAGATGTAGATGTAGATGTAGATGTAGATGTAGATGTAGATGTAGATGTAGATGTAGATGTAGATGTAGATGTAGATGTAGATGTAGATGTAGATGTAGATGTAGATGTAGATGTAGATGTAGATGTAGATGTAGATGTAGATGTAGATGTAGATGTAGATGTAGATGTAGATGTAGATGTAGATGTAGATGTAGATGTAGATGTAGATGTAGATGTAGATGTAGATGTAGATGTAGATGTAGATGTATATGTAAATGTAAATGTAAATGTAAATGTAAATGTAAATGTAAATGTAAATATATATATATATATATATATATATATATATATATATATATATATATATATATATATATATATATATATATCTAGACAATGCGCATGCGACACCGCGTGTGCCAGTCGTACTTAACTCACGCATTGACTGTTGTAATAACCTCACTAACTGATTGCCGGCGACTACAATTAACAAATCACAACAAGTGCAAAATACCTATGCTCGTGTTATGACGATCGCCTCTAAATGTGACACGTCAAGTCTATGAACCTGGATGTCCCGCCTATCAACCTGGATGTCCCGCCTATGAACCTGGATGTCACGCCTATGAACCTGGATGTCAAGCCTATGAACCTGGATGTCAAGCCTATGAATCTGGATGTCACGCCTATGAACCTGGATGTCACGCCTATGAACCTGCATGTCAAGCCTACGAACATGGAGCTGCTCGATATTCCTGTGAAAAGTCGCATTACGGTCAATACCTTGCTTTTCGAGCGGCTTTACGGTCAAAACATTGCATCTCACTTTTAAGTATCGCCATATGCTCATAATGTTGATGCTACTCTCTGTAAAATAACTCTACTGCTGGTCGCCCGGGTCCCATTATTGCCCAAACCGCTGTCTACGCTCATCCGATAAGTTAGTCCTTAAACATTCTTAATTCCCCGCACTAAAACCATCGACTGATTGCAAGAGAGAGCATCGTCAACAATCCTATATAGTGCGTCATCGACAGCCACAGAGAATGCATCGTTGCCAGTTCTAGAGAGAGTGCATCGTCCACTATCACAGAGAGTGCATCGTCCACAGTCACAGAGAGTGCGTCATCCACAGTCACAGAGAGTGAACCGTCGACAGTCACAGAGAGTGCATCGTCCACAGTCACAGAGAGTGCATCGTCCACAGTCACAGAGAGTGCGTCATCCACAGTCACAGAGAGTGCATCGTCCACAGTCACAGAGAGTGCGTCATCCACAGTCACAGAGAGTGCATCGTCCACAGTCACAGAGAGTGCATCGTCCACAGTCACAGAGAGTGCGTCATCCACAGTCACAGAGAGTGCATCATCCACAGTCACAGAGAATGCATCATCCACAGTCACAGACAGTGCATCATCCACAGTCCCAAAGAGTGCATCATAGACAGTCCCTGGTATTGCGATGTCCACAGTCCCAGATATTGCACCGTCCACAGTCCCATATATTGCACCGCACAGTCCCAGAGATTGCACCGTCCACAGTCCCATATATTGCCCCGTTCACAGTCCCAGTCCCAGATATTGCACCGTCCACAGTCCCAGATATTGCATCGTCCACAGTCACAGAGAGTGCATCGTCCACTATCACAGAGAGTGCATCGTCCACAGTCACAGAGAGTGCATCGTCCACAGTCACAGAGAGTGCATCGTCCACAGTCACAGAGAGTGCGTCATCCACAGTCACAGAGAGTGAACCGTCGACAGTCACAGAGAGTGCATCGTCCACAGTCACAGAGAATGCATCATCCACAGTCACAGAGAGTGCGTCATCCACAGTCACAGAGAGTGCACCGTCCACAGTCACATAGAATGCATCATCCACAGTCACAGAGAGTGCGTCATCCACAGTCACAGAGAGTGCATGATCCACAGTCACAGAGAGTGCATCGTCCACAGTCACAGAGAGTGCATCGTCCACAGTCACAGAGAGTGCATCATCCACAGTCACAGAGAGTGCACCGTCCACAGTCACATATAATGCATCATCCACAGTCACAGAGAGTGCATCGTCCACAGTCACAGAGAGTGCACCGTCCACAGTCACATATAATGCATCATCCACAGTCACAGAGAGTGCATCGTCCACAGTCACAGACAGTGCATCATCCACAGTCACAGAGAGTGCACCGTCCACAGTCACATATAATGCATCATCCACAGTCACATAGAGTGCATCATCCACAGTCACAGAGAGTGCTTCATCCACAGTCACATAGAATGCATCATCCACAGTCACAGAGAATGCATCATCCACAGTCACAGACAGTGCATCATCCACAGTCCCAAAGAGTGCACCATAGACAGTCCCTGGTATTGCGATGTCCACAGTCCCAGATATTGCACCGTCCACAGTCCCATATATTGCACCGCACAGTCCCAGAGATTGCACCGTCCACAGTCCCAGATATTGCCCCGTCCACAGTCCCATATATTGCACCGTCCACAGTCCCAGATATTGCACCGTCCACAGTCCCATATATTGCACCGCACAGTCCCAGAGATTGCACCGTCCACAGTCCCAGATATTGCCCCGTCCACAGTCCCAGATATTGCACCGTCCACAGTCCCAGATATTGCACCGTCCACAGTCCCATATATTGCACCGTCCACAGTCCCAGATATTGCCCCGTCCACAGTCCCATATATTGCACCGTCCACAGTCCCAGATATTGCACCGTCAACAGTCCCAGATATTGCACCGTCCACAGTCGCAGATGTTGCGCCGTCCACAGTCCCAGATATTGCACCGTCCACAGTCCAATATATTGCACCTTCCACAGTCCCAGATATCGCCCCGTCCACAGTCCCGGATATTGCACCGTCCACAACACCAGGTATTGCCCCTCCACAGTCCCAGATATTGCACCGTCCACAGTCGCAGATGTTGCACCGTCCACAGGCCCAGATATTGCCGCGTCCACAGTCCCAGATATTGCACCGTCCACAGTCCCATATATTGCACCGTCCACAGCCGCAGATGTTGCGCCGTCCACAGTCCCAGATATTGCACGGTCCACAGTCCTAGATATTGCACCGTCCATAGTCGCAGATGTTGCCCCGTCCACAGTCCCAGATATTGCACGGTCCACAGTCCCATATGTTGCCCCGTCCACAGTCCCAGATATTGCACCGTCCACAATCCCAGATATTGCACCGTTCACAGTCGCAGATGTTGCACCGTCCACAGTCCCATATATTGCACCATCCACAATCCAAGATATTGCACCGTCAACAGTCGCAGAAGTTGCACAATCCACAGTCCCATATATTGCACCGTTCACAGTCACAGATATTGCACCGTCCACAGTCGCAGATGTTACACCGTTCACAGTCCCATATATTGCACCGTCCACAGTCCCATATATTGCACCGTCCACAGTCGCAGATGTTGCACCGTTCACAGTCGCAGATGTTGCAACGTCCACAGTCCCATATATTGCACCGTCCACAATCCCAGATATTGCACCGTCCACAGTCGCAGAAGTTGCACAATCCACAGTCCCATATATTGCACCGTTCACAGTCGCAGATGTTGTGCCGTACACATTCCCAGATATTGCACCGTTCACAGTCACAGATATTGCACCGTCCACAGACGCAGATGTTGCACCGTCCACTGTCGCAGATATTGCACCGTTCACAGTCCCATATATTGCACCGTCCACAGTCGCAGATGTTGCACCGTCCACAGTCCAAGTGAGTGCATGGTCGACACCGAATGCAAATGTTAACATTCGGAGATCGTTATAGACTATTCATATACATAATGTCGTTAATGTACCATTATAATTAATGCAATGTTATTGTCTTAATAGCTCGCATTAAAGTATTTAAATAGTTATATTTGGCAGAGATAATAATGCTAGTAAGTTTTCGTTTTGGTAATTGTTGCGTACTTTTCGTACAGCTGCTTTAAGATAATACTTGTTTTATTATTATTATTATTATTATTATTATTATTATTATTATTATTATTATTATTATTATTATTATTATTATTATTATTATTATTATTATTATTATTATTATTATTATTATTATTAGTATTATTATTATTATTATTATTATTATTATTATTATTATTATTAATGTAAACAAGTTATTCAGCATAATCATTACACTGCGAAACAGAACAGTCGTTTGCATGGTTAGCTAATTACAGATGCCTGATGCGGACGTATGATATTTAATGCCGAACGCAATGTTGAAAAACACAGTTGCTTTAAGCCGATGGCCGTCAAACCAGTGATTGTAGAATATGTAAAGACGCTCTCACAGTACCTATCGCCTGTTGCACATTGATTTATTGTACAGCTAGCTGCTACAAAACTCAAAAGAGCGATATGCAGATACTAGTTGGGAGTCAGATTACAATGACTAACAGTGAGGTGGCATGGCTTTTGCGGTGTCTTTGCGTTGCGCAGTTGGCAATCAAAGAAGGGTGATATGAAATGATGCTGGCGCGGAGCGGTGGAATTCCACCGGTAGAAGGTTGAAGTCACGATGTTAAAAGATAGGAAAAAAGGTCAAAGGTCAAAATGTTGCTCCGGGGGAACCGGAGGAACAACATTTCTGGAGCAAATTTGGTGGAATAGGGCCCGTAAGTGTGTCACGATACACGGCGAGACTCCGCGCGATTGGAGCTGATTTGGGGACTGGTCATTAGAATAATATTTGATGGATGACAGTTGTAACTTCCGACTGATGAATATTAGGAAAATCAGGACATAAATATCTTGTGTTATACCTTTCTTATCTTAAATGTCCGATTTAATATTGAGTTTACCACACTATCATAGACATAGCGATTTATGTAGTGCAGATAATAGACACTCCCTACCAATTTTAGCCGTATGTGTTTTTTTTACGAATTTTGCATTTTACATAGCTGTACGTGGTGGTTTCAATAAGCACTTATATCTGACAAAGTGTATAAATGCACATAATCATAACACATGTATACGTTTGGTCCAAACAGGTTGTACTGTGCGAAAAATGGCACTTTTCATTATTAGTCAAGATCGCCAAACGCAAGTACTTGCCTCGGTTATAATCGATTAGAATTCATGATTTCCGTGATCATTGTCACCGGCAAAGTGTTTCACTGCTTTTGCTTGTAATAATCTTTCGGACTGTATAACTGAAATTGTTAGACTGGAACAATTCGATTATTACAACCAAAAACAAAACGAAGTCCTATACGTTAAAGGGGAAGTGAAACACAGCTGTAACATTCCATATACCTAAATGTACACGATATAAGTATACATTAATGGTGGGAGAAGCACATTCACTTATCAGACAAACTGGAAAAAAAATACGTTTCAATGCCTAAATCGTCGTCATAGAACACTGCGTATCGCCATCTTTATTCCAAGCCGAGTGGTTTGATTACCTCCTATCTAGCCCATGTAAAATTTTGTTTTTTTCCGGTTTTCTTCATAATTAGACATTTCTACGCAAAAACAAAAATATGGTGCCTTATTGTACACGATAGGTGTCCTATGTATCCACAAATAATATTTATTTGCATACGAAATAAAAAGGTGAAATTAAATACCGACGATTTTGAACCAATGAAACATTTTCAATTTTACGCTCTCTGTTTTGACAGCCTTCAAGGGGCGGGGCTTACGACCGGAAGGTCTATCGGGACTATTTCTTCTTTTGTTTACAAAGATATCGGAAGTGTTTTGCGTTAGACTTAGCCTTAGAAGAGAGTCGCTAGTTGTTAGTGGTTTTGGATAAATCACAATAGAAAATGGATCCGACAGAGGAATCATTTGTAGCACAAGTGAGAGAAGCATCTGTTGCACAAGTGACACACGTAAAGCCATTTTTGCTTCACCCAGCGTGCGAGCCGAGGTGCGAGATGGCGAGAGAAGATCGCCATGTGATGTGGCATGTTTATGGTCATCTTTGATTTTGGGATCAATATGTATAATTTAAATAATAAAGTCATTCTATCTTCGAATTCGTAACCTAAATCTATTACAAACTTACTTTTTATTTCTGACAAGATGTTACATGATGTGTGCATCCTTTTAATATAATTAATTAATTTCCAATTTAAAATGCTAATTCAATTTGTTTAATTTATGTAAATAATGTTATTTACATATGCATGCTGCCATGCAATTTATAATAGTCTGAATAATAAATAGATGTGTAATAAGGACATTGTGCAATTCACATGGGAATATTGAAGTGGAGTTTTAATGTATTGTGTACTATGTATTGGATATGTGCGTGTGTGTATGTTATCAAGACCACATCATGACAATGAATCATAAATTCATGTGTTTGCAAAATGCTGTAACGATTTTACATACAAATCATTTGTTTGTAAAATACTGTGATACTTTTATTAAAGTATTTCACAAACAAATCAACCAATGCGCTGACTTTGTGATGTGATATTGATAAATTACACAGTTTTGCCAATTACTAATACATGGTGTAATTATAAGATAATGATTGTTTACTATAAATCAAATGTCAGAATGTATCGGATAGCTGCATATGATCACTGCACATGTTCAATGGGATGCTTCCATGCAGGCAGCAGGCATGTTATACCAGCCAGGGTGTTTTGCAGGTGCAGAAGAGATAAATTAATTTGTTCTTGTAAACAACAACAATTTCTCTGTTTCTCATTAGTGGCAGAACTGCTTCAGTCATCATCAGTGATATTGCTGTAATCCGCTAACACATATTCTGCATCACTCTTTTCAGTGTTTTCCTTCTGTCTGTTCCAGACAGAATGATATGAAGACGGCGACAGTGAGACTGGGACATCCAAGGTGTCATCCACATTGACAGGACTGCCATGGTCAGTCGAAGAAGGCATGCAGGACTGCGACGACAACTTCGCATACCCATGGTCATGATGAATATTCAATGGAACAACAATATTATCTGTAATAATTGCTGCATCGATAAAGTATCGCATTGGCGACATGATCACTGGCTCTGTTTGAGTTTGACACTACGAGTTAATGGCGTTGCAATGTGACACCCGTACTGCCATGAGGGACAATATCATCTGGTGCACTGGATCCTTTGAAAGTTGTGTTCGGTATTTGTGAATCCTTCATCTGAAAGAATGATACATATGTATGAGGGTATGTATCTTCTGTGATATACATATAAATAACAATGTTTTGACATCTTTTGTTTTCTCATTGCAGTACCTATACATCATAAAAATTAAAACTGATTAAATCAACTTATAATTAGCATTTCGGAAAGTGTTCAGGATCTAATTTTGTGTAGATGCTTAGATCTGTGGATATTGTAACTATGCATGAGAAATCTAAATTTGATTGAATTATTTCGCAGGCCCCATATGGTCCTCCAGGGTCCCCCAGACTATTTTTCCACAATTGTTAAACAAATCTACTTTTGCATGGTTGTTGCATGTGGTGGTGCTGATATACACAACAAATCTGTATTTTATTACATCATTCTATGGGCCTCAAAACACAAAGTAATGCTGGTGATTTGGTTTTTGAGAAGGTCCCTTGAAATGACCCCCAGATCAGTTTGATGTATTAGGTATCTGCTTTCTGGCTTGTCTGCTACTGCTAGCCAAGTTCATTGGTCAGCTCTTGTCTCAATGAGACTAGTAGACAGTGGGCTGAGCAGGGTGTTGCGTTTCAATCAGGGAACATTCATGCAATAAATAGAACATTACCTTTTCAATGGTGCATTCTGTGTAGATTCCATTATATTATGACTAACCTTCCTGGCATATTTTAATATGTGTGTATCCCGAGTAATTCAGACATTATTACAAACAAGCAAACCCACTCCTACATAAGCAACACATAAATTACATGGTAAAACAATTATACAAGCCTACTTGCACATATAAGAAAAGAAAATGTTTAAGTTAGTTACGTGCAATCAGTGTCCTCCTTAGTCCAATCAGAGACAACTACTTGGCCATAGTCAAAGTCATACTTGTATTTTCAAAAAGTACAAATGTCAATTTAAGAATAAATTTGTTTACATTGGGTTTTATACGTAAGTTTCATTTGTGGGTGGGGTTTTGTCCAACCGAGTCTTTTTCGAGATATGTAAGTTTTTTTTATTGCAATGTATAAGGTTTTCTAAATAGACTTCTTAGCCATTTTCCTAATAAATAATTTTGGGAAGTGATTATGGACACCTTACAGTTATCAAACACTAACTGCACAAACTGCAACTAACTGAACAATGCTGATGTCTGCGGTACTATTGAAAGCAAAATACATGCCTTATCAAAATATAAATTTCGTACTTTATATTCTTATTTTAGTCTTATTTTGTAATACGCAATAATACTATTCATTTCAGATTCAATATACTAGTCATGTTAGTCGATAATCATTCTACAACAGCCATGAACCCCAAACATTTTGAAGTTTTATTTAAACACTCAATTTAAAGCTGACCTCTGTTGCACTGGTTTGTCTTTTCATCATGCTCTAGCACATGACTGTGAACTGGTAAGAAATGCAGGTGCACTAGAGAGATAGTGGGGCTTTGTCCAGGCAGTGATGTTTGTATTGGGTATGGGTAGTCTTTTCACTCTTGCTGGGAAACACAGGACACTGCTAAGATTGTGATCTTATTGCCTAATTTGCACTAGGCTGTTAATGGCAATTAGTAACAGCAGTCCTCTGTTGTACTTTGATCATGATGTTTGCAACCCTTTCCAGTAACAATGGAGGCTATGGACTAATGTAAGGTTCCAAATGTTTTTTCACCCATGTAACTATTAATTTTAATCATGGGATCAGTGATATTACTACCTGCTGTCAGGAGACTATTCAGATCCCCAACTAAAAAATGTGTGCTTGGTTATCACTTGGAAAGCAAAACTGCAGATTCTTAAAGGTGAGATCCACATTTGGGTGCATAATGTTTTGGGCGATAAACAAAACTGTTGTCTTAGATTATTTAGAAATGTATTAATCTGTCTGTGTTTAAATATCGGATACTACCCCTGGGGGGTAGTGACTTATTATGTATGTCAGAACAGTTGCTTAAAAAATGATCAGCACCTCGTTGTGCTCGTCACATTCGAAATTAGGCTTGCAATCGGCGTTCGAAAGTGACCACCGCCGACTCCGCTGAACTCGCCGCCGGCGGACACGCAAACTTCATCATCTCTAACCTGCTTTTTCTACAGGAATCCTTTGTTGAAGTATGTGAAATAATGCTTACTAACAATTATGGTATATCTATTAGGCATAGAGTGCATTAATGTGTTTAATTATATATGGTTTGAGTGCGTTTCGTCCGTTTTTGCGAGAGCTATGCTGCGCCGCCTATCGACACGTGCTTCCGGTGATTGTAAACAAACCCGAGTACAACCAGCAATATAGCCAGGCGGAATGGCGGCGCCCTGTGTCGAAAGTAGCTCACTTTGAAAATTTATTTAAAATATACCGTGACGCTGTGCTTGTCAAATTATGGTCACTAGTGCTGTAAATTATATGTACTTATGTTTGGGCTGTGGTTGTTCGGCCGCTTCAGTCCCCCTTTAACATGGAGAATATGGACCTTCTGCCCCCAACTGCCCCCAGCCTCGTTTTCGCGCGGGAGACTTACACGCCCTATAGCCCCAATTCCACCCGCGGATGTTGTGTATTAGTGTCGCCCCCTTACGGACAATTCACGAAGTAGTACTGTCAAAATTGGTGCATCTTACTTTTAAAAGTGGCGCCCCTTGGTGGATAGGTCATGAAATAGTGGCGCCGCCTGGTGGACACGTCACGAACTAGTACTGTCAAAATCAGTGCGTCTATTTTTTTTTAAAGGCGAATCACGAACTAATACTGTCCAAATACGTCTGTCTTATTTTATAATTTTTTTCTTAAATAAGACGCACGAATTTTGACAGTATTAGTTCGTGACGTGTCCACCAGGCGGCGCCACTAATTCATGACCTATCCACCAGGAGGCGCCACTTTTAAAAGTAAGACGGACGAATGTTGACAGTACTACTTATCGTGAATTGTCCGTAAGGGGGCGACACTAATACACAATATATCCGCCACTTAAAAAAATAAGACTAATTTGTGTAGTATTAGTTCATGAATTGTCCGTAAGAGGGCGCCATTAATACACGACCTATTCGCCAGATGGCGCCACTTGACCTTTGACCTTGATCTTGTCACGTGACCTTTGACCTTCCACCGGGGCGGGTGGAATTGGGGCTATTCCACCAAATTTGCTCCAGAAATGTTGTTCCTCCGGAGCAAAATGTTGACCTTTGACCTTTTTTCCTATCCACCGGTGGAATTCCACCGCTCCGCGCCAGCATCATTTCATATCACCCTACTATGCTACTACCGTGTCTTCTTTGATTGCCAACTGCGCAAGGCAAAGACACCGCAAAGGCCATGCCACCACACTGTTAGTCATTGTAATCTGACTCCCAACTAGTATCTGCATGTCGCTCTTTTGTAGTAGCCAGCTGTACAATAAATCTATGTGCAACAGGCGATAGGCTGTCGATGACGCACTATATAGGATTGTTGACGATGCTCTCTCTTGCAATCAGTCGATGGTTTTAGTGCGGGGAATTAATTGTTTAAGGATTAACTTATCGGTTTCGGCAGGAGTAGTTATTTTACAGAGAGTAGCATCAACATTATGAGCATATGGCGATACTTAAAAATGAGATGCAATGCTTTGACCGTAAAGCCGCTCGAAAAGCAAGGTATTGACCGTAATGCGACTTTTCACAGGAATATCGAGCAGCTCCATGTTCGCAAGGTTGACATCCAGGTTCATAGGCGTGACATCCAGGTTCATAGGCGTGACATCCAGGTTCATAGGCGTGACATCCAGGTTCATAGGCTTGACATCCAGGTTCATAGGCGTGACATCCAGGTTCATAGATTTGACGTGTCACATTTAGAGGCGATCGTCATAACACGAGCATAGGTATTTTGCACTTGTTGTGATTTGTTAATTGTAGTCGCCGGCAATCAGTTAGTGAGGTTATTACAACAGTCAATGCGTGAGTTAAGTAGGACTGGCACACGCGGTGTCGCATGCGCATTGTCTAGATATATATATATATATATATATATATATATATATATATATATATATATATATATATATATTGTTTACAATATTATACCTTTACATACATGATTTATATATATATATATATATTTATATGTATATGTATATGTATATGTATATGTATATGTATATGTATATGTATATGTATATGTATATGTATATGTATATGTATAGGTATAGGTATAGGTATACGTATACGTATACGTTCACGTTCACGTTCACGTTCACGTTCACGTTCACGTTCACGTTCACGTTCACGTTCACGTTCACGTTCACGTTCACGTTCACGTTCACGTTCACGTTCACGTTCACGTTCACGTTCACGTTCACGTTCACGTTCACGTTCACGTTCACGTTCACGTTCACGTTCACGTTCACGTTCACGTTCACGTTCACGTTCACGTTCACGTTCACGTTCACGTTCACGTTCACGTTCACGTTCACGTTCACGTTCACGTTCACGTTCACGTTCACGTTCACGTTCACGTTCACGTTCACGTTCACGTTCACGTTCACGTTCACGTTCACGTTCACGTTCACGTTCACGTTCACGTTCACGTTCACGTTCACGTTCACGTTCACGTTCACGTTCACGTTCACGTTCACGTTCACGTTCACGTTCACGTTCACGTTCACGTTCACGTTCACGTTCACGTTCACGTTCACGTTCACGTTCACGTTCACGTTCACGTTCACGTTCACGTTCACGTTCACGTTCACGTTCACGTTCACGTTCACGTTCACGTTCACGTTCACGTTCACGTTCACGTTCACGGTCACGTTCACATTTACATTTACATATATATCTACATCTACATCTACATCTACATCTACATCTACATCTACATTTATATATTTATATATTTATATATTTATGTATATATGCATATATATATATATATATATATATATATATATATATATATATATATATATATATATATATATATATTTATATATGTATATATATATATATATATATATATATATATATATGTATATATATATATATATATATATATATATATATATATAAAGGGGTTTATTACATCAGAATGTTCACATATTTGGCTAACATTTGAAACCAGGTGACAACATTGCAAAGAACACAGTGAAAATATTATGAAACGTGTCATATACGTCAAACCGCATGCAGAATTCGTCCACATTGGAGGGATACTAATTAATTACACAAACCCGCACCGCACACGAAAACACGCACACGCACATCAGACATGTATTAATATAATATATGTTTTCAAATCGTTCAAATTTCAATTAATTTGATTGTGCATCAGTAAATGTTATTTAATAAATTAACTAAGTTGCACCGTCAACCAACAATATTCGTATTGCTCACCGAATCTTAATGTCATTAGCAACGTTGCCAGTTGAAATATACACCCTTCCATTTAATCATGCTGCCTATTCAATCTCTATGTCGTCGGACAGCAATGCTGTTACATCATTTCCGGTTTATATTGAAAGGAAATAACATGTAGGAATTACGTAAAATTGGTTTTCCATATTATACACCAAATTAAACTTGCATGTTACATTTGACAATATTCAACAACTAAAAAGGGTTAAATAATAAAACAGTACATTTGTGATATACATTCCGTTTTAAACCCATCTGTAGAGTATATCCCGCGGTAAGCGCAACAATAATCAGCTAGGCGATCATGTGATTTTGTAAAGTCAAAAATGACACCGGTATAGGGCCCTCCCTTTCTACACTTTCATAATAATTATGTTTAAATGAGGATTATTAGGTCGATCGTGCGTCAGAATAAATTAGTGTGCGATGTACCGATGTAGTACACATGTAGTCATCTAAGGGAACTAACAGTTATCTTACTGTTCCATACGAATCTAAATTATGTAAATAATATTGAACCCAGGGGTTTCGTGGAGGCACGGACATTGCTGAGCTTCGAGTTCGCCGCCGCCATCGGCTCGTTTTCAAGGGAGATAATCCACACTAGGACACTTACATTACAAGCACAGAAGGACACCAGTTCGAACATCACACGAAACCATTGATTTATATATATATATATATATATATATATATATATATATATATATATATATATATATATATATATACTTTTTTGATAATCATTTTCACAAAATATTATAATCTTAAATGATTTTAAAACAATGTGTGATGTACTGGTTGTGTCTACCTTTATTTTATAGTAATTATTTATTAGGGCCGAAAATGAAAATATGATAATTGTATGTAACGATGATGTTTATTACTAAATTTCAATAATTGTACTTATACATGTTAACTCTAAAAAGGCAGGTTGACAGACATAAATTATCAAGGCACAAAGGCCTACCAATGTTCATCATCAAATACATTGCATTTACTTAAAACTATCATTTTAAAGTGTACATTTTCGGAGTTCATTCTTTGAAATAAATAGCAGAAATAAGCATATCAAACCTGTGAACTATCATTAACCCACGTTGTCCCGTTACCGGAAATGATGTAACGCAGTTATTATCCGACGACCCTTAGATTGGTCAAATAGATGATTACTAAATGGAAGCGTTTATATTTTCACTAGCGACGTTACTAATCACATTTAGATGTGGTAAGTGAAGCAAATTGTGTGAGAAACCAGCGCAACGAAGTTCATTTATAATAGAACAGCAAATGATACACCTGCACACCAACTTACTTACATTTGCAGTTGTCGGGCATTTGTTTGCGTTTGTTTGTTTGTTTGTTTGTTTGTTTGTTTCTATATTATGATTATCCGAATTACCAGTGACTGGCCTGGGGCAGGGACTCGCGCTATAACGTTTGACAGTTATTGACACAATGCCAATGATAAATAATCTAAATGAGCTTGTTGCATTGTTGTACTGGGGGAAACGACAAAACACCTTTATGTTATATACATTGGGGGTATACCACCAAATGGTATCCGTCCGGCATTGCCATTGTAGTCCTGCTTAAAATAACTGCATTGTGCCGTTTTTGTAAATTTATGGAAGCACTGAATGGAAAACTGAGTGAGAAGAAATTAATTTATGCATAGCATGACGGCAGAGCTGCGAAATAATGACATATGTCAGACATATAACGACATCTGTCAGACAGAATACCGGTGTCGCGCTTACAT
>OZ024855.1:51248663-51281163 GCA_964017155.1 Oasisia sp. SBJ-2009
TAATAAATAAGGAATGTTCCTTATTTAACTCTTTACTGGGTAGACCGCCTTCTTATTTTACACCCTGCTGTGGACAGACAATTTTAAGATGGCAACTATCTGTGAATTATCCTGCATGTTGCTTGCATTAAAATTTGAATAACTCGACAACCGGTGCACGAAAATATATTAAATTAATTGTACTGTACATGGAATGATTGTGTGAATAAAATGTGTTATTAAAATGTATGTGTTGCAATCAATTACATTTCAGATCTTGAAGCAAACTTCAACAATTATAATGAACAAATAAATAAGCAACTTCATCATGCTAAATATTGAAAAAATATTACAACACATAACAGTGATCCTGTGGAACTAATGTAGCCATGTATGTTAGTTTTATCCTAGTAAAACATCTATCAATTTTTGACGGTTAGTTTTCAAATTATAACTGCTTTTGTAAGCAACGCCAACGCGTCAGAAGACAAAAATCATGCCATAATTTACAAAATGGCTATCGTTTACCGATCATGTTGCCGAATGCAATGTTCTTTCCGTATGTAAAATCAACACTCGAATAACGAAAGATAGCACACTCCTTTCACAAGTAGATGCTCCCTTATCAGAAGCAATGTGAGCATAGTGCATATTAATCAAATACTATAAATTAAATAAACCAAACGAAGTACGGACGGTGATCCGATCAACAAAATGGCTGCAAATCGGCGAAACGAACATGCCGCCGACGGGTCATCTTCTTCGTATCTCAACAACGAAAAGTCGCACAGACAACGTAGATGGACGAAAACAGGGTCTCCGTGATCGCTGTCGACATTATTCACGTTGCAAACATCGAAATCCGACTCGAAATCGTCGAGAATTGATCTCAGTAATATCCGCCAAATGCCGCACGATGTCGGAGGTCAACTAGACGAACGCACTTCAACATCCTTCCAAATAAACTCACTTAATTCGCAAACGAAAACAATTGTTCAAAAGATGGCGACAGCACATGTTTCCGTGACCTACATAGAGCTTAGGTCAGCAGTTTCAGCTGGCTGATTAAAGTAAAAGAGGGATCTGATCGCGGTAAACGAAACGCCCACGAACTGTGATTTTACTGGGCGGTTTTGGACGGTCTGCGCAGTAAAGAGTTTTTAAGGAAGAGGAAACAACCCTATATTTGAAAGTTAACAACTTGCATTGCCAAAAAGGGAAGGGAAGTCCGACTTATTGATACCTATATCCTGCATACTTTATCGCAGTGTGAATCCGGAAACCAAATATTGGTCCTCAGTTTCATACTGTCCCAAGTTTCAGTGATTGAGGGACGATGTTCCGATCGTCCCCCATCCCCCTCCCGTAACTACAGCACTAACTGTGATGGAAGCAAACCACGACGTACTAGATATATCAATATGTGTATGTCAATGTTACCTTCACTTGAATTTCTTGAAATATTTGCAGTTACCTCGGTTGACACATGCTTTGTAAGAGAATGAAACATTTTTACCGAATTTACTGTTGTCATGACTCAGTAAACCCCCCGTAATGTATGACCATGTCATTGAAATAAAGTTTAACATTGAAATAAGTACCTAACTTTGTCATACAAAATATATCTATCAAGGCTGATACATTCGTGGCCTTATTATTTTATGTCACCCTGCGTTATATGCACTGTAGTGCGATGTCAGTATAGCTAAGCATTAATCTCTTTTAGACCTACAAACATTTATACAAAACTGCAAAAATCCCTATATCGTATGTATTTTTCGTTCGTGAACAAACATGTACACAAAACTGCAAAACTCCATATACCGTATGTATTTTTATTTCTGTGAATCAGAGAGCCAGTTCTACGTCATAAGTACCATACCCTCGTCATTAACCAGGATTGGAGAGCAATGACCCCGTTGCCTCCTCCTCTGGCCACGCCACTGACTGTGACATAAGACATCCACGACATCCTGGATATACCAATATAGGTATTGCAATATTACCTTCACTTGCACTTCTTGGCATGTTTGTAGTAACCGTTGTCTCCTCAGCTGTAGGTGAACATAAATAGGGATAACGGTGACATCTCTAGCTACCTTTGTCGTACAACAAAGATCCACCGAGGCTGATATATTCATGGCATTGTTGTTTAGGGTCATCGGCAACACTATAGAGCAAAACAAATGTCTGGAGGCACCTTATATATATATATATATATATATATATATATATATATATATATATATATATATATATATATATATATATATATATATATATATATATATATTTATATTTATATATATATATATATATATATATATATATATATATATATGCGGTGCACTATCAGTATAGCCAATCGTTATCACCTTTTAGACACATAAACGAAACTAACCCTCCACCCAAAATGGTACCATACTGATAAGAAAACACCTTATGTCTAATAGACTGCGTAGGATCTACTGATGTAGACGTAGTTGCATCGGCTGCCAGCACAACTACAAACAGATCAAAGTATTGTTCTCGGTCTATTAATCTGTCCTTTAAAGAGCGTAAATTACCAATTTATCTGCAACGTATATATATATATATATATATATATATATATATATATATATATATATATATATATATATATATATATATATATATATATATATATATATATATATATATATGTGTGTGTGTGTGTGTGTGTGTGTGTGTGTGTGTGTGTGTGTGTGTGTGTATAATTAATGTTAGGAACACTGCTCCGTTATATGCACTGCAGTGCGTTGTCAGTATAGCTAAGCATTAATCTCTTTTAGACCTACAAGCGTTTACCCAAAACTGCAAAAATCCCTTTATCGTATGTATTTTTCGTTCTGTGAATCAGACAGCCACTTCTAGTTCACAAATACCATGCCTTCGTCATTTTCCAGGATTGGAGAGCAATGACCCCGTTGCCCCCTCCTCTGGCTACGCCACTGACTGTGACATAAGACATCCACGACATCCTGGATATACCAATATAGGTATTGCAATATTACCTTCACTTGCACTTCTTGGCATGTTTGTAGTAATCGTTGACTCCGGAACTGTATGTTTTACCTGCAGCTTCCCTGAAATGAACAACTGCACGAAACACCATATCGGATCGGACGGGTTACCAAAGACTGCACGGTTCGACCTCATCTTCAGTAGACAGTGAAAAATCAGCAAGAAAGAAGAAGAAGAAGACAACTACTGACAATTGCACAATGGAAAGTCAGGACCTTGCTCGACCGAGAAGCATCTGACCGATCAGAAAGGCGTACGGCACTAGTACCAATGCCTCGGTGAGATCCCTTACAAAAACATACCATTCAAATACCATTGAATGGTACTAGGGGATATAAAGGCCAATGGTATTTGAATGGTACTTCAATGGTACTTCGGTGGTCTGTGTATATAAACATTTGAATGGTATTTGAATGGTATTTGAATGGTACTAGGAATACTGTTCAGTGGAATCTGAATGGTACTTGACTGAATGGTATTCTGAATGGTCCAATGATATTCTGATTGGTACTTATAAGAAGCTTTTCAGCTTCTTCGTCAATGATATTCTGAATGGTATACAATTCAGAATAAAATCTAATAATAAATAATAATAATAATAAATTCTAAATTGATTGAGCCGTAATAATAAAGCAAAGAAGTAAAACATAATAAAAGCACACTATGTTTTTCAATCTATGTTAACCAAAATATGTTATAGTGTGTTTGGAATATATTATAAAATATTAGCAGTTTTTGGATATACATAACAAATACATATATTTTGTTATTTGATTAATCAGGCATTGACAGTAATTTAAAAAAAAAAACGTTTTACTAGCATGCAGTCAAATTTAATTTAAATTATTTAGAAAAACACATTAAGAAGGCAAACAAATATGCAATTTTTCAAGATATACACACACGCTTTCGTTAATTCGTTTTCAAACAATCCCTCACAGATTAAACAGTTATGCCGTCGAGTCAACGTAAAGAAGCGATGTCACAGTCACAGGGCGCGAACAGTTAGCGCACCACAGGGCCAGGCGCATATCAAGACCGCAAAGGCGATGTCTTGCGATTTATGGATAAATCCCCAAAACTAAGGCCACATCATTAATAGTTATTCTGTATCGCGCAGATTTATTGTTTAAATTTTAAATGTATAAAAGGTTGCTAATTGTTTCTATTTCGACTTTGCAATACACACGCAAGACGTCACCTTTGCGGCTTTGGTGCATCTGGGATACGTTAACTGCTGTGAGTGAATGACATCGCCATCGGCTTATTTACGTCGACTCGATCGTCATAAAATTAATGTAATACACAATTTAACAAATAATATCTTACTTCTTTGTACCGGAAATGATATAAAATGACATTCCGAATACACTGAAAACAGGTGATAAAACCGTTTAGTAAAGGCCGTCATAATTTAGGCCAGTAAACATGGAAGATTACCGAGCTTTCCGTCAGTTTCCGAATTCCGACGTCGAAAGTGGTCACTTTTTCAATATTGACAATCTGTGTCGTGTTGTCACCCTCAAAATTTACCCAGTCATAACACTGTACCTCCATTCTGCATCGATGGCGATTTGAGATGTAGATTTCTAAGATGTTTAACATCCTAATTATGTGATCGACGGAACATTGCGAACACAAGCTCATTTCATACAGATTCAAATATCCCACGATGAGACCCGCAGAAATTAGCTGTCGTATTCTGATTGGTTTATTATTTGTAGATTTAATACGATTAAACATTCAATAAGATAGGGTAGGCAGTTATAATAGAAAAAAAATAAGAATAATGTATCCCAATTGATAATGAAGAATACATAAAATATATAACTATCTAACAACAATTGATTAATCAAGTGAGCTGCTGCGAACTCGAAGTCACGTGTGGTTCAATGGTATTGAATGGTATTCTTAAATACCATTGACAGTACCATTGAAGCCTGATTATATCATTGAACGGTCAAATGGTATTGAATGGTACTTTTATATACCATTGAGCTTACCGCTATAAATGCTTTATCACTGAATGGTCCAATGGTACGTACTGAGAGATATTCTGAAATACCATTGAGAATACTACTAAAGTCTGATTTATTATTGAACAATATGTTATTGATAGAAACATTGAAACAAGATTTTATTATTGAATGATCCAATGGCCCTGAATGGTATTCTCAAATACCATTGAAAATACCACTGAAGTCACATTTATTGTAGCACAGTATATTGAAATACCATTGAGAGAATAACTGAAACAAGATTTTATCATTGAATGGTCAGATTTATTATTGAAAGGAATGTTCCAATACCGTTGCGAGTACCATTGATGCCTGATTTTATCATTGAATGGTCCAATGGTACTGTATGGTATTGAATGGTATTACAAATTACCGCTGAGAATACCATCGAGTCCTACTAAAATACCATTGAATGGTCCAACGATACTGAATGGTATTCAATGGTATTCAATGGTGTACCATTGGCTCTTTTTTGTCAGTGCCATTGGTAGCAATATTGTAATGGTATATTTTGTAACATGTCAAAATTAGTCTGACACTTCACTTAAGAATACCACTGAGACATATATATATTACTTTAAAAGTTATATTCAGATACCATTGAGAGTATTATTGAAACTTGATTTATCATTGATCTGCACGGTCCAGTGGTACTGAATGGTATATTCAAATACTATTACTTGAGATTACCACTGATACATCAATATACATTATACCTTTAAATATTAATTGTATGTACCACCGAAACAATATGTATCATACATGATTACATTTCAAATACCACTGAAACAAGTTGTGTCCTTGAATGGTCCAATGGTATTCCCAAATACCATTGAGAAAACCACTGAAGTCTGATTTATTGTTGAAAAGTATGTTCAGATACAATTGAGAGTACCATTGAAACATGTTTTACCGTTGAGTAGTCCAATGGTATTGTACGGTATTCTCAAGTATCATTGAGAATACCACTGAAGTCTGATTTATTTTTGAAAAGTATGTTCAGATACCATTGGCATTACCATTGAAACGTGGTTTACCATTGCGTAGTCCAATGGTATTGAACGGTATTCTGAAATACCACTGAGAATACCACTGAAGTCTGATGTATTGTTGAAAAGTATGTTCCGATACCATTGAGAATACCACTGAGAATAATATATACCACTGGATGATCCAATGGTCTTGAATGGTATTACGAATTACCATTCACAGTTCCATTGAGTCCTACATAAATACCATTGAATAGCCCAACGTACCATTGAGCCTAGTGAAATACCATTGAATGGTCCAATTGTACTGAATGGTATTAAAAATTACCATTGGGAATACCATTGAGTCATGCTGAAATACCATTGAATGGTCCAATGGTACTGAATGGTATTCAATGGTATTCAATGGTATTCAGTGGTATTTGAATGGTATTTTTTTGTAAGGAATGTCAACCATGGATGAGATGGCTAGAGCAATCAGCGGCCTGAAAGATGGCAAAGGGGAGATGGAATTCTTGCTGATGTATGGAAGCGCGGAGGAAACAATCTGTTTAACAGACTGCACCAAGTAATAACCAATGCCTGGGAGGTGGGTTCTATACCACAAGCATGGAAGACGCCAGTATTGTAACCACATACAAGCAATGTGATTGAACAGACAGTGGGAACTATAGAGGAATCTCTCTTCTTTCCATAGCAGGCAAGATCTACGCCAGGATCCTCCCCAACATATTATCTACCCACATAACACAACAGGTAGTTCCGGAGACATAATGTGGCTTCAGAGATAACCGGAGCACCTTGGGTGTGATATTTTGTCTCCGACAGCTACAAGAAAAGGGCATTAAGCAGGAACGACAACTGTACATGGCATTTGTCGACTTCAGTAAGGCGTTCGATACAGTTGAGAGGAATTGGCTATGGCAGCTGCTGAGGAAGTATGGCTGCCCAGAGAAGTTCACAATTATGATCGAGGCTCTGCATACCGGAATAATGGCAAATGTTAGTGTTGGAGGGGAAGTCTCGGAATCGTTCAGTGTTATAAATGGGGTCAAGCAAGGTTTTGTACTGGCCCCTAAGCTCTTCTCCATTTTCCTATCAGCACTGCTCGACGAGGCTTTCGGGACATACGGGATGGCGTCTACCTACAGTCCAGACAGTGAGCTGAACTAGTCAACGTCGAACACTTCAGAGCGAAGACCAACACTTCTCGTATACTGATGAGAAAGCTGCCCCTTACCCAAAAATACCATTCAAATACCATTGAATACCATTTAGTACCATTGGACCATTCAATGGTATTTCAGCAGGACTCAATGGTATTCCCAATGGTAATTTGTAATACCATTCAGTTCCATTGGACCATGCAGTGGTATTTCAGTAGGCTCAATGGTACTTTGGGCTATTCAATGGTATTTCTGTAGGACTCAATGGAACTGTGAATGGTAATTCGTAATACCATTCAGGACCATTGGACCATCCAGTGGTATATATTATTCTCAATGTAAACTGTCAATGGTATTCTCAGTGGTATTTCAGAACACCATTGAATACAATTGGACTACTCCATGATAACACTTGTTTCAATGGTACTCTCAATGGTATCGGAACATACTTGTCAACAATAAATCAGACTTCAGTGGTATTCTCAATGGTATTTAAGAATACCATTGAATACCATTGGACTACTCAATGATAAAACTTGTTTCAATGGTACTCTCAATGGTATCGGAACATACTTGTCAACAATAAATCAGACTTCGGTGGTATTCGCAATGGTATTTCAGAATACCGTTCAATACCATTGGACTACTCAATGATAAATCATGTTTCAATGGCACTACCAGTGGTATCTGAACATACTTTTCAACAATAAGTCTGATTTCAGTGGTATTCTCAGTGGTATTTCAGAATACCGTTCAACACCATTTGACTACTCAATGATAAATCACGTTTCAATGGTAATGCCAATGGTATCTGAACATACTTTTCAACAATAAATCACACTTCAGTGGTATTCTCAATGGTATTTGAGAATACCGTACAATACCATTTGACTACTCAATGGTAAAACCTGTTTCAATGGTACTCTCAATGGTATCTGAACATTGCTTTCTATAATAAATCAGACCACTCAATGATAAAATATTGTTTCAGTTGTTCTCTCAACATACTGTGCAACAATAAATGTGACTTCAGTGGTATTTTCAATGGTATTTGATAATACCATACAGTACCATTGGATCATTCAATAATACAATCTTGTTTCAATGATTCTATCAATAACATACCTTTCAATAATAAATCAGATTTTAGTAGTATTCTCAATGGTATTTGAGAATATCACTCAGTACGTAACATTGGACCATTCAGTGTTAAAGCATTTTTAGCGGTACACTCAATGGTATATAAAAGTACCATTCAATACCATTGTACCGTTCAATTATATAATCAGGCTTCAATGGTACTGTCAATGGTATTTAAAGGGAAAACAAAGTCAATGTTTGGATCATATGGGATTAACAGAGTTAATAAAAAGTAACAACTTCCAACAACAATCATATTTTTAACGTCAGTGGTTTACCAGGAAAAAAATGTAAAACACATAGACATAGAAAGTCTACAGACTACGCCATTTTAGAAACAAAATGACGTCAGAGAGTCTTCTTGGTCGGCGTGAACTGTGCATGCATATTATTATCTGTTACTTTCTAACCTAACCACGAAAACGACCGCCAACAGCCGCCAAACTTCTCCCCACATTTCTTACATACATATACATACACTACATTACAAAAAAATCACTTGTATTCGTCTAACGAAGAAAATTCACAACAGAAACGCAAATCTTGGCGAACGGCAACTCGACAACTTCGACTACCGTAAACTCGCTATTATAAGTTAGCTTTACACAAAATACCGCTAGATGGCGCGCGAATATTTATTAACCTTACTGCATTCGCACGCGCGAATTAGTTTAATTAATTATAAATAATATAATAATAATTAGCTGCATCACTATGATCTGCAGAAAATGTTAAACGGCAAACTAAGGCAACGCTTTGGTGATATGGGTCTAATAGAGTTGATAAAAAATAACAATTTAATATACAAATATATAATTTTATTAGTTTATTAATTTTTTTTATATAGCGCCAAATCCACAATTCTCTTCTCTTCTATTCAACATACTGTTATTAAAGTATATGCAATAATAAGAATGCTACCCACAGGTAATATTTAAAAATAAATATTAAAAATACATGTGTCTGCATAATTATCCAAAATTGCCTATTAGTTATAAAAGAAAAAGGAAATTACGTGTTTTTCAATGAAGTCACATTGTTTATTTTATCAATATTTCTATAAACATCCCGCGTGTACTGCGAGCATGCAAGCTTATATTACATAAGCGATGTTTTAACAATAATAACTAAAACAATAACATGTTAATATTACTGTTTTTAAATCCTTCTTTTTCTACCACCATAATATTTCCCATATATTCATATTCCTTTTTACATTTTAGAGATTTATTGTTCCGATAATTAATAAAGTGTCTTGTTCAAAAATAATAATTATTACATATCTGATGGTGGAAATGTCATTCATGAGTAGAACAAATAGCTTCAGTAATATGTTCTTATGCATAATGGTTGTGTATGTGCTGAATGAAAATTATTATTACGTCGTACTTATTTTACTACTTTAATTATTTATTACTATTAACCATACTTTTATATTCATTTATTTCAATTGTTGTTATGTAATTTGTATGTTTATTTATGACTGATAGGTCAGTTTAGTTAATGATATAGAAACATGTATTTTCATTATTTATTTTTAAATAATATTATCTGTGGGTAGTTTTCTCTTTATTGTATTTTTAATAGCATTATTTTGTGAAGCGCCACAAACAATTATGGATGTGGCGCTACATAAATAAAATATTATATTATAATAAAAACAATTGTTTGTTTATTTAATATAGCGCCACATCCAATTTAAACTTGTTCATGGCGTTTTACATACATTAAAATGCTAAACAACAAATACACACCAGAAGAAAAAAAACATAAATATACTAGAAACATATATGAACAATTATAAAAATAAAATATCAATATAAAAATAATAAAACTTATAATTTCCTGCAAATCATAGTGATGATAATAAGTAATTATTATTATTATATTATTTATAAGTAATTAAACTATTTCGCGCGTGTGAAGTAAAACAATTAAATATTAGCAGTCAGAAACGTGGCGTCTAGCGGTATTTTGTGTAAAGCTTTTAAAAGCGATTTTACGGTACCGCTGAGCGGCCGAACAAGTTGTACTCGAGGTCTGCGCGTTTTTGTGTGTGAATTTTCTTCGTCAGAGGAATGCAAGAAATTGTATTACATAACGTAGTGTATGCATATGTATGTAAGATATGTGAGGAGAAGTTTGGCGGCTGTTGGTGGTCGTTTTGATGGTTAGGTCAATCAAATCGGGTCGTCTAGGATCCGCGCTGTGACTGTGTCTGTGACTGTCCAAACGAATCCACCGAACCACTGTTTCAGTTCTGCTCGATTCATAGGTTAACAAGAAGACATCTTACTGATACTGTCTTTCACTGTACTATTACTATAAGCGTTTGAGGAACAGTGTGGCATATTGATGTCGCGATTTCGTTGTAAACCGACGTAAGGCAACTTTTAGCGTACCGCTTGGCTCTCTGTTATGACAGCTGAACCAGCAAACGACTCTCTGACGTATTACTTTTCCAAACTGCTGGGTTGTGATTGGTTGCAAGATCCAAGATGGGCCGGTTCATGGTGTCGGTGAGTTAGCTAGATTTTCCCACTTTAAGACCACTTTCTGAGGTAACCACTAAGGTGAAAAATTGGATTGTAGATGCAAATGATTAGCTAGTGTAAACTCTTTTAGGTGCATAACACTAAACTGTAGCCTTTTTTTTCACTTTAAGAATACCATTCAATACCATTGAACCACACGTGACTTCGAGTTCGCAGCAGCTCACTTGATTAATCAATTGTTGTTACATAGTTACATATTTTATGTATTCTTCATTAACAATTGGGATACATTATTCTAATTTTTTTCTATTATAACTGACTACCCTATCTTATTGAATGTTTAATCGTATTTAAGTCTACAAATGATAAACCAATCAGAATACGACAGCTGATTTCTGCGGGTCTCATCGTGGGATATTTAATTCTGTATAAAATGAGCTTGTGTTCGCAATGTTCCGTCGATCACATAATTCGGACGTTAAACATCTTAGAAATCTACATCTCAAATCGCCATCGATGCAGAATGGAGGTACAGTGTTATGACTGGGTAAATTTTGAGGGTGACAACACGACATAGATTGTCAATATTGAAGAAGTGACCACTTTCGACGTCGGAATTCGGAAAGTGAAGGAAAGCTCGGTAATCTTCCATGTTAACTGGCCTAAATTATGACGGCCTTTTCTAAACGGTTTTATCACCTGTTTTCAATGTGTATGTATTCGTAATGTCATTCTATATCATTTCCGGTACAAAGAAGTAAGATTTTATTTGATAAATTGTGTCGACGTAAAGTCGTAAGTCGTATCGAGACGACGTAAACAAGCCTATAGCGATGTCATTCATTCACAGCAGTTAACGTATCCCAAGTGCATCAGAGCCGCAAAGGCGACGTCTAGCGTGTGCATTGCGAAGTCGAAATAGAAACAAGTAGCAACCTTTTATACATTTAAAATTTAAACAATAAATCTGCGCGATACAGAATAACTATTAGTGATGTGGCCTTAGTTTTGGGGATTTATCCATAAATCGCAAGACATCGCCTTTGTGGTCTTGATATGCGCCTGGCCATGTGGTGCGCAAACAGTTCACGCCCTGTAACTGACATCGGCTTGTTTACGTTGACTCGACGGCATAACTGTTCTCTCTGTGAGGGATTGTTTGAAAACGAATTAACGAAAGCGTGTGTGTATATCTTGAAAAAATGGCATACTTGTTTGCCTTCCAAATGTGTTTTTCTAAATAATTTAAATTAAATTTGACTGCATGCTAGTAACACTTTTTCTTTAAAATTACTGTCAATGCCTGATTAATCAAATAACAAAATATATGTATTTGTTATGTATATCCAAAAACTGCTAATATTTTATAATATATTCCAAGCACACTATAACATATTTTGGTTAACATAGATTGAAAAACATAGTGTGCTTTTATTCTTTTTTACTTCTTTGCTTTATTATTATGGCTCAATCAATTTAGAATTAATGTACTTTTGGAATTGTATAAAGATTTTCTAAAGAAAAAGATCTAGCTAGAAGTGAATTATGGCCATTGTAAAGATGAAACCAAGTTCCATTATTGTATTTGTATTATATGATTATCATAACATGTATAATATAATTTCATGGAAAACAACTTCATGCCTGCATTAATTGTACATTGTTTAAAAAAACAGAAAATGTCATTCGAGCTAGTGATTGATACATTCCCCCCCCCCCCCAGAATATGTTCGAGAAGTATACCCACTTCTGGGCGAAGACCAGAAGAAAGGCTTTGAGGTTACCTTGGACGCGTAGGACAAAGCCGTCCAAAGTGAACAAAAATCAAGTAAAATGTGAAGATTGATCGACGGACATAATATTTTATGATATTTCAGATTTGATGTGCATGTATATAAGTATGTACGTTCGAGAGCAGCACACTTAACATATTAAAACATTGTTAATTTATTTTGACTATGTTTTCAGTTTGATCTATATCTGCATATGATCTCTGTAAAGCTAGGTATATATTGATTGGTTTATCATTGAATGGTATTTGTCAATGGTATTTTGAATGGTACTAGGAATACTGTTCAGTGGTATATGAATGATACTTGACTGAATGGTATTCTGAATGGTCCAATGATATTCTGAATGGTACTTATAAGAAACTCTTCAGCTTCTTCATCAATGGCATTCTGAATGGTATACTAAATTAGACAGACTTGAAGATAGTGCACATAGTGTCACTACAACCTGCAATTCATTCTTAGGATATATGATCCTGACCGTTTCTTTGCGGTTTTCGTCATTGAATATTCTTGCAGCTTGCTTTTCAATTAACCAGGAGCATGATGAAGCATTAAGAGGGGAACATGCTGGAAGCGTCAACTCGTGCATGAGTGGAGCGGGGTCAAGAACGACATTGCGGCGTTATTGCAAGCAAACAGGCAAAGGTTGGGTCGACGTACAGGTGCGTGTGTTAAGCGATAACGGCTTTCAAAAAGCTATAATTTAAAAAGTTGTTAGACATTCAACGGCATAGTTGTATATGGCATACATGTCTTTCCTTCGATAGAACCGCACGTAGACTATATAGGATTGGCGAAACGTTATTTCTGCGAAGATGCTCAATCCCTAGGACAATTGTTTTCAAACATTCAATTCAGGGACCGTCTTTGGTAGAATGCCAGGTGTCAACCATATATTCAGCCAGACATGCGAAACTAACGGAGGTTTTGAGTGATTTATCACAGATAGCTGTGATTTTCACAATGCATTCATATAGCTTAAATATGTAGGGAGTTAGGACTATACACAAGTTCACTATGAATATTCGTTCCTGAAACAGTGGCTCATGGTCTATATGTATATATATATATATATATATATATATATATATATATATATATATATATATATATATATATATATATATATATCATTAGCAAAGAAGTACATTCAAATATGCATACATGCATACAAACGTACGTAATACGTACGTATATTCATACATATATACCTACATACGTACGTACATTCATACATATATACATACAAACAAAGAATCATACAAGGATCCATACATACATACATACACACATACATACATACATACATACATACATACATACATACATACATACATGCATGCATACATACATGCATACATACATACATACATACATACATACATACATACATACATACATACATACATACATACAGACATACAAACATGCATACATGCATACATACATACATACATACATACATACATACATACATACATACATACATACATACATACATACATACATACATACATACATACATACATACATACATACATACATACATACATACTTACATACATACATATATATATATATACATACATACATACATACATACATACAATGACAATTGTGCATATATACATACGTAGGTTCTTATGAAGATTTTGACATATAAACATACAAACACAGAACCTATGTTGGACCATACAGTCTGTACTTACTATTGCATTCCACTTCGAAGATTACTGTGTAGAAGCCAGCCCTCTTCGTCACCCTGATTTTATCCGGTTCCACGCCAGAAATGTGGACACACGTTTCTACGCGTGTAACCTTTCGTGTGTATGAGATGGCCGCAGAACAGGAATCAGTTGCCTCGCAAATAGGGAAACAATTCACCCTATTGAAAGGATTTACCGGATTACTTGTCCAGTTATTCAGCGAGCCGATTACAATCGAATCACGGTACTCAAACCTTTTCTTCTGGCACTCAGACCCTGAAACTAAAATTGAATATATATATATATATATATTATACACACACGCACACACACACACACACACACACACACACACACACACACACACACACACACACACACACACACACACACAGGGCATGAACCAGAGGTTTGTCGGTACATTTTACAGACGAATGTTGTGTTTGCTGATTTTGTTAGATAGGACTATATCTCTCTAGATATAGAATTTTTTTGTGAGAAATTAACAGTTTTGACACTAGCCCCATTTTCATTACAACACATTTTCAGTGAAATTGCACCATATATAAAACAATGAGTATAAAACTCAGGAGTATAAACATTTCGCAACATATTCTTTGCAGGCATGTTAAAGCTACCTTAATATCTTGATTTTATATCTTATGACATGTTATATAAATTTTCAACATGATAACTACTAAAGAATGTTCGAATACGTTATTCCAGATCGAACACATGTGGTACCAATACAACGTTCACAATCACTTGTTTAACCCTTTCCCATTTCTGTCGTAGTTGTTGTTCTAAGCAAAGACATCATTGAAATACCTGGATAATAATATTGTGTATGCTCACTGATTGTAATTATTGCACTAGAATGTTGTGCTTAATATATAATAGATCAGGACAATGATATGTACAGGACTAGAATAATTGAGCATATACAAGATTGGTAGCCAGACATATAAAAGGTTTTGTTTCTGTCATTTTAAGCACGATTATCAAGGATATTATTTTGAGATACGGCCGAAAAGTTCATAAAATAAATTCGCAGGACTTAAGATATTAAAATCATTGTGATATGTAAATAAAACGTCGTAGGTCTTCCAAATCATAATTTGTATACACATTTTCCTACGCATGGAACAGATGAACGTCGTGGTTAATGGTTTGTGTGAGGGCACACCTAGCAATTTCACTGACAATGCGTTGTCGTAAAAATGTGGTTAGTGCTAAAATATAGATTTCTCACATAAAGCTCTCAGTCCTGCAATGATATGACTTATTTACATCTGTAGTGATATAGGACTATCCAAAAACCATTACGAGCATTCGTGTTTAAAATGTACGGTATGTATGTATGTATGTATATATATATATATATATATATATATATATAATATATTATGATATATATATATATATAATATTACATATATACGTATGTGTACGTATATGTTTGTGTATATATATATATATATATATATATATATATATATATATATATGTATGTATATATATATATATATATATATATATATATATATATGTATATAATATTATACATATATATATATATATAATATTATACATATATATATGTATAATATTATATATATATACATATATATATATACATAAGCATATATATATATATATATATATATATATATATATATATATATATATTAAATATAAATATATGTGTGTGTATTCTTATAAATGTACGTACATTCAAATACTTTCGGCGCTATCTAGACAATGAGCATATGAAACAACGTGTGCATGTCCTACTCACCTCGTGCATTGACTATTGTAATTGATTGCCAGCGACCACAATTGAGAAATCACAATAAGTGCAAAATATCTGCACTCGTGCAGTAATTATCGGCTCTAATTTAAACCTTTTCACACCCATGCACTTGGAACGGAGAGGGCTTCCTGTGAAAAGTCGCATTGTGGTCAAGACATTGGTTCTCACTTTCAAGTAGTTCCATGTGTTTACACGTCAATATATGTCGGTAGTTCTCTCTTTCAAATATCTCCGTGAGCTCTCTCAGGTTTCGGCTCCCATTATTGCCCAACTCGTTGTCTACGTCCCTCCGATAAGTGAATCCGTAAATAATCAATTTCCCGCACTAAAATGGTCGACCGACCTTTCTCTTGTGTAGCTACAAGAGCACCAGAGAGTGAATCGTCGACAGCCCCAGTATGTGCATCGTCGACAGCCCCAGTCAGTGCATCGTCGACAGCCCCAGTCAGTGCATCGTCGACAGCACCAGACAGTGCATCGTCGACAGCCCCAGTCAGTGCATCGTCAACAGAGAGTGTACCGATTCGCGATGGTTATAAATCTAATGTGGCACTAGTTACAAACCATGTTACTAATAATTAGTATGTTGAGAGTCGACAATCATTTCTAATTTTTCATACATAATTATGTTAATGTATCATTATATTTAATTTACTGTTGTTGTTTTAATAACTCGTATTCAAGCACATAAATAGTTATATATTGTACAGACAACAATGTAACTTTTTTAATTGTTATATATATATTTGCGTATAACTAATTAGACATGGTAATTGTTTTATTATGTTATTACTGTTATTAATGTATTAAGAATAAAACATTTAAAGCTGCGCAGAGCAGCCATTTGGATGGTGAGCTGTTCACAGGATCACGCACACAACACGCACATCAATATAAACACGTATTAATATATCATAATGTATATTTTCGAAAAGTTCGAATTTTCATATATTGTTGTGGCTATGCATCATTAATTGTTCTATAATAAATTAACTAAGTTATACCGTCTTCCAACAGTATTCATTTAACTTACCTAACGTAAATGTGATTAGCAACGTTGCCACTGAAAATATAAACCCTTCCATTTAATAATGCAGCCTAGTCTGTCTGAATGTCGTCGGATAGTAATGACGTTACATCATTTCCGGTCCACAGTTAAACGACATAAAAATAACGACATTACGTAAACAGTGTTTTAAATACATACCCAAAGATTAACATTGTAAGGAACATTTGACAATATTCAATAAATAAATAATATCTTTGCAATATAAAACATGTTTTAAACTCGTCGGAAAAGCGATTTCAACGAAAGACTGACATGTAATTACAGACATACCACATGATAACGATTACCCGTATCCGATACAGATTTTGGCGGTTTTTTAAGTGATACGGCCGTACTCCATCTTCATACGGATCTTAATTACATTTATGGAGAAATTATTTTAACCACATTATGTCATTGTAAAATCACATTACAAAACTATGCAGCATAATGGAATAATCGTTTACTGTTAGTGACTAAATACATCGATGCGTCTGTGTTGCGCTAAGTACTCGCGCCTTGTGACATCGGCTTATTTACGTCGACTCGACGCCGACGGCATTAAATTGATCTAAAACACAATATAAAAAATATATATCTGACTTCTTTTTAGCGGGAGTGATGCAGAATGACATTCGAAATACATACACATCGAAAACCCATTGTAAACACCCGTCAAAAACCGTTTTGGAAACGCCTTAATAATTTAGGCCAGTTAACTGAAAGATCTGATTAGTGATACGGATTGATACGGATTCTTACAGAATTTTAGGTATAGAATACTAATTCCCATTCAAAAAATGTGGCAGCTCTGTAATTAGCTAGGCGATCGCGTGATAGTGTGGAGTCAGAGTTGAACCGGGCCACTGATCTATATATAACTGGATAGCGCGCTGCAGCGTTATCTTGACACCACCGAGCCGCGGCCATGGGCTCCCAGCTGCTGGCATGCGGCCACCTTTTCAATGTTAAATGGCTCAACTTCAGCTACCAATTTCTTAACATTTGGCTAGCACTATTTGTGTCAAATTTTTTGTATGGTAATACTATCTATTCGTACATGAAAATATGACGTGTAGAATCAAACCAGTTACGCTGACAATTTATTATTATTTTTTAAAGTGGAGACGGGTGCAGCAGCCAGTGGATGGCGGATTTGGACCAAACCACTATTCCAAAATGGGGTGCGAGGTTGTCGCCGCTGCGTGGCAATAACAATGGAAACCCGACTTTGGGAGATCGAGCCAGACTTTACTTGTATAAAATGAATTACCACTGGTCTCTGTATAATAGATCGTTGCCTTAATCCTAATCCTAAACCCAAACTCACACCCACACCCGCATTTTGGAATAGTGGTTTGGGTTCAAACATGATCCCAGCAGCCGCCTGTTTGTTATTATGCTACAAAAAAGGTATTATAGCCTACGCATACATCAACTTGACACAATGTTGCTAAGTTGCATACATTTAAAACTAATAAATATAATAAAGTATGCGAACTTTGTCGTACAATACAATACAATAACACTTTATTGTCCCGGACCGGGAAATTAATTTTGCAATGTTTGTCATAAAACATGTAAAATACAGGAGTATAAAAATACAGATAAATCCATTATTAAAACAGTGTGTAAACATTAATCATAATAAAATACAAGAGTAATCTATAATAATTATAAATTATAGTTATAATTGTAATTGTGGACGTCCTTTCACAAACAACAAATAAAATAAACCAAATACACTTACAAAACACATACACAAGATATATCCTTATTCATTCCTGAATTACATGAATACGATTAATCACTATTTGCTCCTCAGTTATCACATTTTGAAATGTCAGCGTATCTTTGATATAGCAGTTTCTAGAATGTATGTACATTATACATCAAACTCAATTACTCCGATAAGTGTAAGAACACTATGACCAACGTGTAGTAGCATTCACACTAATTACAGGTGCATATGCTAAACAGAGAGTTTACTAAATAATCTACATGCCGTGTTACATGTAACACCCTCACTGATGTTTAAATAGTATCAATTTCGACAAACTCTTCCTAACTGTTTCAGCTTGGAGCACTGCTGTGTGTTGTTTACCAAGATGATGCATTCGGATCTTTGTAAAGCACAGAGAACAACATTTTATTAGAGCAAACAGATGGTTGTTGAAGCAGCTTGAATCAAACATGTGTTCATGCAGTGATTCAAACACATTAGCCTCTACACACTCCTGCAATTCTACCCTAGCAATGGCACTGGACAGCCCTGGACCCTGGGGTAGCTTACCTGATGTCACTTTTAACATTCGCTGGAATTACTTTTCAGTCGCAATACATATTTTGTGAACACCTGGTGATGGGGAAATCAAGCCACCATTGTCTTTGAAGACAACAAAGGGTATGAGTGAGTGTGTGTTTTTGGACACAGTCAGTGCACTAACACACTCAGGGCAACTGATCCTTTTCACAACCATCTTCACAACATAGTCAGCAATGTATGAAATGGCTCCTTCTTTATACTCGGACAGCTCACTGACATTAGGGATATCTGCATAATCGTGATCCTGTTCTGATGGCATTCTAAGCTCTAGATCATATCTTCGGGCAAGTGCAACATCCGAAGTACCTGTCTGCATTTCATGTATGCTACATCCATCCTCAACTGCATTCAGTATGCTGGTTTTGTCCTGTACAATGCAGTTGCCATGACCACCCTCAATCTGATGCCTCATCAGAAGCTGTTTATAGATGCTAATGAACTGGCTGGAAGTAGGGTTATTACTACACCCACCTGATGATCTAACAGCTGCAAAAAATAGCTCCAGGTGAACCTGACTAATTTTATAAATCAACAAGTATTTCAATGGAGCAGGATCCGGGGCAACAAGATCTGTATACATAGCTTTCAGGCTCTTGATTGCAACTAAGAATCCTATAAATCCAGTTTTCCTGCGTGAGGAATGCATTAGATGTCTAGCACAATCAGTTAAACTGATGATGTAGGAAAATGCCTCATCCAAAAATGCATCAAGAGATGCTTGGTTACTTTTCCGCAAAGGAGCCTTTTAGTTCTTCGCAAGAGGGTTTCTTGAATTACAGATATCGAACAATCGATCACAAATCTGTAAGAGTTGGGATGTTGCTTCAGAACCCTGACATTGCCAAAGTTTCAATTTGACATTGCAATAATCCAATGCATCAGCCACACTTGCGCTGAAGGACTGAGCGGCCAAGTTAACCTTCATCTTTTGTTTTTGCCAGCAAAGATGACTTGACTTAAGCTTGTTTGCCAGCCGGAGACCTTCTTCTTCCTGGAGTGTATGCAGGTCTGACAGGTATTTCCATCTGATTGCATTACCTACCTCATCATATCAAATGCCGCCATCTGCAAAAGTATTCCTGACTAGTTTCAGCATATGACAAACATCCAGAAAGACATGTACCTTAGCTGAATGATCACATGGATGCTGGAAAGAAGGGTCTAAACTGCCAACGTCTAGGTTTGCCCCCAAGATTCTCAACATTGCGAAATGTGAAGCAGGTCCATCACAGGTGAAGGAAATAACCTTAACACCAACGTCATGCAGCTTTTCGAGACAGCCAGTAACTAGGTTTGCTTTTTCAGCACTACTTAAACCGTCAATCAGAAAGTAACCACAGGGCACTTTCCACGAGCCTTTGACACAAACTACCATAAAGACTAGTGCATCTTTGGCCTCAGGCAGAGAATCATCTACAACTCCAGTGCCAATATCGACATAACCCCTGAACTTCTCACCATCCCTTTCTACATGCTTTCTGATGGCCATTTCATCAAGCATCAAACTGCATATGATGTCTTGGCCATCTCTCTTAGCTGCCAGTACTTTGGCAGACAGAGCAGAGAATGCAGCTTTGGTAAACCCTGGATCTGCATTGACAGCGCCATACTAGGTTCTAATTGTAGAAGGGTGTGGAAGGCCTAAGTCAAACGTGTTTCTCACATATATATAATATATACGCTTTAGCTGAGTAGAATTTGAGGGTCATCGCAAAGGACCGTAATTCTGCTGTATAGGCACCTGGTTTCTTGTTTGCCGTTTGTGAAACAATTCTCTTCATCAAGTCACGCGATGCACCAACAAATGTTGTTTCTAGTACATCTGCACAAGCACTAGACACTAAGTGGTTCTCTTTTAAAGATTCTACCACCGAAATCAAAGAGTCAACTTTCTTTTTTAGGCGTGACGTCTTCCTCTGAGACACTTTAAGTTTCTTTTTGAATTTTGAGACTACCTGCAACGCATTATCAAACTCTCTTTTTAATTTTGAAGGGCTTTTCTTGACATCATATGGATGGTCGTGGATGACAGTGACCGATGGGTGCTCATCGCTAGATGGTCCACAGTCTGGCGCGGACATACTAGAAGGTGGTGTACAGTCTGGCGCGGACATACTACTAGATGCCACAGTGACCGGAACTGTTAGTTGCAAAGGTGGCTTTCGCTTTCTGTCCGTCTTCTGGAGCCGAGGAGGAAAATCGACCTTTGTTGGCACTGCAATTGCTTGAAGGCGTCTTGTGTCATTAGTCACAATGAAGCAACTATCCTCGAAATGCATCGAACAAAGTCTAGTATATTTTGTTGGTGTGAAACCTTTACGTCGTAATTTCACCAACCATTCCCGATGTTGTTTGGGTGACTTCGTCACATCTGGAAATCTGAAACAAAATGGTAAACTAATATTATTTACAGTAATGTTCTACATATCCAGTTGTTTGATGACATTACATTAAAATAGTAGAGAGGGGCACATTAAGCGCACGCCATGGGGCATACCGCACGCCCACTTAAATCATAAAATATATACGTTTTAACGGCCTTTTCCACTAATGTATAAAGCACTATGCCGCCAAAACCAACTTGGTGACAATTATTTCAGAAATCGAAGTAAGTTGCACAAATTAACATTTTTCGTCCATATTATTGTAACAAAAAGTGAACATCTTTAGGCGTACTCTGCGACCATACACGTTAAGTAACCAATTATGCGAATTAGCTACATGAAAGTATAATATCGTATACTAGTAGGGCCCACGGGCGTCGATCGGTGGGGGACGGGGGGGGGACGCGTCCCCCCCCAACTTTTCAGGGTGGGGGACAGCATAGGAATTGTCCCCCCACTTTTCAGTTCAGAAAAATTACGCGGCATGTAGCCTGACTCAACACTCCTCTTTCTTAAAAGCCGCTACATAGGACTAGCTAGACAATAAACTCGCGATATGGAGTTCAGCAAAGTTATTTATCGCAAATTAACACGAGGCAAACAAGTTTTGAGGCATGTTTTGCTGTTAGTGCGCCATAATCCGTGATAGTTATTTAAACAAACGTAATATTCTTAGGTATTGAACTCTTCACAGTAGTCATCACAGGAGACTTATCGAGCAGCCCGTGGCATTTATACCAAAAATGCTTTGTTATTTAGCTGCACATTGATGATTTTAAATGTGTCGTGCATACGCAGAAAGGCCAATCGGAAAGTTTATAACTACCGAAAAAATGTAAGCCGCTGCCGGGCTCTATCAACCTTGTGTTGATATTATCTATGATAATTATTAATAGGCTCTAGCCATCAAGCACATTTTAAATGCTGAAATTTGTGTTGCATTTTCACCCCTCGCCTGCTTGATGCTTATCGTCTACGGTAGTAGGTAGAAAAGTGCTATAGTGGTTTTAACGAATGTACTCAAACAAACTAGTTTAATTGATATAAAATAGCAAATAAGTATATTATATAATAATGATTTGTTCAAATATTTTTATAACATTTAAACAAATTATTCTACAAGATAAAACCCACCATTAATGCAGATTCACATCAATTGAACTATTCTTGAGCGTAGCCGTAGGGCTACTGCTATTAGAAGTGAACAACAGTGTTTGACTGTCAACGTCAACGCCGGGTCAACGCTGCATCGAATTATTTTACACCTAAATTCGTAAATGTACGAAAACTACAAATCGGATAATTCGTACCTGTAGAAAGCTCCGTGCGTAGTTTTGCAGATTGTCGATTTGAGCATCCAAACGCGCAACAGCAAACCATTCTCAGCAATTCTAACCAACGGCAGTCTCAACAGAAACAACTCCAGGTCTACAGCGTAGTTCGTAGCAGCATAACATATGATTCCATTATATACTAATTAAACTACAATAATTGTTACTACTAATTAAACTACACTAATTAACTACACGCTATTGCGTTACAATATTAACACATAGACGTGAAACACACACAACTGGATAGGCCGCCAGTGGCAGCTGGCGTACAAAAACATGGCGGCTGCGCGGGATAGTGGCGTCAAGTGACAGCACACACAGGAATGCGGCATTAGCCATCCAGTTATATATAGAACAGTGAACCGGGCGGACCCCTTGTATGCATTCAGAACATGTTTACAGTGATATATTTTAGGTTGAACCGAGCGCCAGAATAACAGTTGGCAGACAGCAAGTTAGGTTGGAAGGTAGCCAGGCAGTAATTCCATTATTGTGTTCACATAAAAAAATGCAGTTTCACGTAAATCTTTGAAAGAAATTACCGAAATAATCATGTCAAACTTAATGTGAACCATCATTACCCCTCGTGGTCTCGAAACCGGAAGTGATGTAACGGTATTATTATCTGACGACATTTACACTGATTAAGGAACATGACTAAATGGAAGCGTTTCTATTTGCACTAGCGACATTGGTAATCATACATAAATGTGGTAAGTGAAGCAAATGGTATATATATATATATATATATATATATATATATAACTATATATATATAAGTATATATATATATATATATTATAATATATATTATAATATATATTTATATGATGTGGTTGTTCTTATTTATTTACATTTATTTAATGTAGTAGTATATTTTAACATCATCGTTTGGTGCATGTGAATGTATTGTCATATGAATGTACTAGTACGACAACCAATATCATTACACATTCCAATGTTTTATTGTAACTACAATGTGAACACATGGCAATAAAGTTATCTTATCTTATACATATATATTATATATATATATATATATATATTATATATATATTATATATATATAGTGTATATATTTGTATGCGGTATTTAATTTATATAAAAAGATCATCTATACGAAACGGAATGATATTATAATAATAACTAGTAAGAGTTCCAAACGATATATATATATATATATATATATATATATATATATATATATATATATATATATATATATATATATATATATATATATATATATGTATGATATTATATGATATGATATGATATGATATGATATTATATGATATGATATGATATGATATGATATGATATGATATGATATGATATGATATGATATGATATTATATTATATTATAATATATTATATTATATCATATCATATCATATCATATCATATCATATCATATCATATCATATCATATCATATCATATCATATCACATCACATCACATCACATCACATCACATCACATCACATCACATCACATCACATCACATCACATCACATCACATCACATCACATCACATCACATCACATCACATCACATCACATCACATCACATTATATCATATATGTATATGTAGTATACACTATACATTATAATATATTATATATAATATAATATTATAATATATATATTATACATATATATATATATATATATATATATATATATATATATATATATATATGTATATGTATATTATATATATATATATATATATATATATATATATATACATATATATATATATATATATATATATATGTGTATATATATATATATATATATATATATATATATATATATATATATATATATATATATAATATATTATATATTATGTAGATCAAATTTTGATGAGAGTCCTTTGTATGGTGGAGGACTTTACACTGAAAATTATTATGACTAAACTTGTTAGGAAGGGATATCGTTAACATCATGATAATAACTATTTATATCTGCTAAATTAAAAAGGTTCGTTTCTACAATTTCATATTGGGTATTTCTCTCGTACAAGAACCTGAGGTCTAGCTCAGCATAATTAATTAATATTTCATCAATACTTTCTTGACAATAAATAACTTACAATATAGTACATTGTTAGGTCATAGACGAGTGATGTCATTGTAGAAAGAATAAAGCTATGCGACAAGATAAAGATCGTTAAATAAATGGACATAAGTTTCATTTTAATAGTTGAGACATTGCTTACACTTTCATTGAGGTCAAACATAGTCATTTTAAGATAATTTGATATGGATGGACACGTGGCTATGCAAAACAGCTTGGCCAAAAAAATACAAAAACAAACAAAACATGTGGCTAACTATTATATTTATAACTGGCTCTGAGGTCAGGCCAAAAACGACTAGCAAACAGTTAGACTAGCAAACTAATGGACAGAGTGTAACAGGTCTACAGATTGCAGTCTGTTGGATAATGACTACTTATACCTATATATATTTGTCTTTATAGTTACTTATACAGTAATTCTATGTGTACGTACTCATTATACATACATACAAGCACACACATATAATGGTATGGTGTGAAATATTAGTCAACACCCGGGATGTAACATAATTATATTCGTCGTCGTTTTAATGATGCATCTATCACGTGCGTCGTGTGACATAAACTGTTTTTGGTAAACAATGCTATGTGCTACACATAGCATTGTCTATGTGACAACTTAAATATGTGTGAAACTCATATCAGCGTGTGTTCACAGTTAACCAGTGTCTAACTAGTTAATACATTTTAAGTTCCTCGGGTGAATTGATTCGTTTGATTGAATTGTGGTTGTCTTCAATGACAACGTGGCCGTTGTATGTCCGGCAGTCCGCAGTCAGCAATCTTCTTTAAAGCTCGTAGTGTTCTTGTTTCGTAAGCCATCAACGATCGTCGCTTGGTGAGGTCTTCGTTGATGTAGACGCGTTGTGCCGGCTCCATCGTCTTATTGAAGATCCTTAGTTGTCCCCGAGCATTGTATACAGTGTCGCGTAGTTTTTCCGACTTGAAATGTACGATCATTGTCCTGGGACGTGTGAGATCTGTCTGGCGCCACAGTCGATGTCTACGTCGTTCAGCGGTGGGCGCAGTAACACTTTATTGTCCCGAACCGGGAAATTCATGACATCCAGCACTTCGGCGATGACATCCAGCACTTCGGCGCAAGCGTCTTCGCCCGCGCCCGCCGCCCGCCGCCCGCCGCCCGCCGCCCGCCGCCCGCCGCCCGCCGCCCGCCGCCCGCCGCCCGCCGCCCGCCGCCCGCCGCCCGCCGCCCGCCGCCCGCCGCCCGCCGCCCGCCGCCCGCCGCCCGCCGCCCGCGCCCGACTCCACAATCCCCTGAATGCGCAAATTTGCACGGCGACCATACTGCTCGGAAGCTTCTACGCTTGCCTCAAGCACACTGACCCTATCATGCAGTTCATAAATTATTCTGTCTTTTTCATCAACTGCATTGCGCAATTGAGTGATCTCCGCTCTAAGTCCTTTAATTTCTGCCATTATGTCGTCGGGATAGAGGGCTCTTTTTATTTTCGACACCACTTCCGTGTCTCCGAGCAACTCTGTTACTCGCAGGGTGAATGTGGCCTGCGAGTCCTCTTCAGCATTGCTGCTGCCCTTCCTTGGCTTGGCATTAGGCATGGTGTTGCGTTACGGAATACAATTGCCAGTCATCTCTTCACTTGCTCGGTCTTGCTCAGATGTATTCAATTATCGCCCAGTCGTAAGCGTGGTCAGCTAGGATCAGTTGAGCAGAATCAGTCAAACAAATGAGATACAAAAAATAAACTCACCAGAAGTTCGCAATATCTGGCTGGCGACCGCCTCAGCATCAGTTCACCACAACAACCCCGTAAACTCACTAATGCATTGAAACCTCTGCTAGCGTCTGCCTGACCCGCGATACACGTCAGTCCAACTCGGCAGCCATCTTCCTTATTACTGATTATGTGGTGCTAGTATTGTGGATATGCCACTGTGATACCACAGAAGGAACTAATGTTCAGATGTTTACTTTTCTCAACCAACAGGGACAGATGCCGCCTCAGTTCCGTCTCGTCCCACTACGGTCGAAGAGAGCAAAATATACACTACGTTTATTCCTCGCGAAGCAGGTGAGTTACACCAGAATGTAATTATAATGTATTATATGTACATACACATACATACCCGTACATACACGCATACTCAGTTGATATTCTTCAAGACAAACAAACAGATTGACAGACAGACAGACAGACAGACAGACAGACAGACTTATTAAATTTTGACTACAGATGTACATATTAATATATTTAAAGGACAAAAAAAGGCTACGGCTTCGTGTCATACACCTAATAGAGTGTATACAAAGTAACAATTTCCACATATACTCAATTTTATAACGTCAGCGGTTTACTCAGAATGTGACTTTAAAGTATAACATTCTAACGAAATCCACGATGGTCTAGACGCCGCCATTAAGTGAAGGGTTAATTTGGCTTGGCCATTCAGCGCGCGGCATTCTATATCTCGGTCAGCTTCCGGCGACGTCGTTAAGGGTCAACAACTTCGAGTCTTCGGCAGTTCGTTCAGTTGGCGTGACATCTTTGCCTATCCCGTAGTCTCAGTGGACCGTTGGGGCACCACAGATGACTTGGCAACCAGCTCCCTCCACTCCTCTCGTCTCTCGGCTTTCCTCATGGCGGCGCCCAGTGTCAAGCCCGTCCATTCCGGGATGTTGTCTTCCCATCTCTTTCTCTGCCTGCCTCGTCTTCTCCCTCCTTGGACCGTACCTTGCATGACCGTCTTGGCAAGCCCTGTTGATCTTGTAATGTGGCCGTACCATCTCAGTTTTCGTTGTTTAACTGTGGTCAGGAGGTCTTCGTGCGGTCCAATGGCTTGACGGGTTCTGTTTCGGACCTCTTCGTTGGTGATGTGTTCTCTGTACGTGATGCCGAGGAGTTTTCTGAGGCATCTCATCTCCATGGCCTGTATCCTTTTCTCGGTTTCTGCTGTTAATGTCCAAGACTCACAGGCGTACAGGAATATGGACATGACTAGGGAGCGCATCAGTCTGATCTTTGAGCTGAGCGCTATATTCCTGTCATTCCAAATGGTCTTGAGTTTGGCGAGTGCTGCTGTGGCCTGGGCGATCCTGGCGAGAATTTCAGGTTTAGATCCTTCATCTGTAATGATTGCTCCCAGATATTTGAATCGGTTGACGCAATCTAGTTTCTCGCCGTTGACCCTGATGTCAGTGCTGAAGCCATTGGTGTTGTTGGTCATCAGTTTGGTCTTTTCTGCATTGATCTGCATGCCGAAGGCTGTAGAAGTCTTATCAATGCGCTCCACCAATTCAGCTAGCTCGTCTTCCCTTCCTGCCAGGCCGTCTATGTCGTCGGCAAAACGCAAGTTTGTGATATTTCTGCCACCAATGCTGACTGTCCCTTCATGGTCATTCAGTGCGTCAGTCATAATTCTCTCCAAGAAGATGTTGAAGAGGGTGGGGGAGAGCACACAGCCTTGTCTTACTCCGACGGTAGTTCTGAACCAGTCCCCTATGCTGTTGTTAAGGTAGACTGCGCTGGTGGCCTTTTCATAGAGGTTCTGTATCATTCTGATCAGGTTGGCGTTGATGTTGAAATGCTTCATGGTGGCCCATAGTGCTGCATGCCGTACCCTGTCGAATGCCTTCTTGAAGTCAATGAAGACGTGATAGAGGTCTTGATGGTGTTGGAGGTACTTCTCGCACAATACCCTAAGGTTGAAGATCTGCTCTGTTGTGCTGCGTCCTGGTCTGAAGCCAGCTTGTTCCTCGGCAATGATCTTTTCCGCTTGCGGCTTCAGTCGGTTCAGCAAGATTTTCAGCATAACTTTGCTCGGGTGGCTGATGAGGCTGATGGTACGATAATTCTGGCATAGCTGTAGGTTGCCTTTCTTGGGGAGGGTGATGATGAGAGATTGGGTCCACGGCGTGGGCCACTCCCCTGTCTGCCAGATCCTGTTGCAGATAGTCAGTAGGGCGCTTATCATGGCTTCTCCCCCTGCCTGCACCAGCTCTGCTGGGACGTTGTCCGCTCCTGCTGACTTCCCCTTCTTGAGCGATTTCACCGCTGCTTCCACTTCTTCGCGAAGGATGGGGTAGTTGTCGTTGTCGGTTGCTGGAGGGACGTTTAGTACTTCTGGGTCTCCTGTGGCTCTGTAGTTGTACAGCTCGGAGCAGTACTCGGTCCATCTCTTTAGGATGTCCTGTTCTTCAGTCAGACATTTTCCATCCTTATCCTGTATGGTGGTGGTTCGTCCTTGTTTTGTGCTGGTCAGGTCTTTCACCAGCTGGTAAGTTTTCTTGCTGTTATTTTTCTTCATGTTATTTTCGATGTCCTGGCACTGCTCTTCAATCCAGTCCATCTTTGCTTTTTTCATGCCTTTCTTGATTTCTTGGTTAACTGCCCTGTACTGCCTTATTCCTTCTGCATCTTTCTTCTTCTTCTTCAACTCCCTTCGTTTGTCGCACAGATCAAGTAAGTCAGCTGTGACCCAGGGCTTCTTGACTGGGCGATGTGTGCCAAGGATCTCACTGGCGGTGTTGGTCACTGCTGTGTTGAAGGTGTCGATCAACGTTTCCATGTCTGTACCATCAGCGTCCAGAATGGTGAGCGCTGCAAATTTTCCTCCTATCATTGCGTGGAAGGCTTCTGCTACTTCGGGGTCCTTCAGCTTCTCAAGGTCAAATTTGATCCTGGTGTGGCTGGGTTTCTTGACCCTCTTCAGGTGTAGTTTGAAGGTCATCATGACTAGCTCATGGTCGCTTCCAATGTCAGCTCCAGGAAAGCTCCGTGTCTTGGCAATGTTCACACTGGACCGGAAGCGCTTCCTTACCATGATGTAGTCTATCTGGTTGTGGTACTTTCCATTTGGGCTGTGCCACGTGGCTCTTCTGGATGCTTTGTGTGGGCCAAAGGTGTTCGCCAGCATAAGGTCGTTGTAGCTGGCAAATTCTAGGAGCCTTAGGCCTCTCTCATTTGATCTGGTGTTGCAGTATCTTCCACATGTACCTCTCCAGTTCTCATAAGCATCTTCTCCTATCTTGGCATTCCAGTCGCCTTGCACCACTAGGATGTCTTTTTTTGGAGTTTGGTCAAGGACTTCCTGCAGTTGTTCGTAGAAGTCTTCTACATCGTTATCGTTATAGTCTGATGTTGGGGCATACGCCTGTATGATAGTGATGTTGAATGGCGTTGCCCTCAGGCGGATGGTGATAAGTCGGCTGGAGATTGGCCGACAACCCATGACGCAGTTCACAGTGTTGTTGTGAATGAGGAACCCGACTCCTTGTTGGTGTTTGTCGTCTCTACCACTGTAGAATAGTTTGTGTCCTTCCTGGGTGGATGTCTCTCCGATGTTTTTCCACCGCATTTCACAGAGTCCTAGGATGTTCCAGCGGTATCTGGTCATCTCATGAGTGAATTCTTCTAACTTGCCTGCTTCTCTCAATGTTCTTACATTCCATGTGCCAGTGATGATGTTGCTCCTGGCACTAATCTTGTTTTCCGGTATATCAGTCGCACACTTTTCACCTCCGCCCTGGTATCCAGCAGAAGGCGCGGCCCTTTGTAACCCGGGCGACGGCCGATCCGGTGTGGGTTGTGTAGTGGTTGTCATCATCATGTGGTGTATCTAGGGCAGATGTCGCATGGCGGAGCCCATCCCTCTCCATGCCTGACCACAGCCGATCTAGGTGGCTCGCCTTGGTCGCGAACACGAGGTCGTTGTAGTTCGTCTGGGAACTCTTCCGCCCTGGCCGGTGACCTGCGTCAAGGAGGTCCTTCGCCCAGTGGTGCCGTGTTAACACCACCCCCTCACATGGTTTGGTCCGCCAGCTGAAGCGGTTTGCCGGGGCATGGCGCTTGGAGCCACATGTGAGAGATTTAGAGGATGGATGGAGACCAATGATGCCTGGTGCAGCATGCCAGACATCAAAGGTAGTACCCCTAACCAGAGCCCCCTATACGTGACATCTAGCAGCTGCTTATAGACGTATATCTAAATCTGTGGTTAAATCTATGGTAAACTTTAGTAATTATGCCTTCGTGTTCGGCATACGGTTGCAATAATAGTTGAAACAACCGGTAGTATTGAAGCAATGGATTCACGTTGGTGATTTGCGGGCGTACTGTTTGGCACTTTGCTCGGTCCATTTTGAGGAGAAATGCTTTGATGTAGACATGTATCATCAGTTGATGGGATGATTTCAGCGATAACAATAATAGACAACTTTATATTTACCGTCATCAGCATGTTACGCGCGTTGCCGAGTTGCAGCCATTTCATGACAACAGCCAAACCCTATGCAGGGAATCTACGTGGAGAGCGCCTCGATCACCGTCGTTACGTCATTCTTCGTCTAAGATGGGGTAGCGCATAGAATGTGGATGGCTGGGTGTTAAAAATTATTTTTCTGGTAAACCGCTGGCGTTAACAAATTGAGTATATGTGGAAATTGTTACTTTATATTAACTCTATTAGGTGTATGCCACGTAAAAGTTAACTTTGTTTGTCCTTTAACATAATAAACAATTATGTAAAGATCAAGGAGACTCCCATTAAGACAACATGTCGCTAACGTGAGAGCCCCTTTTAATAATAACACATTGAAGTAATAAAATACAAATAATAAACACAATTGAATATTAAAAACGAAATAAACCAAATACATAAAAGTGTGAAAACGTATAGGATATTTGTATAAACATTTATTTATACATAAATTATACAACGTATTGTATACTATTATTATTAGTATACTACTATCAAGAAACTACGGATCATGTACTGGCTACAAGTTGTCCTTTCAAGACTGTGTCATGTCACAACACAGACAAACCATACGTCAGAAAGGCTTCCGATTCCTGATTAGGCAGGGCAATGTGCTCGCATGGTCGGTGACATGGAACGGGCCAATACACTCTGCATCCTAATTAATCGCACAGCACCTAAATTACGACTCCAGTTCTATCAATTTAAAATTGCATCAACAGACGAAATATCGTCACGTGATTGATGGAAATGTTGTGAAGACACTCACGGGAAACGTACCTGCCGGTCAAACATGAGATGCTGGGTTAGGCAAATATATTCACTGGTGAACTCCATGAATGCGTTCTTCGTGTCGGTGAGCGAAGACTTGCCGAGATTACAGTATTCACACCTTAATTTTAACGCTAAAGAAACACTGCCAGCAAAATTAGCCATTAGCG
>OZ024855.1:51286163-51303663 GCA_964017155.1 Oasisia sp. SBJ-2009
AAGACCTAGAGGAAGGGCGGCGAGACGGAAGAAGAGACGAATTGGACGACTACCGGAAGGGTATAGCGCAATATAGGCAGATGTGTAAGCAGCACGCTGCAGTCTTCGCCCAAGCACTGGACACAATGATGATGCTATAATACAGTAAATAGATATATTATAGTACAAATTGACACTGTATTCCCGTATGACATTGTTTCGTATTATTTTAAAGGGGTAATATATATGTAGTTGTTATTATCGATTATGTATCAGTCAAATGTAATGGAAATACGTTTTGCGGTACTCTTCATTAGATCAGTGTTAATAAGCATAGTTCACGTACAATATAATTATTTTAAAATAACTCTCATGCAGGCTACATGTAAACAATCATATATCAGGAAATCATCCAATGGTTTTGTATTACTAATCGTGTTTGGTTTTGAAAGTGAATAACAAATGGGCAGAAATGGTACACTTATGTATTCGATGTGATTTACCATTAGTGCCAATGTGAAGGAATATAATGTGATATTTTTTGTAAACACGATTAGCACATTTATAAATATATGATTACGCGATTTAGATAAGTACTGCGTCATGACAGCTCTAAAACCAAACGTTACTGCATACAAGTGCCACCTTCTGTATAATGTTTGAAATTAAAATTCTTTCTGAAACCAGAATTTTTAAATATGTACGAAGAAATGTAATAACATTGGACGTATTCGATCCATGTTTATCCGAAATTGGCTCATACGCATTCTGACAATGCGTCATTCAGCAATGCGAACGGGACAGCGCGACGTTATCATTATGTTGTTTACGTCGGGTTCAGGCAGGAAAGTACAACATCAAGTGATGAGAAACTATACAACGTTACGCATGCGCCTATCAGCCAGGAGTTATTTTTACATTTACTTTTATTATACTCCAAAATCGCATATTGCTTGCTTGCTTATGTTGCGAGCGTAGTGGTACGCGTAGCATCCCGTATTAATGCCCTCCAGCCTGCCCTGTCACCGGTTGCGGCCACAGCATCATCGTGTGAGAGTTGGATGTCTTCACAGATTTGGTCTTTCCACCGTAGGGGTGGTCTGCCACGGGGACGCCGCCAGGAGGCGGGAGCTGATGATGACAGGATGTCGATACTCTGTGTGCCTGGTGGAAGACGACATATGTGCCCGAAGGCACCAAGACGACGTTTGCGGATGGTGGTGGTTAGTGGGTGTTGTCCGGTTCGGGTGTAGACATCAGTATTGGTGACACGATCATACCAGCGGGTACCCAATATTCTGCGCAAGGCTTTGGTGTTGAAGGCGTCGAGGCGAAGTTGTTGAGCCTTGGTGAGAGTCCATGATGCAGCGCTGTAAGTTACGAATGAGATGACGAGTGAGTCGTATAGTCGTAATTTGGTTTTAAGTGAGAAACGTGGAGAACGCCAGACAGATGACAGTTTTGACATGGTTGGGGTGGCGATTGCTATCCGGCGCTTTATGCCATCGTTGCAGCTGTTATTGTGAGATATGGTGCATCCGAGATAGGTGAAGTTGTTGGTGGTCTCTACGGTTTGAGGGCCGATGATAGACTGTTGAGGTACTGACAGCCACGGGCTGAGGGACTGCAGCATAGTGTTTGACCAATTGATATGTAGGCCCAACTTGGAGGATTCTCTGCTGAAGATAAGAACAGCATCTTTGAGGGTGGCGAATAGTTCAGCGACTAATACAACGTCGTCTGCGTAATCCAGGTCGGTTATTGGTTCATGGGAGTCACTAAAGGTTGCGCCAAAGGATAAGGTCTGCGTTGTTCAGGAGAGGATTCGGTCCGTGGCGGTGTTGAAGAGGTTGGCAGCAATAACACAGCCCTGTCGTACACCTGATGAGATGGTGAATGGTTCTGTGAGACTGCCGTTTACGCGTACCATACTTTTCGTAGAGGTGTACAGCATTGTGATGATGCCAATGATTTGTTGTGGTGTACCGATTATTTTTTAAATGTTCCAAAGAGATTCACGGTCCAGAGAGTCGAATGCAGCTTTTAGATCAATATATGCAGCGAATATGGACTCTCTGTATTCAATCCTGCGTTCAGCGAAGAGGCGTAGAGAGATGATGCGATCCAGCGTCGAGCGACAGGGAGTGAAACCACTTTGTTGCGGGCGTTGTTTCCAGAGCAGGAGTGTTTTAATGGGTGACAGGCAGATGTGCGCGAACACTTTAGCAGGGACCGATAGCAGAGAGATACCCCGGTACTTGGTGCAGTCTGATTTTGAACCTTTGCCTTTCCAGAGTGGGAGGATGTTGGCGAGTGTCCAGTCAGCGGGGATAGAACAGCGTTCCCAGACGTGAGTGAAGAGTGTGAGGAGCCAGGTTACGATTGCATTTCCGCCATATTTCAGGTGTTCTGCCTTTATTCCACAGATGCCCGGAGCGCGGTTGTTCTTTAGGTTTTTGATTGCTGTTTCGATTTCATCTGATGTTGGGGGCCCGGTATCGATGTTGGCGTTGGGCACGGCATTAGCGACGTCTGTTTGCAGAAGGATGTCAGGAGTGGGGGTGTATTATTAAATTGTTCCACGAAGTGTTCCTTCCATCTGTGCAGTTGTTCGCTAGGTTCGTTAAGTTGGTCTCCATCTTTGCTCACTACAGGGGGGAGTTGAGCGGATGTCTTGCCAGGGAGAGAGTACGGATGGTACGGTACAGTTCAGCGGTGTTTCCAGCTTTACTAGCAGTTTCAACATCGTCGGCGACTTTATTATACCACGAGTTTTCATCGCGTCCTAGTAGTTGTTTACGTTTGGAGGCGAGTTGTCTGGCGGTTGTCTTATCACCGGAGAGGCGGGCTTTGCGGTGCTCGTCAATTATAGCGAGGGTCTCGTCAGATATCCAATGATGTTTCTTTTTTCGTTTCGTTCCAAGGACAGTGCGGCTGGTCTCGGTGATTGTTGCGACGCCTGCATTCCAGATGGACTCTATGGGGTCGGCGGATTCTGTCAGATCGGATAGAATGGCGAAGCGATTGGTGAAGGCGATTTGAAATTGGAGTGAGTTTGCGGGGTCATGTAATTTCTCGATGTTGACTGGGGCAGGGATTAGCTGTGGTGGAGTGGCACGTCTGATGTGGAGGTTGCATGATGCGGCGACTAGACGTGGTCAGCGTTGTTGCCAATGTCAGCGCTGCGGTACACACGACAGTTTTGGACGAGTTTCCAGGGTGCGGAGACAAGGACGTAGTCCAGTTCTTTCTTTGTGCGTTTGAGTATCATGTCCATCGGTGGATGTTGCGTCGGCGGAACCACGAGCCAGAGATTTTGATGTTGTGGAGAGAGCAAAGATCGAAGAGCCTTTCACCGTTGTCATTTCGTACTCCGGATGAATGAGGGCCGAGGACGGATTCGTAACCGATTCTATCGGTGCCGATTGTTGCATTGAGATCTCCCAGGATGTTGGTGACGTCGTGTCGTGGAAAGGATGCGAGAAGAGCACTGAGGGTGTTGTAGAATGTGTCTTTACTGGCATCAGTGTGAGAGTTAGTGGGGGCGTAACACGCGATTACGCGGAGACGGCCATGCTGATGTTTGAAGGAGGCGATTAGGATGCGTTCGTTGACCAGGAGAGCAGAGCTTTTTTGCAGCTGAGTCGAGGACAAGGGCGACGGCCTCTAACTATTTGTTGTCGGTGCGGCCGGTTCAGAGGAAGGTGGATTTCTCGACAGATTTAGATCCGGAGGCGGGTCAGCGTACTTCAGTAAGTGCAGTGATGGAGAGGTTGAATCTGTCGAGTTCTTTTGCTACGAGGATGTCAGATCCTTGTTCGTCCAAGGATAGGATATTCCACGTGCCCATGCGAAAATTCTTCCGCAGGTCCAGGGACGGTCGTGGTCATTTCCGTTATCAGGTCGGTTTAGGTTTTTACGGGATTTCTTTGCGAGAATTTGTGCTGGGTTGCCCAATGTCCGGCACAACGGTGGCCCAGCAACTACGACGGGCTGCGAACCCGACGCAGCCTGTTGAGGTCAGGTTAATAGGGATAGAGAAGGTGAATGGCCGGAGCAGACACCTGCGAAATTCTATCCAGACAACAGTGTCAACACGGGAAGGCCCCTCAACTCCAACATCTAAGTAGTAATGTCGGAGACCTTGGCGGGGCGCGGAGGAATTCCTCCGGTCAAGTGGCGCCCTCTGGCGGATAGGTAGTGTACTAGCGGCGCCCCCTGATGGATATGTCGTGTATTAGTGTCGTCCCCGTACGGACAATTCACGAACTAATACTGTCCAAATTCGTGTGTCTTATTTTTTAATTTATCAAAATGGTGTTAGGGGTCATGTAGCGTCCCCTCGCGGATAGGTGACGAACTACAAACTAGGTGAAAGAACAAGCGGAGTCATCTGACCGATATGTATTCGGCTAATCTATCACGTGACTTAATATTATGGCCGTCAACTGTTGTACTTTGTGACTCCATTAAAACAAAATAGGGTTTTATCATTGTGTTAATGAAAAGGCTTTACGAAAAACCGAATACGTCTTTGTGTCATGACATGGAGCGACGAAATGTAAACGGTTATAAATTATTGTATTAAACTATACCAAAACAGAGCTCAACACAGCACCTTATGGTAGACCTGTCGCCGGTTCAACTATAGGTTGTTAGGCAACCAGCGGGAAATAAAAAGCAATGTAATACACTGTATCTGTCACGCAGTGGCCGTACGTTCACAAGTATCAACATGTTTATCACGATCTCTCTACATGTCCAGTATGTAGGACAGACAGGTCATGTTCTGCACGTAGACAACTTACATATGTCGTGCAATGCGCATGCATATTTTACTAACATGGCGTGCCAACTCTGTACCATTTCGCAACTTTTTCAGCGTTTCACCGCCATCACTTTGTCAATTTTACGTGTTTTTAGTGTTTACATGCCATAACTTTGTCAAGTTTTTCATATTATACTAACTCCATGTGCCAACTTTGTACCATTTCGCAACTTTTTCAGCGTTTCACCGCCATCACTTTGTCAATTTTATGTGTGTTTACATAACTTTATGTTCATAAAACAAGTTATGTTTACAAAACAAAATACAAAATAAAAGTTTACAAACACGTTACGTCTTCAAAACAAAACTAAAGTTTATATACAAGTTATGTTTATAAAAAAGTTGGGGTTAACTAATCGAGAATTTGAGACCAAACTCCACTCTGCAGAGTTTGGTCTCAAATTGTTTAAAAATTGCTGTGTTTTTGTCCCGGACAAAAACACAGCAATTTTTGATTAGTTAACCCCAACATTTTGTCTTTGTCTAACCGTAGTTAGTTGTTGTTTTGTCCGCTAGATGGCGCTGGCGTCTAATGTAGTGTTAGGGTTATGTGCTAGATGGCGCTGGAGTATAATGTAGTGTTAAGGTTATCCGCTAGAAGGCGCTGGGGTATAATGTAGCGTTAAGGTTATCCGCTAGATGGTGCTGGCGTGTAATGTAGCGTTAAGGTTATCCGCTAGATGGTGCTGGCGCGTAATGTAGCGTGCGTTAAGGTTATCCGCTAGATGAGGTTAGCGTGTAGCTTAGTGAGGTGGCAACCGAATATTTTGTCATAAACCAACATCTTTTCTAGATTTGGTTGGGAATTTACGATAATGACTTAGTAAAATACGAATACTTGACATAATTATCACATAAAAACGTTAAGTTATGTTATGGCTGTGGTTGAGACCACCATTTTCCCGGACGTTTTGTCTTACACTTGAGAGGAATCATCCTGTTTATGGAAGTTATGTTTTTGCACGTGACCGGAAGCTTCATTGTTTACGGAAGTTACGTTATACACGTGGTAGGAGCCCATTTTTTGTAGAAGTTATGATACGAATACAGTATGAAGTGGAAAGATTCCTCTTTCTATCTCGTTAACTCGCCAAATGTTATGAAACTACCACGTTGCCTTTAGTAAAATACCAATATTTGCCCAGGTTATGGTCTCGAAACACAAAGGTATGTCATGACTGTGGCCGAAGCCGCAATTTTACAAGAAATGCTGTTGCGGAAGCAGTCGAAACCATCATTTTCTATGTCAAACCCTAATTAGTGGCTGTTTTTCCGCTAGATGGGGCTCGCGTCTAACGTAGTGTCAGAGTTATACGCTATATGGTACCAGTTTTTAAAGAAGTGACGTGGCAACCCAACATTTTTTCTAGATTGTTTTAGATTTGGTTAGGAAAATGATGTGGGTAGTAAGATAAACCACCAAGGTTCTCGGTTTATGATAGAAAGTATCAAAGTTTTCTCACAGAAGGTTATCAAAGTAACAAGATGACTTAGAAATATACGTCAAAGTGACAAAGTCATGGCGGTGAAACGGAGAAAGGTTGTGAAATGGTACAAAGTAGGGACACCGACTAAGTAAAATATGAAAAACTTGACTAATTTATCACATGGAAACAGAATAAATATTCTACTTTACTACAGGTTACAAGAGTAACTTAGTTAAAATTGTGAAAACACCACCTGTCTACGCAATGAAACGGTAAAACGTTACGAAATGCTACGAAGTTAGCACACAGACTTAGTAAAACACGAATATATAATAAGGTTTTCATCCCAAAACTCTAAAAGTTACGTTATGACTGTGACCGAAGCCACCATTTTACAAGAATTTATGTTATGCATATAGTCGAAGCCATAGTGTTCTATGTCAAACCCAAATTAGTGGCTGTTTTGTCCGCTAGATGGGGCTCGCGTATAACGTAGTGTCAGAGTTATCTGCTAGGTGGCATACGTTTTTAAAGAAGTGACGTCGCAACCCAAGATTGTTCTAGATTGTTCACGGTGTATGATAGAAAGTGCCAAAGTTTTTCCACAGAAGGTTATGAAAGTACCAAGATGACTTAGAAAAATACGTCAAATTGACAAAGTCATCGTAGTGAAACGCTGAAAAGTAGTGAAATGGTACAAAGTTGGCACGCCGACTTAGTAAAATATGAAAACTCGACAAGTTTATCGCGTCGAAACAGAAACGTATTCCATTTTACTACAAGTTACAAGAATAATTTAGTTAAATTTGTGAAAACACCACCTGACTAACGCAATGTGCGGTGAAACGTTACGAAATGGAACGAGGTTAGCATACCGACTAAGGAAAATGTGAAAAAACTTGACAAAGTTATCGCATGTAAACACTAAAACTACGTGAAAGTGACAAAGTCATGGCTGTGAAACGCTGAAAAGTTGTGAAACGGTTCAAAGTTGGCTTGCCGACTTAATAAAAATGTAAACACTTGACAAGGTTATCGCGCCGAAAAAACAAAATATTGCATTTTACTACAAGTTACAAGAATAACTTAGTTAAATTTGTGAAACACCACCAGTCTAATGCAATGAAACGGTGAAACGTTACGAAATGCTACGTAGTTAGCACACTGACTCAGCCGAATAAGAAAACTGGGCAAGATTATCGCGATGAAACTTTAAATGGAACCAGTTTTAACGTTACGACTATCATAACTTGTCTGTAAATTTTTGTTTTGTAAACATAACGTGATTGTAAACTTTGTTTTGTAAACATAACTTCTCTGTAATATTTTTATTTTGTTTTGTCTTGTTTTGTAAACATAACTTGTCTGTAAACTTTTTATTTTGTTTTGTTTTGAAAACAACGTGTTTGTAAACTTTCTGTTTTGTATTGTTTTGCTTTGTAAACATAACTTGTCTGTACATTTTTGTTTTGTAAACATAACGTTTTTGTAAACTTTTGTTTTGTAAACATAACTTGTCTCTAAACTTTTTATTTTGTTTTTGTTTTGTAAACATAACGCATTTGTAAAACTTTTGTTTTGTAAACATTTGTTTGTTTTGCAAACATAGCTTGTCCTAAATTTGTGTTTTGTAAACGTAACTTGTCCTTATTTTTTTTTGTAAACATAACGTGTTTGTTAACTTTTGTTTTGTATTTTGTTTTGTAAATATAACGTGTTTGTAAACTTTAGTTTTGTTTTATAAACATAACGTGTTTGTAAACTTTAGTTTTGTTTTGTAAACATAACTTGTCTGTACATTGTTGTTTTGTAAACATTTGTTTGTTTTCCAAACATAATTTGTCATGTTTGTTTTGTAAACATAACTTGTCCTTATTTTGTTTCATTTTGTAAACACAACGTGTTTGTAAACTTTAGTTTTGTTTTGTAAACTTTCTATTTTGTAATTTGATTTGTAAACATAACGTGTTTGTAAACTTTTCTTTTGTAAACATTTGTGTTGTAAACATTTGTTTTGTTTTGTAAACATAACGTGTTTGTAAACTTTTGTTTTGTATTTTGTCTTGTAAACATAACTTGTCCTAAATTTTTGTTGTATAAACATAACTTGCATGTAAACTTTAGTTTTGTTTTGTAAACATAACGTGTTTGTAAACTTATGTTTTGTATTTTGTTTTGTAAACATAACTTGTTTTATAAACATAAAGTTATGTCATGTAAACACTAAAAACACGTAAAATTGACAAAGTGATGGCGGTGAAACGCTGAAAAAGTTGCGAAATGGTACATAGTTGGCACACGGAGTTAGTAAAATATGAAAAACTTGACAAAGTTATGGCATGTAAACACTCAAAACACGTAAAATTGACAAAGTGACGGCGGTGAAACGATCAAAAAAGTTGTAAAATGGTACAAAGTTGGCACACCGAGTTAGTAAAATATCAAAAAACATGACAAAGTCATGGCATGTAAACACTAAAAACACGTAAAATTGACAAAGTGATGGCGGTGAAACGCTGAAAAAGTTGCGAAATGGTACAGAGTTGGCACAACATGTTAGTAAATATGAAAAAACTGACAAAGTAATCGCAGTGAAATGGGACGAGGTTAGTACACACGAACACACGTGAACACACGCGAACACATACGGATACGTGCGAACATATGGGAACATTTAGGGACACAAGCAGCCACACGCGAACACTTACGGGCACACGCGAACACATGCACACACACGCGAACACACACACACGCGCGCGCGCGCGCGAACACAAACGAACACACGCGAACACATGCGGACACATGCGGGTACACGCGGACACACGCGTGCACACGTGGGAAATACGTAAAAGTCATCGCAGTGAAACGTTGTGAAATGGTACAAAGTTGGCACACCGAGTTAGTAAAATATGAAAAACCTGACAACGTTATAGCGTATAACAGAAAAATATTGTATTTTACTATAAACTACAAGACTTATGTGTGAAAACACCATCTGTCTAGCGCTCTGAAGCGGTGAAACGTTACGAAATGCAACGAAGGTAGCCCAATGACGTAGTAAAGCACGAACATTTGCCAAGGTTATCAACTTTGTTGTGTGTATGACTCTAATTACTGAATGATTTATGCTCTAGATGGCGCTAGCGTGTAACATAATGTCAGAGTTATCCGCAAGATGGTGCCAGCTTTTAAAGAAGTGACGTGACAACCTGAGATTTTTCTAGATTTTCGATAGAAACAAATTCTACGACGTAAAAAAACCACCAAGGTTCTCGTTTTACAATAGAAAGTGGCATAACTTTGGCACATAATGTCATAAAATTACCAAGATGACTTAGACAAATACGTGAAAGTGACAAAGCTCTCGCGATGAAACGGTGAAAAGTTGGGAAATGGTACAAAGTTGTCACACCGACTTGGCAAAATGTAAACACTTGACAAGGTTGTGACATGTAAACACTAAAAAAACGTAACATTGACAAAGTGACGGCCGGCGGTGAAACGATGAAAAAAGTAGTAAAATGGTACAAAGTTGGCACACCGAGTTAGTAAAATATGAAAAACACGACAAAGTTATGGCGCAGAATAGAAAAATATACTATTTTACTACAAGTTACAAGAATAACTTAGTTAAAGTTGTGAAATCACCACCTGTGTAATGCAATGAAACGGTGAAATGTTACGGATTGGTACAAAGTTGGCACACCGAGTTAGTAAAATATGAAAAACATGACAAAGTTATGGCATGTAAACACTAAAAACACGTAAAACTGACAAAGTGATGGTGGTGAAACGGTGAAAAAAGTTGTAAAATGGTACAAAGTTGGCACACCGAGTTAGTAAAATATAAAAAAAAACACGACAAATTTATGGCGTAGAATAGAAAAATATACTATTTTACTATTCAAGTTACATGAATAACTTAGTTAATTTTTTGAAAAACATCACCTGTGTAGCGGAATGAAACGGTGAAACGTTACGAAATGGAACGAGGTGAGTACACTGGCTCAGTGAAATAAGAAAAGTTGGCAGGGGTATTGCGCGAAAACTTTAAATGGCATTAGTTTTTACCTTATCACTATGAATGAATGTGTAATTTTGCAAGAAATGTTGTTATGGTCCTGATGTGACCCGACATTTTTACGGAAGTTGTGTTTTGCACATGGTAGGAAGCGTCATTTTAACGGAAGTTATGATTTGCGCATGACATAAAACTCTCCTACCGTCGTGTTTATTGGTTGCGCAACGACATATGTAAGTTGCCTAAGTGCAGAACTTGACCTGTCTGTCCTACATACTGGACATGTAGAGAGATCGTGATAAACGTGTTGAGACTTGTGAACGTACGGCCACTACGTGACAGATACAGTGTATTACATTGTTTTTAATTTCCCGCTGGATGCCTAACAACCTATAGTTGAACCGGCGACATGTCTGCCATAAGGTGCTGTGTTGAGCTCTGTTTTGGTATAGTTTATTACAATAATTTATAACCGTTTACATTTCTCCATGTCATGACACAAAGACGTATTCGGTTTTTCGTAAAGCCTTTTCATTAACACAATGTTAAAACCCTATTTGGTTTTAGTGGAGTCATAATGTACAATAGTTGACGGCTATAATATTAAGTCATGTGATCGATTAGCCGAATACATATCCGTCAGATGGCTCCACTTGTTCTTTCACCTAGTGGGTAGTTTGTCACCTATCCGCGAGGGGACGCTACATGACCCCTAACACCATTTTGAGGTAATTTAAAAAATAAGACACACGAATTTGGACAGTATTAGTTCGTGAATTGTCCGAAAGGGGCGACACTAATACACGACCTATCCACCAGGGGGAACCACTTCAAAAATAAGACGGAAGAATTTATACTGTACTAGTTCGTGACTTGTCCACCAGGTGGCGCCACTAGTACACTATCTATCCGCCAGAGGGCGCCACTTGACCGGAGGAATTCCTCCGCGCCGCGCCAAGGTATCCTTGATACGACCCAACATTACTACTCACCTAGCAACGGAGCGTTGCTCCAAAATCGTATATTACTTAAACAAAATTATCTCGGTAAAACCTGAAGCATTCCTTGTTCCCTATGTGATGTCCTACTCTGATTGAAAGTCAAATTATGTGTTACTTATCTGTGTGACAGTTGCGGCCAGAACGCTTACGAAAAAAGACTTAGCGGTGGCAGTCACCGGTATCGTCGGTATTGTTGGCATGATGGGGGCGGCAAGTGCGTACCATTTCGCCGGAGCAGGAGCAACAGCGGCAACGGAAGGAGTCGGATCAGGTGCCGCTGGGACGACAGATGGCACTGGCCGTATGTAAGTCAAACACAAGTGTAGACAACGTAACGTATGCGGGCGTACACATGGGAAAACGTTGAACTACGACTACCCTGTTGGCAGCTCGATGACAAACTGGTCGACGGCAAACCATCGATATCCAAACACAGGCGAATCTTAGGAAAATATCGTGCGGATTTGTTCTCGAATAGCACTTTATCTGTAAGCTATTAAACCTGACAAATTTACATAGACAAGCCGTTGAAGATTGCTGAACTCTGCGTAGTTGCCTCCGCTCGCGCTTTGTCGCGTTGCTGTCGATGTGTTGCCGTTGCCGTCGAGTTGTGTAGGGCCCTGCGTACACTACACAACTTTTGTTGGTCGGGCGTTCTGCCGAAATAAACCCTTTGTAGCTAATGTACGCGGGTCTAAAGACTTGCTAAAACTTTTTCTTTCGTTATCCTGGCCAACGCAACAAAAGTCTGACCGATTCGAAAACTGAATCGGCCAGACTTGTGTTGCTAACATACGCCGTCCAGTAACACAATAAAACTGTTGTTGTAACAAAACAGTCAATTGCATCCACTGATCTATTAAGATTACATCTTCTGAAACTATAGACACCTTTCGTAAAAACTGAAAACTGCGTTTTCCACCATACATTGTTGACGGTTCCATGTTGCAATGACAATTTTATGACGAACTAAATTATTTTGTTTGTTTGGCTTCCGAGTTTCAACTTGTTAAGGATATAGGCGCTATATATGTTTTATGAATCATTACTATATCAATTTTAAAGATTGGATAGCGGGCGGCCGTGTTATTTGGACGTGTTTTGTTTATGGTACTACTACATTGTAATACTTAATAATATAAAGTATACACTCGCATTGGTAAATTTTGTGTGCAGACGAAATGGACTTACTAATTTTTTTGTCAAAACGGGCGATGACAGGGCCTATCTTTCTCAAGATATTATCGAAGCGTGCCGGTTCTATATGGTGCAATTTTGATAATCCATTGCTCTCTTCGCTACGTAATGCTCGTCATGCTCGCGAAGAATATGTTGTTTCCCAGAGAAGCCGAGATGGTGTCTGAGTGAACAGGTATGTCAGGGAAGTAAAGTGTAAACCGCTTTGAGCGGTCCTGAGGACTGAATACTGCGCTATATAAGAACTTGACTTTATCTTTTTTAGCCCAGCAGCAGATCGATCTTCTCAACATACTTGACTTCGGTGTCGTTGACGCCTGAGTAACACGACCATATAAGCCCACCCGATGCATTTAGAGCGCGCTTTGTTTCGTTCAGAAGTGGTGCCGTTTTCACTTTGTTTTCATAGTTCACTATCCGAGGCGTGCACGTGTGTATTTAGTTTAACTAAACTATGCTAGTATCGCAATAGTAATTATAACGTTTGTTGCGCGTATGTACAACTGTTGTAATGTGCAGCGTGCGCACACGAACAACGTTTGTTATGTAGTGTACGCGGTCCACCAACATTTATCGCTTGTTGTACAAATACAAAACAAAAACATTTGTTTTGTAGTGCATGCCGAGCTTAACAGGGCTTTCTGTAGGAAGCCGAATATCTACATGTGCTGAATGTTGCTATGCATAGACTGCTTCTATTGCCTTATCGCCTGTATGTAAACAGCGGCCATTGTTACTTTCAGACACGGCACTGTGGTCGTGGCTGATGCGGCTACGGTTGACGCGGCACCCATACACGCGCACGACGTGTTCACGGATTATATAGGTGGAGGGTTTCAATTTAAAAAGGATAAAGTGGAAGTCCTGTAGTTACCGACAGGCGTCTAGTGAACGCTATGAACCGAAATGTGGTGAATGTACAGACGGAGCAATGGGTGCTATTGCCTCCACTGGTATTATGTGGAGTAGATATTTTTTGACATTTACGTAACATAAAACGGCATGGCATAAAACGTATACAGCAATCTTGCTAAGTACAACATATGTACAAGTGAGTCTGGTATGGCATGTGTGTGTGTGTGTGTGTGTGTGTGCGTGCGTGCGTGTGTGCGTGCGTGCGTGTGTGTGTGTGTGTGTGTGTGTGTGTGTGTGTGTGTGTGTGTGTGTGTGTGTGTTTGTGTGTGTGTGTGTTTGTGTGTGTGTGTGTGATTGTGGTGCTCTCATTGGTGTCCGATATCGATGACAAATTTCACAGACGGTAATCAACATGTTAACTAGTTCATTGTAGGTAAGTGTATATGCCTACATGCGCATATATATATATATATATATATATATATATATATATATATATATATATATATATATAATATGAATATTTGCAAATTTGTGTATACATGTATACATATATATATATATATATATATATATATATATATATATATATATATATATACGTATGCATATATACAAATATGTATACATGCATACAAACATACATACATACCTTCATAAATACATGCATACATATTACATGCATATTACATGCATACATGCACACACGTAAGTATACGTACGTACATACATACATAAATATATATTATATATATATACATATATATATATATATGCATATATGCATACATACATATATATATATATATATATATATAGATATATATGTCACACACACACATATATATATATATATATATATATACACATACATACATACATGCATATATGTATACGTACATACGTACATACATACATGTATACATACATACATACATACATACATACATACATACATACACACAGGCATACATACATACATGCATACATACATACATACACACATACATACATACATACATACATACATACATACATACATACATACATACATACATACATACATACATACATACACACATACATCTTCATAATCAACTTATGAAGATGTGGGTAGGTGAAGTCGTTTTTATTACATTGTAGTCCCGGTCTACTATTACATTGCCAGTTGTAACACCCGCTCTCTGTGCGCATATCCGAAGAACCCAAGCAGTCCTACACTTCCCACATCAAATGTATGCTAAGCGAACGCTAGAAATTACGTTTGTTTGACAATATATGAAAGGTACATTATTGTTTGTCTGTGGTCGAGTTTGAATACCCAGTAGATGGTGAATAGTGGTTTATAGTCGACGTGAAATACATTGCCAACAATTCAACAACACGCTAGCTGCCTCACAAACAAAGACCGCATGCATGCAATCATAGCATTTTGTTACCAAAATCAACATATAGATAAGATATAATACAAAGATCATAAACGGAATTAAACGAGTCAGAAGATATATACGAAAGCCAGCGATCCAAAACAAGAACGGCGCTACGATGTAGTGGAACTAGGCGAGTACTGGCAGTGCCTTCAACAACCCACCCACCCACCCACCCACCCACCCACCCACCCACCCACCCACCCACGGGACACTACGTCTGCATAATGACGCTAAAGGTATTGCGTTTCAAGTCATTGTTGTCAATATGTTTCTGTGTGACTGAGGTGGTATGCCTTCTTAGGCACCGCTAAGCTTGACGGTGCCTGCTGTGGTAACTGGTCGCGTCGGCAGCGTTACCACGTCGGCGGTGAAATCTCTGGACGCGTCGGCGAAATCCTTGGACGCGTCGGCGAAATATTTTGGACGCGTCGGCGAAATATTTTGGACGCGTCGGCGGCGTTTTGGTCGCCTCGGCGGCACAAGATTGGTCGCCTCGGCAAGTATACCACTTCGGCGACACATTTTTTTGACACTTCGGCATATAACATTTGTCGCCTAGGTAGGTAGTCTTTTCGGTGAAATATGATTTCAATATGTTGTTTATATCAGTCTACATTCAATTGGATGCGTTGTATAGATAAATAAATTAATTGTAAATAAAAAGTTGAATTAAATTACGACGATTTATAACAAACGAAAGCCTTTTAAACGGCACATTGCGAAGTTGCGAAAGTGGGAATCTAGGGCGTTTCAAATCGCTAAACCTCGGCATATAGCATTTGTTGCGTCCGTAGGTAGTCTTTTCGGCGAAATATGTTGTCATGATGTTGTTAATATCACTGATAGCTGCATTTCGTTCGTCTAGCTCTTTGTCGCCTCGGTAGGTAGTCTATTCGGCGAAACTGTGGTATGCGTTATATCACTGATAGCTGCACTTCGTTCGTCTAGCTCATATCTACTCAATCGTATGCTTTATATAGATCAATAAATTAAGTATATCCGTGTTCGATTCAAATCGGTACACGTAGAAATTCAATTTGTCGAAGCCACATGATAAAAGTAATTCGAAGTGACTTCGAGGTGACTAGCACTGACTACACGTACGCGTAACGTGTTTATTGTTTCGCCTACGATACGCTTACGAATATGCACTTCATCACTTCAGGAATATTATTGAGAAACGATGTCAGTTATGAACCTAAATATTCATATATTATTATTTAAATGAATTGACTTGGACTTGGTGACGACTACAATATATGCATATATACCGGTATTTTAGGTCTACCATGAAAACGTGGCATTTTGATGTTACCTCATTAAATTTGAAACCACTTGCAGAATGTCTGATCAATAATAATTTGTATGCATTTTCCCTAGAAAACTGTTCTAAAGCATATATGTTTCTGACATGTGTCCTATACATTAATAAGTTTCTCCTATAAAAATAATATTCTGTAATTTATTCTGATCTAAAATAAACCTTATTACATGTTATTACAGTTAGAATAAATGGTCGGCCAACTACGTACTCCGTCTAAATATAACACCATTGACATTTGATCATCTTAAAGTGGTACTCCAGCATCTATCTGATGCACATGTTAAAATATATTAAATAGTTTTACCTTTAAGCGAAATCTTTTCATGACACCATACATGCATAGTTGCATACATACATACATACATACATACATACATACATTCATACATACATACATACATACATACATACATACTTAAATACTTACAAACATGTATACACGCATGCACACCCATTTCCTATAAATACATACATACACATGCATGCATGCACAATCAAGTGTAAACAAACACGCACAAGCACGCACGCACGCACGCACGCACACACACACACTCACAAACGCACGCACGCACGCGCACGCACACGCACACGCACACGCACACGCACACACTCACACTACACTACACTACACTAGACCAGCAAAAGCACATGCGATACTGGAACGGTACCGTAGGAGGTTTACCCCATAGGAAGAGTAAGAATTCTCCAATGTCTGCTGGTGTTTAACAAATATTCTCCAGATGATACACGTACCATATTGATTATTAATTATTCGACGATATGATGCTGAATAGCTAAGAAAAATATCGGACAAACAGCGTGGTATGTTGCAGTAATTATAGCAAGTACACGTGTCCTCGTAACCCTCGTAGGGAGGAGCTATTCTTCCTTGTAGTAACTGCTGTGCTATTTAGGGTAACCCTACTTAGAATCCCTTTGTTCATGCTCAATCAAATTTAGGCCGAGTAAATATGGAACAAAGTGTTCTTTGTTTTACATTGGCATTAGTCACGTTCGCCGATGGCTTCATTGTAAACCTCCAGTCAATTTATCGTCAATTTAAATAATTACACTAAAGAAAATTGCTAATAAGACAGTAAATACAGTATGTCTAACGAGTGTAAAAATGTATACAGGATAATATATATATATATATATATATATATATATATATATATATATATATATATATATACTCACAGGTGCCTACACTGCGTACCCAGATGTGTTTTCAAGTCTTTAAAAGGCAAGAGTCAAAAGGAAGGTCGTCGTCATCTTTACAAGGAGAATATGTACATTATACATTTGTGAGGGCTACATTATATTACAACCACATTCGTTTATGGTTTATTATCATCTAAACAACTGTTATCGTCTTAATGGTAAACCGACTAAATCATGGCTAACTTGTGCATAAATATATTACGCTTTCAATGAC
>OZ024855.1:51311163-51333663 GCA_964017155.1 Oasisia sp. SBJ-2009
AACTATGCACATGACACAAACAGTCAGCAATATTTTTACCTCCATTTGTTCTTTAGGACCTTAAGAATATGGGAGTCAAGCGGGTGTGTATAGTGACTGACCGAGTCGTTGGTCAACTGCCGGGAATGTCCGCCCTACTGAACTCCGTTGATAACCAGAACATCACCTACAGTGTGTACGACAATGTGAGGACCGAACCTACGGACACGAGGTGAGTATGAGTAAGCTACCGTTACCTATGTACTTTTGATATGCACCATTACACATACATACACACACACGCATATATATATATAGAGAGAGAGAGAGAGAGAGAGAGAGAGAGAGAGAGGGAAGATGGACAGAGAGAGAGAGATAGAGAGAGAGAGAAGAGAGAGAGAGAAGAGAGAGAGAGAGCGAGAGAGAGAGAGAGAGAGTACAATGCACCTGATGTCATCCGCCATTCTTTACAGTTTCATGGACGTAATTCGGTTTGCTAAAGAAGGCCAATTTGACGCCTTCGTTGCCTTCGGTGGTGGATCTGTCATCGACTCTTGCAAAGCCGCCAACCTCTACTCGAGTAACGTCGATGCTGATTTCTTGGACTATGTGGATGCACCCATTGGCCGAGGATTGAAAGTTACCCACACGTTGAGGCCACTAATTGCAAGTAAGCTGTGATGGCAGATAATTTGCAATCCACGGATGCGTCCAGATGGGGTAGTTTGGGAGAGTGGAAAGTTTGGGAAAGTAGTTTGTGAACGTTACTCCCGAGATAATGGCGAGCCGACATTCATACAATTGTAAGGCAAATACTCCTATCATTTGAGGCGCTTCATAGAGATGCTTTAAATGGACAGTCACGCCACACCCACTAGGATGCGTGAGGTAGCGTTGCACAATTTCAGTTAGTTACTTATTTCCAATCCTGCAACTGGTGACACATATGAAAGATGGACACATAATTATTTGACCTCTTGATTATGTCAGATGTCATCGATAAAATGCTTCAAGTTTTTTTTAGAACTGTTTGTTTTATATATATATATATATATATATATATATATATATATATATATATATATATATATATATATATATATACATATATATATATATATATATATATATATATATATATATATATATATATATATATATATACATATATATATATATATATATATATATATATATATATATATATATATATATATATATATATATATATATATATATGTTTTGTATTATATACCTATGACACTGCAGTGGGTTTTGAAGTAAGGATGGAGGATGGATATGCTACAATCGTAACGGAAGTTTATTAGGAAATACTGTTGTCGTTAGATTTGCAAACGACTGCTCGCTATTGTTTCAATTTCGTGCATCATTGTTGTTCCAAGGAATTAGTAACAGCAATTCCAAACTCACTCACGTAAGCACAAACATACACACAGAGGAACATATTAGGCATGATGTTTCAGTCCCAACGACGTCAGGGACAGGAAGTGAAACCACAAGCATGGCTGTATTTGACTGCGAAGCAAATGCTGTGAAAACAGGTGGGTTGTGTTACCTGAAGTAAAAATATGTTGATTAACTAGAGAGTACCTGTACTTGTCCCGTAACTACCTGTCGTCGTTAGTGAACTTTTGATGATAAACTCATGATCTGTTTCATCTCTGTCGATCTTTTGCTGCCATTTCTGAATCGGAATGGGATACGTCGGAAGGAGTCAATATTGACTATTATATACGACGGGGGTGTGTGCGCATGTTATTGTGTGTTTGAGCCGCAGATCAGGCGGCTGAAATCAGTTATGGTTTCAGCATGGACCTACGATTGGTTCCAGTCAACTGTTATTATTTTAACAAAAAAATTAATTCTTAAATTGTTTAGTGTGGGTTGTAGGTACTATGAAACATCTGGTCTGGGAAATGCTTAGGCTGAATGTGCCTTTTGTTTGTTTTTGGGGCCGGAAGAATGTTTCATTGGGAAGGCCTGGGATAGATTCTTTAACAGTTCGGTACAAACATTTTACTCTATTTTCTAATGTGTGGAGGTTAAGATTGGTGAGCATGATTATGACAGATCCTGGGTGTCTAGAGCGGTAGTCTCCAGTGATGAAGCCAGCTGCCCGGAATTGGATTTTTTTCTAATTTGTCTATGTCCCCCCGATGGTGTGGGTCCCACACTAAGGCTCCGTATTCTAAGACCGCGCGCACAAGGGGAATGTATGCCGACCGTTTGCTGTTTATCGGACATCTGCGTATACTTCGTCTTATGAAGCCAAGTGTGCTATTTGCTTTTTTGGTTATTGTAAAAATATGTGAGTGCCACTTTAAGTCATGTATGACTCATACACGTTCATGTCTGTTTAAATTCTGCTTGCATTGTATTTGACGTGCCAAACTGAAATACAAAGTAATTATTGTTCGCATAGAAAGTAATTATTGTTCGCATTGCGTTGGTCACATAATTTACAGCTATAATATGTTGGATTTTTCAGACCTTACGCTTTGTATGCCTTAATTTCAGTTATCCGAAGTCGAGCAATCACACCGCTGATCGGAATAATTGATCCCCTCAACGTGATGTCAATGCCTACGTCGGTGGCTACATACACTGGTTTTGATGTGATTTGGTAGGCCAATACATTATTGGTTTATTTTCTGAGTCATTTGTAATATATAAATGATGTAGCAATACACACATTCACCAAAGAAAGCATATTTGCTTACTTCGTTGCTGCTTTTAAACTGTTCATAGTTAAGCTACTGGCTTGTTTGTTGAAGCATGTATTCTAGTATCAGTGACGTCATGGTAGCATCTCAAGATGGCGGCATGGTAGTAATCATGTCCACATGTTTCTCTAGTGTCCCCGCGTCATCGCTGTGCATGTTAACTTTTCGTATCCATGACGCTTCTGTAATTTCACATGGTCATTGATTATCCTCTGGTCATGGTTCCACTGTTTATTATGTGATTATTCAGTCATATGACGACGCATGACACTTGAAGAGGGTTGCATATTTGACTGATAATTATTTTTACTGTTTCACCATCTAGCGGACATTGTTTGATTATGTCCGTTGAATGTATATAGCAGAACAAGAACATGACGCATGTCTTAAAACCACAATGCAGCGACGATATGTTTCAGTCACGCTTTAGAATCGTACACGACACTGCCATATAATGAGAGGAAGCCACGCTCACTGAACCCACAGGACAGACCCACTTATCAAGGCAGCAACCCGGTCAGTGACGTCTGGGCCAGACACGCCCTCAACATTGCAGCCAAGTATTTCAGAAGGTGCGTCCATTGGTATAAACACAACTTATGCAAGGCAACTGTCATTGTGCCTGCCCATGTGCGTGTGCAGGTGTGATATATGTATAACGACGTACTTCAGTATTAGTTAAACGGTTTAATTACAAGCTAAAACTACCAACATAAACAAACAAGCTCCACGCTCAGCCTCTCGCCGCTCTCTACTTCAGACCTCCGTGTGTGTCACAGTCACAGGCGGGGGGGGGGGGGCACTGTCATACAGGTACATAGTTTTACCTTCATGTCAGTAGCATAGCAATACACGCAGCAAACAAGGTTTGAGATTGCTATGTAACGATGCATATCATTCTAACAGTTGGTACACATAAGAAACGTGAGAGCCAGTAACCAAGTAATCCCATCTGTACACGCCCATCTTTACTAGTACAAAAATGTAATGTTAGTATGTGTTTTAGTGCATGTAGATGCGTATGCGTGTGTGTGTATATATGCATATTTATATGATGTTAAGCATGTGTATTTTGACGTTGGCATTATATTGTGTCTACTTACGGAAAGCAGTGTTTTGCACAAACTAAAATAGCAAGAAACTATGTCCTATTATGCATTATATTACAGGGCCGTAAAAGAGAAAGGAGACACAGAGGCTCGATCACAAATGCAACTGGCCAGTTGTTTTGCAGGAATAGGCTTTGGAAACGCAGGTGTCCATTTGTGGTAGGTATGGATGGCAACAATTATTGTTACACGTGACCTCTCGGTGACATGTCGCAACGGTTGTCCAGCCTTCACGACAAAGGTGCTCCATCCAACACGGTCTTTTGTCGCTCCGAAACAGTTCCCTGTTAACTGTTCAGTCAGACTGACCGGTACATAGTTAGTGTTTAGCACATCTTGACAGAGGGCGTAATTTGTTGTTTTGTGGTACATTTTTATATCTCTCTTGGCATGTGTTCTTGTTATCTTAATGCCAAAATTAATCTTTTTCCTCCGGTACTCAACACTCCACTCTCCCACGCTTTCTCCACACAAGCCCACGTTAAAAGTGTAGCAAGTGGTTATGTACGACGGTTGTTTGTTTGCACTTTCACAGTCATGCTCTGTCGTATCCGATATCTGGAAAAGTGAAGACATTTAGGCCGAAGGATGATTACCAGGTTGACTATCCCCTTGTGGTAAGTACGCACACATGTGGCATTAGACAGAAATAGCAGTATGGACTTATCAGTCGTCATTTCATTAATTAAATAAACACACGAATATACAATGTATTAAAAGACTATAATTAAATAATAATTTAATTAATTAATTAATTAAAATAAATGGATGAATAGCTGACTAATAAACTACGATTGACAAATGTCAAAATAATCTGTAAAAGATGCGTTTTGAATGCAACCTTAAACTGATTAACATTCGTACATTGTCGCAGTGTAAAGGGTAGTTGGTTCCATGCCATTGGAGCTGCACAAGAGAAGGATCGTTCGCCGATTTTAGTTCGGGAAATAAGCTGTATAAGAAGTAACTGATCAGAAGAGCGTATACTGCGTGTCGGGCAATAGAGAGAAAGCAGTGCTGATACATATGGAGGTGCATGATCATGGGGGCATTTAAAGGTGAAAAGTGGAGTTTTGGATGTAATGCAACTCTTAACAGGAAGCCAGCGCAACTCCAAGAGCGTGACATGGTCTCGTTTCGATCGAATCAGTATAGCACGAGCACAAATATGTTGAACTCATTGTAGTTTCTCAACTACGGCCACTGACAATACTTCAGGAGGATGTTGCAACAATCAATGCGTGATATAACCAGGGCATGCACTAGTTCATACATAGTCTGTGGAAATGTGATGTCGATGTTGCCATATCTCAGTATGACTGACACTGTCGTGTATGTTCACGTGACCTGTGTGTCCAGCCTCACGGCCTGTCGGTCGTCATCACGGCCCCGGCCGTCTTCCACTTCACGTCCAGCGCCTGTCCAGACCGCCACCTTGAAGCGGCCCAAATACTGGGTAGGAACATTCAATTCACCTAACGCAAATAACACGAACGAAACCAGCAATGCGGTTGTTACTATTACTGCTTTCCAATTGACTAAATAGACTATTTGAAATTTAAATCAGGCAATGATATCTACTATATACAGTTATCGCATTGATTGTTTAGAGATTGAATGGAAATACTGAAATCATGTTAATTTTGCTTCAATTGAGATACCTAGAAAATGTGAAACAATTACAAAAGGTCACATTAAGGACGATACTAAATGAGAAAAGTAAATGTTAAAGCATCTGCTCTTGCGCTTCTAACAATACATCCTCTCTTAACCACAATGTCCGAGACACACCACTGGGTACATGATTGGTTTAGGAGCAGACACAACGAACGTTCGCCGGGAGGACGCCGGGCGAGTTCTGTCGGACACACTGCGCCAGTTCATGTACGACCTGGGGGTGGAGGACGGCCTGGAGGCGCTCGGCTACAACTCGGCAGACATTCCGGCCCTCGTGCAGAGAACAGTACAGGTCCGTCGATACCGCAGTGTCGTCTTGTCGACCGTTATCCCTGAGTTTAGATACGTGATGATGTACTAAATAAATGTTTATATTGCTAACACACAATTACAAATTCGAAACTTTGACGTTTCGACCACCGTCGGCGGCCTGCGTCTGGAACAGGTGACCGTTTCACACAGGTAAAGAATTGTTAAGATAAATCCAACAATAAACATCCTCCGTTGTGAAATAAAATTTAATTTTTTCACAATGCAAATAACCATTGCCAGAGGACACTATGTCCATGACACACCAGCGACACTGTCCCGCTGCGCGTCATGGTGTAACACAGTTTTAGGGTATTCATGTTATGTTAAGGTTCGTAACTAAAAGTGCAAAATTAGGTTTATGAGCTCTTAACAACGTTATTGAAACGGTCTCCTGGTTCTTCTGTTCGCAAGGCAGCGTAGCGAGCAGACTGTTCCACTCGTGACGTAGTCGATAACACGTCGTCTGTATTACGGATACGTTTGTGTAAGCGTAACTACTTCTGACTGTCTTCACCTTTGTCTCTTGTGTGACTCAGATCTTGTCTTTAATGTAAGTGCGAGCTGACAGCCGACGCTATATCGTGATATTTTGATATACTTGTACCTGTTAAATAACTCATTTGACTTGTGCACTTCACTGGACTTTATTGCGCTTGTCTTACCCTATATATTACGTCTCTCCCTTCTGCCTTTGTCATTGTTATCGACGGTTGTCGAAGTGTCGCTGTGAGTGTCGAATTTATAGTTGTGCATTAACCAAAATATAGATCTGGTTATTTATCCAACTGAATGAACATGGCCACGAATATAATGGGATATTGCTAGCGTACGCGTATATGAACATGCAGGGTTGCACACGTGCGATATTACTGAGGTGTTTTGTGTCCCTCCATGCGCGAAGTTCGATCACGTTGCCTTGCACCCACCCGGGTGATATGCATGTATGTGTTTTTTACATTTAAAGTTTTTTGTTGAACAGAAAAATTAACAAACACGTGATTAGGCCTACATAATTTTTGTCACGAAAAGGTAACGTTTTTATGTTGTTCTAGCATGGCCTGTTGTCATATTCACCACGTCACCCAACAGAAGACGACCTGGCGTCTCTTCTTCAGCAGTCGATGAGACTCTATTAGGATACGCCACTTAATTAGGTGTGAGCGTGTCATTCCATGTGTCTATGGTAACGGCTGTCGTTTGGTAGTTCGAATTGTGTCTAAAGATACATATACACTCGCGCACACCCATGCACACGTACACGTAAGCGCGCGCGCGCACACACACACACACACACACACACACGCACACGCGTAAATGCACACAAAATATAAACACCCACGCAAATATATATATATATATATATATATATATATATATATATATATATATATATATGCAGGCAACCATAAACAGATTTATAAATCACCACACGCACGTACACAACTACACTTTCAAACACACGCAAACACAAGCACAATTATATATAAACACACGCAAATAAAAAGCGTATACATCGCCACATACACGCATAATTAGACAACATTTAACAGAGGGATAATTGAACATGTTTCGTATGACGGTATATTGATCTTAAATTGAAAATGTCAGCTATAACAAGGTTATTTCGAGATGGTTATATTACACGACATATATAGTGCTTAAGATAACCGTATAACTGCGTTCATCATATAAGATTCACATATCGATTGGGCTGTTCTGGCCACGATCTCAACTTGGCAGTGTACTAATGTCACTTATAATTTATAGCATGTATTGATGTACTGGGTTCCCGGATGGTTTCTTTGTTTGTTGTAGGCGGACGGATGACATTGGTCGCCGCAGTGGCTGTTGTCATTTGTCGGCAGACGGATGACACTCTGTGCATTGGCCGACATTTTAGAAGTGCAAGGATGGATGGCTGCGAGACACGGTCGACTAGAAACCCGATATAATATAATTTTGACAATATATGTTGAACGCATTGTGTACAAGTTCACATTGAAGATTGCTCAGCACAATGACTATGATTTAGATTTAGACGTTTCTTGTTACAGCATTTGCGACAGGAATGCTCAACGTGACGGAAGCCAACAGATAAATGTAAATAATAAATACTGATTGATGACGATGTAAGAGAGCAGAATAAATGTGTTCGTTGTGTTATTTGTGGTATGTCACCAAATCACCACCTATTTCCCTAAAGTGAGCTTCCGCGGCCGCGATAGCAGACATATAGACATAATGGAAGTGAAGAAGACTATGCCATTTATAAAGAAGCACTTAACCAAGCTACAGCTGAAATTAGAAATTCAAAGAGAAGCTATGAACAAAAATTAGCTTTTAATATAAAACATGACAGCAAGAGTTTTTATGCGTATGTTCGAAGTAAACAGAAAGTTCAGGATAAGGTCGGACCTCTAGAAGATAGTGATGGAAAAATAATAACAGAGGGATTCTTAATGGCAGAAAACCTAAATGAATACTTTAGTTCGGTATTTACCAGGGAAGATATTAGTGCATTACCAGTACCAGAGACTAAATTCGAAGGGAGAGAGTCAGACTATTTAGGACAACTAATTGTAACACCAAAAATGGTAGCTAAGAAAATAAGGGACATGAAGGATAATAAGTCACCTGGAGTGGATGGGATTCCTCCCAAATTACTACTGGAAATTGTAGAACAAATTAGCACACCACTTGCAACAGTGTTCAATTTGGCATTAGAGGAAGGAGTAGTTCCGTTAGAATGGAAAGAAGCAAACATCATACCATTATTTAAAAAAGGATCAAGAAGCAAGTCAGAGAACTATAGACCAGTGAGTTTAACATCGGTGATTTGTAAACTATTAGAAAGACTAATTAAAGAGCACTTGGTTGATTTTCTTGTTAAAAATAACTTGATTAACCCATCTCAACATGGGTTTCTAAAAGCGAGGTCATGCTTAACAAATATCTTATGTTTTTTGGAAGATGTCACAAAGTGGGTAGATGAGGGATCACCAGTAGATATAATATACTTAGATTTTAAAAAAGCTTTTGACAAAGTGCCACATCAAAGATTACTACTTAAACTGAAGGCCCATGGCATAGGCAATGTTATGATTAACTGGATAGAAAAATGGCTTATTGATAGAAGACAAAGAGTAGTAGTTGATGGGGAGGTTTCAAACTGGAAATCGGTTTTGAGTGGAGTACCGCAGGGATCAGTATTGGGACCTATTTTGTTCTTAATATATATCAATGATTTGGATGATGATATAACAAGCAAGGTGTTGAAGTTTGCGGATGATACAAAAGTGTTCAGAAAAATTAAAAGTGATACAGATAGACAGCAATTACAAGATGATCTAAATAAGTTGACCGAATGGTCTGAGAAGTGGCAAATGCTGTTTAATTATGGGAAGTGTAAGTGCCTCCACACAGGACATGGGAATGAAGATGCACAATATACAATGGGTGATACTGTACTAAATACTACCGTAAAGGAAAAGGACTTAGGGTTAACTATTAGTGCTGATATGAAGGTATCGGAACAGTGTGCAATTGCAGCAGCGAAGGGAAACCAAATTCTTGGATTAATTAGGCGAAATATAGTGTACAAGGAAAAAGAACTAATAATACCACTGTACAAAACAATAGTTAGGCCTCATTTAGAATATTGCATACAGGCATGGAGGCCATATCGCAAGAAGGATATTGATATACTAGAAAGAGTACAAAGAAGAGCAACCAAAATGATACAAAAACTCAGGAATATTAGTTATGAAATGCGTCTAAAAGAATGTGGATTAACAACACTAGAAACCAGGAGACTGCGAGGAGATCAGATAGAAGTTTTTAAAATATTGAATGGGTATGAAAATATTGACAGAAATATTTTTTTCTCAGTCAAGGAAGAGAGAAGGACTAGAGGACATGGAGTTACATTAGCAAAGAAGCAGTGTAGATTAGATATTAGAAAATTTTCATTTTCACAAAGAACAGTAAATGAATGGAACAGATTATCGGCTGATTGTGTAAGTGCTAGTAGTGTTAATATGTTCAAAAATAAAATTGACATGTACCTAAGAAGGGCGGGGTACATTTAGATAGATAGGTTGGACTCTCGATAAGCCAAAGGGCTTCCTTGTCCACCTGCCATCTTGAGTTGATTCTCTAGGTGGCAATCTTGTTAAATCTTGTTAAAGAGATCAAACGGCTGTATTGATCTGCCATTAAAACAAAGGTCGCTCGCTACTTGTGGTGACAAACAGCGAGTATGTGTTTCTATTAAAGTGGCGGTTGGAATAGCAAATAGATGAAAATACTGATGAAGAAGCTGCAGGGACGGCAGCGAGAGAACCGTTGTGTCTGACCTGGCTGCAGGGTCGGCAGCGAGAGAACCGTTGTGTCTGACCTGGCTGCAGGGTCGGCAGCGAGAGAACCGTTGTGTCTGACCTGGCTGCAGGGTCGGCAGCGAGAGAACCGTTGTGTCTGACCTGGCTGCAGGGTCGGCAGCGAGAGAACCGTTGTGTCTGACCTGGCTGCAGGGACAAGGGTGAGAGCAAGTCTTGGTGTTATAAATGTCTGGAACTGAGAGGAAACTAGGGAACGTTTAAGTTGTTGCGCCGCCTTTTGGAAACTGCACCATCTTTGTGTTGCATCAGTCCATTGGGCATCTCTTTTGATACCTTAGACATCCTGTTATGTTCGTCCTCGATTTTGAGATAATCAACCATTTTATACCTCTATACCGCTTTACAAGGATCATGGCGCAAAAAATGTTATCTTATTTTTGAACTTGATTAACATTATGCAAAAGTATCACACTTGGTCGTGTGAACGTAAATGAACGTAAAATGGATGGCAACGCGTTAGTATATAGAGAGCAGACGTGAACAGCAATGAACCACCAAATAATTATTTACCCCATAGTGTAGGCCTATTACGTTAATCCCTGGTGGAATTTGATTCATGTTGAGGCTTGTTTGTTTACGAGTTAGCGATTTAATGTTAGAATAATTTTCGTTGCAGAAAGTTGTCGCTCACAATCTGGAATTATTACTATTATTACGATTGCTACTATTATTGTTATTATTACTATTATTATGTGTACGCGTCATCACTAGCATGTATCGTTCTGCACGCAATAACATCCGTTATCCGGTCATATACAGTGTGGTTTTAGTCAGAATCATTTGATCAACAAGATGTAATGCGAGTTACGGGAACTTCGATATAACCGAGCGCTAACACGAAACGCGCGTCTCTCAAATACCTTGCGTAGCTGTGAATGACGCATGAACAAGACGGGATACTTGGGAGGTTCCGTAGATGTTGTTGTTTCCAAATGCCAACTTAAGGCACGATTTTGTAATATGGTTAACATAAATTTCTTTAAAATGCACAACATTGCCTAGTTTTAAACTAGTGCGATTCATGTTGGTACGATTTTTCTAACGATAGAACTTAACATAATTTGAACGAAGTTACCTTGACACATTGGCAGAATGTGTACAGCACATCACACATCTTGATCTACATACGTTTTTATTGCGGCTGTCTCATGAGAAACATTCGCGTATCATTGTTGCTGAGCGTTACACTTGTGTGTTTTAACGACCATAACGTAGCATGTGTCTGACGGCGAAGTTGACGCATTTGCGATACATTCTGGGTTATTTTGTTTGAAAAGCCGTTTCACGTTTTGAATTCATCTGGTACGTGTACTCCACCCAAACAAGTGATGCAAACACGTGTTTTTAACCTGCAAGACACGTGACTACTGTTTAAATGAACACAGACAATCCGAGTCTTACACAATCCGACTAAGCCATTGATATTATTTTTGGACAATACATGACAAAGACCCGTTCCTCGAAGTTCTGTCCGATTTTAGCGAAGATCCGACATAGGCGAGTCCGACTTGTGCAAGGTTTACTCTATGTAGAGATGCGTCGGAATTACGAACTTTGGTGCTCTTAGTCTTAGTGAGGCTAATCAAAGACGCCCTTGCATCCCACCGTCGTCTGGTCAACCTCCCCCGTCTGGTCTTGCCGACCTGTTATTTAGGTAAGTGAGCCAAGTAAACTGTCAGTGTCCGCCTTGTCACGTCCTCGCCCTCGCGTGGGAATGACGGTTGCCTTGCATATGCAGTCGTCTGCCTTTTAGTCTCATTGATGTCGAGCCGCACGCAATCCCCTTTGTAAACACGGAAGTTGTTAAGTTCTTACCTACCACAAATAGAACAAGCCATCCCGTACGGCCCTTCGTAATGATGTGCGTGCTGAACCGAAGACCGAACGGCATCGAGATTCAAACATTCTTGACATCTGACAGTTCGTAACAAGAATACATCTGAATAGCCATTGTTAAAATTACAAACAAATACTAAATGTTGGGCAATTTAGTTTTAATATGGTCATGTGCACACTCAGTGCTCGATACAACTATGCATGCAATATTGTATTTGTTATGTATTCATTGTCAAAAATATAAACCGCACATGTACGAAGTATTACACATTTTCGTCACCGGAAGAGATCGCTTTTGGATCACGTTACATCGAAGTCGCCGTATTATCAGATGACTTGCCCTGTTCCATATCAAAACTTGGGTAGACCCTCAGGAACTTATCATTATGAGCTGGTCTATTTTACGAATTATCTTGCATACCTGATACTTACTAATTACAGATATTCCATCGAAGACACGCCGTGTTTAATATCTGCTTTCACGCTTCGTAAGTCTACGGTTGATCCATCGGGAACAATCCTTGGTTACCTAACAACTGCTCTTTGAACGAAGTGTTTAATGTTTCAGAAAACGAGAGTTGGAATAATATTTATATAAGTTGTTTTAACAAAACAAGGACCGAAACCAAATCAAATTAAAATGTGACTAGAACAATTAAAGTGTTTTATATATATATTAAAGTTGAGGTAAATCTAATTAAAAATGCCTTGCCATAACACGCACGCACGCACGCACGCACGCACGCACGCACGCACACACACACACACACACACACACACACACACACACATACAACTAGGACAGATGATAATTATTTTATAATGAGTTTGTGTGGGCCACCATGTCGGTAGTTTTCACGAAACAAAACCCAGATACGGCGGTAGTGTGACAACTACTTAAAATAATGATAGTAAATGTAACTGACAGTAATGACAGGTATCGCCTAATATCCGTCAAAACGCAGTTTAGTTCAAGGAATTGATGCAGCTGGTGTCCCTTGTACAACTAAGCTACGTTAACAGGTTCATCTTGACAATCCGCATGATTGACACGACTTCTGGCAGATATCGTTGTATTTTGGACAGCTGTTGCCGAGTGACTATTTCTAGACTGTTATTTCTGTGAAACTTTGACACGAAGCATGATGAAAGAATTTCCGAATCAACTGGTAATTGTTCACCTTAAACGTTCCAATATGTTCTATCGACGGGTCTCGAGGGACGTCCATAAAACATCTGGCGGAAATGACTCGATCCCGTTAGCTGTGTCGTCGGAGGCGTTTCAGGGTAACGCAATGACATCACTCATCCGCATTAAACATTTCGCTGCTCTTGTCTTCATAATCCCTATCTGAACCACCAATATCTGTAATGCAACGTGACGTCACACTGTCCGTCATTATCGACCAGCGCGTCGGCACGTGCCGTCTCTAACGTTATTTCTGCGCAGTGCAGTCGAGTCATTAATGGTTTCTGTCGCTAATCCGCCTCGCGGCACCGTGCCGTAGGCAGGCGGCGATTGGTCGATGGCGTCCCCGGATCACGCCTTGGTCACCGTATAAAACAACATCGCATAGCGACAGCCGTAAGTAGAGCAGAGTCGGGCGTCAATTGAAAGGTTCCTTTTTGTCAGCCAGGAAATCTAAAGGTAAGCCAGGGGTATCTGATGGGTAGGAATATAGCGCTGGCTCAGGCGTGGACATGTAAGCGTTACTTTCTAAACAAAACTAAGGTAGGCGTACATCTGTATGGTAACATTTATAACTCGATAAATGTGACAGCCTTTTCGGATAGGTTAAAGGCGTATATAAATATACTTACATTTTCATCAATAAAATTACATAATCTAAAAATGTGTCCCCGATCCGTATAATTTAATATTTACCCATGGTCAATACATGCACGGATGTTGCAAAGCTTTTCAAGCAATATTGATAATATCGACATTGTAAATATAACTAATGTTTTCTTTTTTTCATCGCTGGTGACCAGTAGGTCAGCACATTATGATTGTGTTGTATTGTACTGTATTGTACTGTACTGTATTGTATTGTGTGTGTGTGTGTGTGTGTGTGTGTGTGTGTGTGTGTGTGTGTGCGCGCGCGCGCATGCGTGCGTATGTGAGGGGTGTAAACGTATGTGTGAGGGATGTAATTGTGTGCGCGTGCATTCCAGCGTGCGTACGTTATTGCTTGCGCGCATATGCGTGTGTACATCTGTATGGGTGGGTGGTTGGGTGATTGGATGTGTTTATGTGGGTGGGTGTTGGTGGGTTGGGTGAGTGGTTGGTGAATGGGTGGTTGTGTGGGTAGTTTTAGTTTGGGTGGATGGGCTTTTAAACATAATAAATGTGCATCGATGACGTGACATAATAACACCACCCTCTTCTAATGGGTGAGAACAAACACCAAGATCTCAATACAGTTGTACTTCCAAATAGTGTTGACATCTCAAATGATAGCGTGTCCACTCCTATCGCACTGTGCCCAATAACACGTCGACTTAACCTGGCCATGGTTGAGCATGCGTCAATGTCACGCGTCAACTTCAGGTGAACCGTCGACATATATGTCGACGGATGATCAATGTTCATGTGTTGGAGATTGTCGATTGAAGTGGTCGTTAGCGGCCACGCCTGCCTCCCACAGCTGTCCCTCCGTTGTCACTCGTGGTCTAATCATCACAACAGTTCGATGATTGTCAGTAGGGCCGACTCACCACATACAGTTTGCCTTTTACGAAGGACAATGTGCTGTGTCGTTTAAATTTGTGCGCGTGCGTGTGTTCGAGTGGGTGTGCGCTCGTGTTTATGTGGTGTGTCTGTGCGTGCGTGCGTATTTCCGTGTGTGTGTGTGTGTGTGTGTGTGTGTGTGTGTGTGTGTGTGTGTGTGTGTGTGCGTGTGTGTGTGTGTGTGTGTGTGTGTGTGTGTGTGTGTGTGTGAGCGTGTGAGCGTGTACATGTTTGTGTGTTTGTACATGTTTGTGCAAGCCTATGATTCACGCGTCCACTTCGTGTTCGGACGTGTTTATGGTTTCGCTCGTGTGAGTTTTACCATCAAAACATTTACGTACGTCACATGATGATATATTTGATTTTGATTTACTGCATATCGAAATAGACACTTGAATAGTTCCGGTGTGTCGTGTCGGTACAGTACAACGTAGCACGTGTGTATTATCTAATTATTATTTATGTACAACGTTTACACATTATTCCGTATTAAATGCGCGCACGTAATTTGGACCTCATTGTTATTATGAGTGACGACATTGCATCAACATTGCTGTTGCCTTCAGCCGTCAGTGAGCGCCTCTCAATCACCCTCCTGTGCTGATGTTTTGTGGGACTTAGTGACCACCCTCTCTCCAATAATGGCATCTAATTACGTCACCATCACCCAATATACTTGCGCTAAACAGGATATTTTCAGGATATGTTCAATAATAATAATAATGGTGATCGCAATAATGTTTTTTTAAGTCCATATAAAATAAATAGATATACACATCAGTAAAATATATTGAAAATTGTATTGCATTGAAAAAGTAAATTCGGAGTATGATACATATCACTCACTCGTTCAGTTATGTAATTCATAGACATATTCGTTGCATGCATCATGCTAAAAAATACTACTGCGACAGTACGGGATGCTCTGTCAAGAACTATGACGTCCAAGATTATCTTAAAATGGTTCAAGGCTGCATTAAAAAAATATTTATGTATTATGACCTACACCGATTATTGGTCTTCGATATATTGTTTTTATTTATTATTATTATTAACCGTAATTTATTTATATTATATACTGTTGACATCGAAAGAACATTTAACCAACTGTATTTACCATGATAACTTTTTTATAATGCCAATATTTATTTGTATTATTTAAATTTGTAAAATGTATTTTATTTATATTGTAGTTTAAATGAAGTAACATGTAAAGCGCTGTGAACACTATGGATAAATGCGCTATATAAAATAAAAATTATTACTGTATTATTATTACATCTTGTTCTATAATTGAATTGTATCATTTCATGGCGTTGGAAGACATATTTTGGAGTCTATATCTGCAAAATAATATATTAAGAGTTGATGTTAACATATTTGTGTCTGATCCTGGAATGTAAATATTGTTTGCATACAAAGACACGCAAAACAGATTGAAATATGACAGTGTTGTAATAAGACATGTCCCTGATACACGTGGAGCGTCATGTTTCCTTCGACAGCTTCCAATTACTAATTAAAATATCGTTCTCTACCGTTGTAATCACATAATAATTACCTGGCCGCCTCTAAAAGTGATACTCCAGTCAGTGAAAGATTCACAGTATTAACTTACATGTGTATACTGTATTGGTTGTGCCTAGTAATGGTGCACAAAGATCGTTAATAAACACTGGCACATTGTTTGAAAAGACGATATGCTTGGCGGAAGACAAAATTGTGATGGTGACGTAGGCAAACCGATACTTGATATGTCAAGTACCATTGGACAAACATAGGATGTCCGAACGTGCATACGCCAATGACGTAAGCGGATTACATCACTGGTTCTGTGCCTCAAGATGGTAGCGCCCTGAATCCTACGTAGCAGTTGTTTGGTACAATTATACTATAATTAATTGGCTATTAATTATATGTGTGCACACTTACTACGTATAATCAGTATATAATACATATGTAAGTAAATGCTGTGAACACCCGGAATCTAAACGAAATACAGGAAACCGCTAACGTCTACTCAATAGCATACCTTGCCTTGCATGTGCCTCTTATTTGGTAGAGCTGACGAGAGCGCTGCTTGTACCAGTTTTCATTGTTCGTTTATTGATCATGTGTATGTGTATGGTTACCATGCTCTCATTGTGTTCGATTACTTCGATGAACTTCAAAAGGTTGTCCGAAGGAGATTGACATATGTTATTTATATTTCATGATGGCGCCGTGGCGTTCAATTAGATGGCCGGTGATTGGTTGTTACTTAGTTAGTTAGTTAGTTAGTGAGTGGGTGAGTGAGTGAGTGAGTGAGTGAGTGAGTTAGTTAGTTAGTTAGTTACTTAGTTAGTTAGTTAGTTAGTTAGTTAGTTATTCGCGGTGACAAGTAGTTCGTTGGCCGGGCGGTCTCTATACTGATTGGCGGTCTCTACACTCTGTGCAGCGTTTTAAAATAGGTTACAGGTGTGAAACTCTTACACCGGCAAAGACTTGAATCTTTCTTGAGAGCATATGGGACATAGGTTATTTTGTTAATTAATCATGCCAACTCTTTATAGGTAAGAGGTTTAATTTGGAACAGTTGTGAGTAGATCCAAATTGCGCCTCTTAAATGCAAACAAATAGCATTGCAGGAATACGGCAACGCCTCACAGAGTCGCCGATCAAAATAGGTTTGATACTTGAGCAGACGAGCTTATCGATCAGTCACTTCCTGACAAGTTATCCTTGATTCTCTACCTTCGCAATCTCTGCACCCTTCTTTCTCCATACCTCGCTTCCCGTCTCCTTTGGTGGCCACTTTCACCTTGGTATATTTATCACTTAATCAGACTTCAGCTAAATCTTCAACATGGTTCCAACAGGTCTAGTAGTTTCCAAATTTCCAATCACTAGCCCATTCAACAACAAGTATTAACATTGCTGTGGTGTGTGTGTGTGTGTGTGTGTGTGTGTGTGTGTGTGTGTGTGCGTGCGTGCGTGCGTTCGTTCATTCGTTCGTTCGTTCGTTCGTTCGTTCGTTCGTTCGTTCGTTCGTTCGTTCGTTCGTTCGTTCGTTCGTTCGTTCGTTCGTTCGTTCGTTCGTTCGTTCGTTCGTTCGTTCGTTCGTTCGTTCGTTCGTTCGTTCGTTCGTTCGTTCGTTCGTTCGTTCGTTCGTTCGTTCGTTCGTTCGTTCGTTCGTTCGTTCGTTCGTTCGTTCGTTCGTTCGTTCGTTCGTTCGTTCGTTCGTTCGTTCGTTCGTTCGTTCGTTCGTTCGTTCGTTCGTTCGTTCGTTCGTTCGTTCGTTCGTTCGTTCGTTCGTTCGTTCGTTCGTTCGTTCGGTCGGTCGGTCGGTCGTTCGTTCGTTCGTTCGTTCGTTCGTTCGTTCGTTCGTTCGTTCGTTCGTTCGTTCGTTCGTTCGTTCGTTCGTTCGTTCGTTCGTTCGTTCGTTCGTTCGTTCGTTCGTTCGTTCGTTCGTTCGTTCGTTCGTTCGTTCGTTCGTTCGTTCGTTCGTTCGTTCGTGCGTGCGTGCGTGCGTGCGTGCGTGCGTGCGTGCGTGCGTGCGTGCGTGCGTGCGTGCGTGGTGCGTGTGTTTGTGAATGTGCGCCTGGGCGTGCATGTGCGTATGAATATGCGTGTGCGTGTGCGTGTGAGTTTATGTATGTTTGTGTGTTTGTGTGTTTGTGTGTTTGTGTGTTTGTGTGTTTGTGTGTTTGTGTGTTTGTGTGTTTGTGTGTGTGTGTGTGTGTGTGTGTGTGTGTGTGTGTGTGTGTGTGTGTGTCTCTCTGTCTGTCTGTCTGTCTGTCTGTCTGTCTGTCTGTCTGTGTGTGCGTATGCGTGGGTGTGTTTGCATGCATGCGTGCGTGTGTGCATGCGTGACGTGTATATGTACGCGTGTATAAACAGTTAATTATTTTCGCTTAAGATATTAATATAACACTAAATTCAAGAAACGCTATCCACACAAAGGTTAACGACTCCCCTGAGAGCGTCTAAATTTGACAGCACAATGCTGCTGCACGGTATGAGGCACATAGCCTTGTTGCACCACGCACGCAGACGCCGTGTGAATAATCGAAGAAATAGGTAAACATGCTATTATTTACCAGACTCTCGTGTAGAAAGGCGGGAAGTCCGAGATGACAATAGCAGGAGTATTATTTATGTCTTCGTTTCAATGGCTGCTGCGTTCATTTCTGTGTGAGCACGGCCTGGGGAAACGGAACCTACCCGTACTTTGTGTATGAAAGCCGCTCGAAATGTCACAGCAGTGATTCCACGGTTCTTAGCCGTGCTAGATTTGCATTCATTTTGGCAATAGTTAAGCACCGCGTAATGGTCGCACGATTGTATTCATGCGTGCGTGGGCGTCGGTATACCTGCCGATTTATACGACCATTGTAGGATATGAAAAATTATATTTTATTTGTATACACATATGCGGGCGTTCTGACGTAGGCTTAGAGTTAGACCAACCACATCGTCCACGACGGAGTGGCATTAATCACAAGGTTGACAAGCCCTTGTGATTGGAACAGCGCATTTTTCACGTAGCTGCTAAATGCAAACGGAAGGGAGAAACCTAGATTGTCGTTGCCTGTTTGACAGGGATGGGTTGCCGCCGGCAAGTTTCACTTCGCGTTGGCAAACGCTGGACCCATTTAAGTGGTGCAGTAGGTTTATGTAGGTGTCCGTTGGTCGTTAATCCTATTGTTGTGAAATGTCAGGTGAACGGTGTGTGGCAAATTGTGGTTGACGATACTAATTGCCAGCCAGTATTAATTGAAGCAATGCAGGACAGTCTGTCCAGTCATCTGATGAACACTGCTGGGAACACGTCCAGGCTGGTTTCCTTTGTAGAGCGCTGTGGCTAAGTGACTGAAGCATCGGATTTTCAATCAAGGTAACACTGGTTCCATGCTATGCTGCTGGATGGGAGATTGCACATGCTCGTTCATTTTACTATGATACGACTTACTCAAATGTGTGAATGCGATTTTTTCTACATACTTTGGTGGATATCTGTGCACAAATAATGTTCGTGCATTAGTTGCTGTGTAGCTGAATTCTTCCTTGAGTAGCCGGGATGTTGTTGACAGCTAAATTATAAACATTTGTTTTGTGTGTGTGTGTGTGTGTGTGTGTGTGTGTGTGTCTGTGCGCGCGTGCGTGCGCGTGTGAGTGTGCGTGTACGTATGCGTATGCGTGTGCGTGTGAGTGTGCGTGTGCGTGTGCGTGTGCGTGCGTGTGTGTGTGAGAATGCTATATATATATATATATATATATATATATATATATATATATATATATATATATATATATATATGTATGTATGTATGTATGTATGTATGTAAGTATGTATGTATGTGTGTATGTAAGTATGTATGTATGTGTGTATGTATGTATGTATGTATGCATGTATGCATGTATGCATGTATGTATGTATGTATGTATGTATGTATGCATGTATGTATGTATGTATGTATGTATGTATGTATGTATGTATGTATGTATGTATGTATGTATGTATGTATGTATGTATGTATGTATGTATGTATGTATGTATGTATGTATGTATGTATGTATGTATGTACGTACGTACGTACGTACGTATGTGTATAAGTATATAATAATAATCGTGTATGTAGATCCACATATATTTCAGTTGTGCATGTATACCGAGCTGAAATGTTGAAATTGAAACCCAATGAGATGCTTCGCAGATTTAGTGTTATGCGAAATTCGTTCGCAGATGGGTTGTGAAATTCGGGGTTCAGTATTTCAAAACGATATGTGTACATGATAACATCGAGCATCATATGCGGAATTCAATTTGTTCTATATCACCGTAAATATAATTATGTCGGGTACAATAGTGTTACTGAAAGAGCGAGCAAGCAAAAATTGTTTTTGTGTGTGTTAGTATTGTTTCAAAATCGCGATTACACGTAACAGCGCTATGACACTATTCGCGACACATTCGCAATATGTTGTATGATGCCGTTGTTGAGGCTTGCCACGCGAGAGCGCGATCTATTTCTGTCGCACGCCGAAACAATGTAACCTTTTAGTGTACAATAAATTGCAATAACTTACGCAGTTACATTTTATCAATGCGGATAGGCTGTGCACATTTAGGGTGGATTTATGGTGGGACTCAACTATACAGGACATATCATTTGGCCTATTTTTATTTCTCACAATAATGCCAACCATTTCAGTGCAAATAATGTGAGGCTTGGTCACATTCCAGTGCAAATGTTTGTGTAAGCGCCCTCAATGGCTGTATTTGTAAACAGCATAGCGACAAACGTGATTGCAACCAACGTAGAGGTAAAAGTTGTTTGCTCTAAGTACTCTTAAATAAAAGAATAGAAGCAAACATATTACAAATAGTTATCAAGTCCGTTTCGACTATGTTGCGCTTGGGTTAACAAAAATATTATTTCAAGATATACAAGAACAAAAACATTCCTTCCTAACAGCTCAGTGGATGGACTACATTGCACGGAACAAAAAATGTACTTGCATTTTGTTGTGACCATCCCATATATATTTAGGTGTGATCATGAGGTGTACAATGCATATCCTTTTTAAGGACAATAAAGTGAAATTGAAATTGAATTGAAATACGGCCCATACGCGTCCCGATGTTGACTTCCAGCCGGCAGTTTTATTTTATCGGGGTGATGAGTGTATGCGTACGTAAAGCATATTAGTTGGCACTACTAGACCGGGGGTTGATCAGTTATATTCAATACGCAAATATGCTTCGTTTTTTGTCGAAACACAAGCGTGACACTCATAACAGATAGTCATGCTGAGCGGCTTTCAGATTTCAGAAGCATAAGAGTGACGTGACGTGATGTTTGCATGCTGAGGTAACTGTTTAAAGACAGAAATTGTTTACGTCTGCAGAAACCAAACATTTTATAATTTATGCATATAAACATGACTTCGATAAAATATAACGCCCAGACAAATGTCAGCGCGACACCGCTAATTGGTCGACAGCATGAACGCTCAGGCAGGCCTGAACAAACACAATTCTAACAAGACGTTCGAAAAGTGCTTCATAACGTACGACGCTCTGTGTGAATGATTAGTTCTTATTCTAGGTCACGACAAAGCTACTTATACTGATTTTTTCATGATTGAATGAAAATGCGATTTTCCAACTAACACCGCCCGTGGTCTGTTCTGGTTTAGCTTTCAACTGGAGTAAGTCGTTTCGTTAATGGACATTTTCAATCATCTAATTTCTGGTTTCGCCGCCAGCCATTACTTTCTCCGTCGAGCTTGACGTTTTCTTGTTATGGTCCTGCACCGTAAGTGGTTTATGTACAGTGGCCCTACACCGTATGTGGTTTATATACCGTTGTCCTTCACCGTATGTGGTTTATATACCGTGGTCCTACACCGTATGTGGTCTATGTGCCGTGGTCCTACACGGCAGCCGCCAAATCAGTGGTCAGTGTGACGTCAAGTTACTAGTGTGTGTGTGTGTGTGTGTGTGTGTGTGTGTGTGTGTGTGTGTGTGTGTGTGTGCGCGTGTGTGTGTGTGTGTGTGTGTGTGTGTGTGTGTGTGTGTGCGTGCGTGCGTGTGTGTGTGTGTGTGTGTGTGTGTGTGTGTGTGTGTGTGTGTGTGTGTGTGTGTGTGTGTGTGTGTGTGTGTGTGTGTGTGTGTGTGTGTGTGTGTGAGGGGGGGTGACGTGGTCTTAAACGCAGCCGTGATGTCAGCG
>OZ024855.1:51341163-51366163 GCA_964017155.1 Oasisia sp. SBJ-2009
CGCATTATAATTAGGTACATGTTTTTTGTAGGTGCTAGTTAAAAAAACTGATTTGTGCTTTACAGAATCACAATTAAACAATAAATAAATTACAACGTGTGTAGAATAAGCCATGTGGTTACGTGGCCTCTTGTGTACTGCCAGTGGGACTAGTCGCGAGTCTGAGAACCGCCTTCAAGCGAATATTAAACATCTTGTACGTGTGCTTCGTCTCTGGTAATTCCCCTCGCCTACCCCCCCCCCCCAAACAGCCATTCGCTTGGTGTCTCACGCAATAGGGCGTGTAAGTCTCGCGCGCGAAAACGAGGCTGGGGGCAGTTGGGGGCAGGAGGTCCATATTCTTCATGTTAACGTATAGGACTTCGTTTTGTTTTTGGTTGTAATAATCGAAGTGATCCAGTCTAACTATTTCAGTTATACAGTGCGAAGGATTATTACAAGCAGAAACAGTGGAACACTTTGCCGGTGACAGTGATCACGGAAATCATGAATTGTAATCGATTATAATGGTGGTTGCCATGGCAACAGCGGCAAGTACTTGCGTTTGGCGATCTTGACTAATAATGAAAAGTGCCATTTTTCGCGTAATACAACCTGTTTGGGGCAAACGTTCACATCTGTTATGATTATGCGCATTTAGACATAGTATCGGATATAAGTGCTTATCGAAACAACAACGTACAGCAATGTAAAATGCAAATCCCGTAAAATATTTTATTGTGTATTATTCTTGTGTCCAGTCCTCAATTGTCTCGCTTAGACCCCAATAAGCTCCAATCGCGCGGAGTCTCGCCATGTATCGTGACACACTTACGGACCCTTTACTGAAAACTGGCATTTTATAGGTTACAAAAGCATGAAGGTTTATTTTATGTTGAAAATGTATTATATAAATACTGTTTTAGAGTGTCTCCTGTAAATCCGCTTATCCAGTACAATCAGTCTGGCTGCGCAGCAACCGAACTGGTAAACAAACATACTTTCACGATGTGCTGGCGGTCCTCGGCGTATGATATCACACGGGGTTCTCGAACTGTAAGAGACAAATATTGACTGTAATTGACCAAATAATAATTCATTAATAAATCAGTCCACACACTAAGTATAATTTTGAAGGACTATACAACCACCGTAACGTCGCGTAGCGCTAGATAGCAACTAACCTATCCGATAACTTCAGACACATTGTATTCTTGAAATGAAATTAGATGTATAAGACAATTGATTAACTTTGTATGATATCTGAGTGATACAGTTTCCTCAAGATCCCATATCGAAGCAGAAAGTGTCCACCCTTTCCACTCGGTGGAATACTGACGTTCCTTTTGAAACTTTCAATATCTTGTTTTTAATTATATCATTTCATTTTCCTTATGAAAACTCATAGTTGATAGTTTTAAATATGTGATGTATTTGCATCACTTGTTCATGGGGAAATATGTTTTACTTTAATGGACAGCACAACAATTGTTTTGTTTTAATATCACCACTTTAATATTATATATTATGCCCATGCGGATCATTAAAATGTCACAAATATATGTTCCTAGGTTTAGTAGGACGTCACTCCGTAATTAGTAAGTATTCAGCTGTCTTTTGAAAATGATGAGTTACGCCGAATGTGTGAGATTTGGTGGGTGTGTTAAAAATTAAATATCTTATTATGTACGTGATTCCAGTGGACCAATGACTCTGCGTGGATAGTGTTTTAACTTGTATTAGACCCAAATATCATAGCGTCCCCAATTGACAAGAATAAGTCAGTTACATTGTGTCCCATTTTCATGTATAACTATTTTACAGTGGCTAGTGCATGGCATCCATTAGCAATTTCAATGAAAACGTGTTGACTTGAAAATAGGGATAGTGTTAAAAAGAGTGATTTTTCAATAGAAAAAAATGCGAGTCCTACAATCCTGTCACATATACCACCTCTGGGGTTGTAGGCCTGGAGATGGACTTATACAAGTTTACACACTTAAAATAACTTTATGACTGTGCCGATTGAGCCTCTGTTTGAAGAATAACTCTCCATCAATAACTATTTGCCCTGACGCCTCAAATTATTTTCTTCCCGCAGTCATTTTTCAAACTCTGTGGATATTTTCCAGTAGTCAGAAAATGGATGAAGCTGTCAAAAGACGGCCGTGACTCCCCTTGGACGTCCCAGGTTTTAGGGGTCTACTTCACTAGATGTACGATTTATCAAAATCGAATGCCGAGAAAACAACACTTATAAAGAAAAGTGACACTTGTAGCACACAATCCGACAGGCACGAAATGGATTAGTTACAAACTGCCGCTTAGCAAAATTAATGCCAAATAACCACTAAACGGTGAAAAACAATTTATTATGAAACGTGGAAGTTAAGTTTTATTCCAGTTATTCGTGAACAAAAGGTTAAATATTTAATTGTGTACGGGATCCAATTAATTGGCGATTACCGCGATCTTAGCGGGTATTAATGATCCAACGTGAAACGTGTTTTAAAATACATTTTCCTTGTTAAACGTGATTGAGGTATTACTTTTTTGTGACATTTATGTAATGCGATAACAATAATATTAAGAATCGTGTTACATCTTAGCCAACGAATATTTCGTATAATGACTGCTAAAACATAATGTGACAACTAGCTGTTGTACTTGTAGATTTTCTATTCGTAGAGTTGTTTTTGGCGACTGGCAACGCGACAACTTGAGCCGGTAGGCCGGGGTTTCGCGGAATATAAATGTAGGTAAAACTGCCCAATTGAATAGTCTCGGTTAACCGACTGTCGGTCGGATGCGTAACTACGCCGAGAAGACAGTATGGTGCCGGCTTTTGAATAGTATCCGTGTGAGGCCAAACAACAGCTGCCACCTCACGGATACTGGTTAATCCTGCCGGAATTCCTATGTTATAAACTACTGCAAATTTGAATTTGTATTTATTTTTGTGTGAATATAAGTTCAATGTTGAATACTTTTCCTAGGATATATCATGATCTTGTAAAAGTGTATCGTTATTTTGATTTTATTTCATAGTTGGCCTGAGAGCCAATGAGCGTAATCTGGGGGTTACAACCATTAGTTTCTCAGGCAGAGTTGAGCGGCTGAAAAGTGCTGGCACCTCCCGGAGCCTGGGCTATCGAGGCTTGATTAGATTGGCCTCTGCTGAGGCGGTCAAATGTGCTGCCATCTGGGGAATGAATGAAGTATCACGTTCGTTTATAAGTGTAACCATTTAGAGCATTTAGTCTGCGCACGATGGCGGCACTGCTTGCTGCGCACATCAGCTAATCGGTAACTGAAAGAGCGCGAGCGTCCGACGCCCGTTCCTTCAGTGGTTGTTTTGGTATACAAGAATTGTTGGATTCTGGATTTGCTTATTGTTAGACATAGACAGAAGGTAGGGATTATGTACAAGGTAGCGTTGACAGACCAGACGTTAACGCGCACCTGCACGCGAGTGGGTAGTAGGACACTCTCCTTAATCAATCGAACGGGTCTATCGATCATGACCACTTCTGGTCGGTAGCCGGAATCAACAGTTATAGACAACTACCATTTCAAAATGCAAGCAAATTCAGTAAATAAGAATAACTTATTTGCAATACTAATTTCATACATTGACACAACACTCAAACGGTCACAGTCTGACTCGATTACATAGACTACGCGTAGTGCCTGAAATCATATGTTCAAACATATAAAACATCTCACAACTTTCAATCTCGGTCTTGTATCCCCTAACCACGCAGTAGTTGGGGAACCATTGATATACATTAGTAGTAAAATAACCGGTCTCAAACAATCCACTCTCAATGCTTTGCATGAAAAGCAGGTACTGCGTAAAGCCAATAAAAAATTAATGACAATATACATATTCTACATAAGGAGTACGTCCTTCTGCCCTCGTCCAGAAGGTTCAGAACCACCATATATAAAACAAAGAGTAACCGTGATTCACTTGTTTCAATGTCTGTACGACTTCTCAAAGACAAGCACCTCTGATGTTTCCGTGAACACGTCAATCATTATGTGAGTATGCTGTATTTGTTTATTTTATGTTTTTATTTGTGAAAGGACGACCACAATTATAACTATAATTTACAATTATATTATAGAGTAATGTTTACATACTGTTTTAGTAATGCATTTATCTGTATTTGTTTTACTTTTCTTCTCCTACATTTTATACTTTTGACGAACGGTGCAAAAGAATTTTCCCATATAGTTGTATTGAATTGTATTATATAAGTTGATTTCGCGGTGCGTTATGTCACTGTAGGCCCAAACTTAGCTGTAAATACATATCATTTGGCAGAGAGCATCGTGATACACTGGAGAAGGCTGTGGTACATGATTTAGGGGTTTGCCTCGATTCAACTCCGTAGAGTTCCATTGAGTCCCCACAAATTGAAACTAATCGTCCTCGCTTCACAAGTTAGTGTCATAAATTAATATCCACAAGTATTTTTATGTAATAAAATGGCCACAGACAACTCTCCACGGCCATACGCTTCAATTTGATACCAGGATGACCTCTACAACTCGAACATTACGCCCGTTGTATGGGGAAAACCTAACCCACCCCCTAAATCATTGAAATTGTAATTATCGAACGTTAGGTCTTCTAATGCGCTACTATATTTATTTTGTTGATAATAATCATGATCTAGATGTTGATTTAAATGTTTTTCAATGTTGTCCATATTGACTGTGCGCATTTGAAATATATTGAAGGTCAAGGTTAACGATAAAAGCCAAGTTTTATCCCGCGCATTGACTGCGTGAAAATCAAACTATGTTTGACCATTTGTCACGTATTGTATTATTTCATTTTGAAACCCTGCATCTCCAGTTGTCACTTCTAGACGTTGTCCTCTCATATAATAATGTATATGTGCGTGATTGCATTCATAATATTCTCGGCGTAATGGTGTTATTTATGGAAAATCGTATGGAAAGGAGTTCCTTACATTATTTTACTATACAGGATAGAGGTCTGAAGAAAATCACATACATACAGACTGATTACACTTCTATGCAACCAGGGTTAAGAAATCCATGATAAAGATAAGATCATAAAACTAATATAGAAATTCTACACCTAGCTATACAACAGTGAAAAAAGAGTACCATAATTCACACCAGAGGTAACCCATATATGAAGAATGGGACGACATAAGGGAGCGAACGTGTACTCGAGGCACTAAGAGCAGAAGAATATACCTTTTATAAGACAATTGCTATGGTATAATATACACCAAATGTTTATCAGAAATACCTATGCTACAGCATGGAAAACGGGAAGATGGTGATAATCCCCACGAAACGAAATAACAAATATACAAAGAACTACAGAGTTACATATCTGTGATCATCCAACAACTAGAAAATACAACTGAAATGCTAGAGAAGACACTCGACGAAAACCAACCAAACCAGCAGTCTGATTTCAGACATAGATACTCAATGACACACGAAATCCACGTCGCTTCAAGAACCGGGGTAGAAGACGGGTACGTTGAACGCCGTAATGATGGCCTCAGGAGCCGGCAGCCGTTTTGAACGGAAGGTCAGATTTATGGACAAGACTAGGTGTGTGTGTGTGTGTGTGTGTGTGTGTGTGTGTGTGTGCGTGCGTGCGTGCGTGCGTGCGTGCCTGCCTTCCTGCCTGCCTTCCTGCCTGCCTGCCTGCCTGCCTGCCTGCCTGCCTGCCTGCCTGCCTGCCTGCCTGCCTGCCTGCCTGCCTGCCTGCCTGCCTGCCTGCCTGCCTGCCTGCCTGCCTGCCTGCCTGCCTGCCTGCCTGCCTGCCTGCCTGCCTGCCTGCCTGCCTGCCTGCCTGCCTGCCTGCCTGCCTGCCTGCCTGCCTGCCTGCCTGCCTGCCTGCCTGCCTGCCTGCCTGCCTGCCTGCCTGCCTGCCTGCCTGCCTGCCTGCCTGCCTGCCTGCCTGCCTGCCTGCCTGCCTGCCTGCCTGCCTGCCTGCCTGCCTGCCTGCCTGCCTGCCTGCCTGCCTGCCTGTCAGTGTGTGTGTGTGTGTGTGTGTGTGTGTGTGTGTGTGTGTGTGTGTGTGTGTGTGTGTGTGTGTGTGTGTGTGTGTGCGTGCAAGTGTGTGTGTGTGCGTGCGAGTGTGCGTACGTGTGTGTGTGAGTGCGAGTGTGTGTGTGTACGTGCGTGTGCGCGTGCGCGTGCGCGTGCGCGTGCGCATGTGCTTGTTAGCTGGCCATTATCTTCCTTAACACATCGTAATATTTGTTATACCAGAAAATATCATAGTTTTCAACTTGGACTCAGTTTATTTTCATCTTCTCGTTTTTTCCCCAAGTATGTTTTAAATTGCCTGAGTTACGGCACCAGCCATACACAACACGATTCTTGATATATAGCGCGTGTTCGTTCCGTGATCTATAGTCCAGACTTGAAGCGCAAAATAACTCAACAAATCGATGAGGCGTGCTTTATGAGCAATTGTCTTCGCCGATCGTCGACTGTTGTCTTCGCCCTGACTATCTCCACTAAGCGCAATGCTTCACGCGTTCCATTAACGTTTAGCAGGAATCAACACGATGAATTGCGACGGCGCGTGTTTTGTACAATCTTGACGCGAGACCACGCTCACCACGAAACATTCTGATTATGGAGCTGCCAACTGATCTCCATAAGTCGGTTTTATTTATGACGTAGAGGATCATTCCGCCGTTATAACAGAGGCAATAAAATCAAATTTGCACAGAAGTAATGGTTGTTTTATGGACAGCGAGTACGCAGTGAGAGCAGGAAAAGGACGACGTTGCCAAGCGCGGAACTAGTTACTAACCTATTAAAAGAAACCCGTTCGACCGTAATTATAATTAAATGTTCGTCTTATTGTGCAGCGTTTGGATTGACGGCCTCAACTCCAATCGCCGCAACTGAGCGCGATCGTTGTTCGAACATAGAACCTATAGGTGTAGGCCTATATATATATATATATATATATATATATATATATATATATATATATATATATATATATATATATATATATATAAATATATATGTATATATATTTATATATATATATATATATATATATATATATATATATATATATATATATATATATATATATATATACCCTTACAACAACTTTTATTGGTAATACTAAGCTGAATATTGGCAAACGTGCTTCACTGAAGGTGCGTCAACAATTTGTAATCAATCCCTATTGCAATTCAATGTTCTGAAACTATAGCGACATTTCGTAAAAACTGATACTGATTTGTTTGAAATTGCTTTTTCACCATACATTTTGGCGGTGTCATGGTCCAATGAGGACTTTTATTTGACTCCGCTTATAATTACGATAAATGATTTTGTTTGTTGCGCATCTGCGCTTGCATTTTCGAGGATATAGGTGATATAGTGTTACAATTAATATTAACATTAGTATTATTGTTTCGTCGTCGTCGTCGTCGTCGTCGTCGTCGTCGTCGTCGTCGTCGTCGTCGTCGTCGTCGTCGTCGTCGTCGTCGTCGTCGTCGTCGTCGTCGTCGTCGTCGTCGTCGTCGTCGTCGTCGTCGTCGTCGTCGTCGTCGTCGTCGTCGTCGTCGTCGTCGTCGTCGTCGTCGTCGTCGTCGTCGTCGTCGTCGTCGTCGTCGTCGTCGTCGTCGTCGTCGTCGTCGTCGTCGTCGTCGTCGTCGTCGTCGTCGTCGTCGTTGTTATAATTTGTATTATTATTGTCATTTATTGAACGGGAAGCAAAAGGCAATTGCTTCCAATATTCATCGAGAGCAGTGTTTGAAAACGAACCATTTGAAAGTACAAATAACACTACTAGAACATTAGTTTACTAGAATAAACTTGCTAGAGTAAAACGTAAAATGTATTGATAGTGCTCTATATGCACAGACCATCTGACGTCACACTTTTCTATTCTACCCAGTTATCTCATCGGCGAATTTGGAACATTTGTCTAATTCATGATGCTCAATAATATATATATATATATATATATATATATATATATATATATATATATATATATATATTTTTTTTTTTTATTTTTTTTTTTTGTATAGCAGCCAACCGTTTGTTGGTTAATGTAAAGATCTATGCAGGTAGCGTGCCGTTGGTGTAAACCTATGCAGGTAGCATGTCGTCAGTGTAGACCTATGCAGGTAGCATGCCGTTGGTGTAGACCTATGCAGGTAGCGTGCCGTTGGTGTAGACCTATGCAGGTAGCGTGCCGTTGGTGTAGTCCTATGCAGGTAGCATGTCGTCAGTGTAGACCTATGCAGGAAGCGTGCCGTTGGTGTAGACATATGCAGGTAGAATGCCGTTGGTGTAGACCTATGCAGGTAGCGTGCCGTTGTTTATATTCAAGATGGCCGCTGTTGGGTAGACGACGTCTGGGACGCGGAGGAGCAGTTATGTTTTAAGTATCGAATTTTAAGAAACTTCGTATAGGGGACTGCAGTGACAGGTGCTGTGATGCGCGGAGAGTAAGTAAGTTGTCTCTACGGTTCGAAACTAATTTGAAGGCCTCTTGTGGCAGAAAAACTAAAAGGTCTACAGGCCTAGACACTGATTAACCAGCGCGTGGCAGCGGGGTATCAAGGAACACCTGCAGCAGTGTATTACGCAACATCAGCACAGCGTGTAACAATGGCCACCGGCAAGCAAGGTAAACAACTTCGGTCTGCTCGCGGTAGCAGTGACCATGACATGCTGGATGCAATAAAGGAAGCGCTTCAGGATGACAATGTCGTAGCCGGCTTGGCAAAACGGATTGCTTCAGTCGTGACGCAGACCATCGCTGCACGACTGAACGCTATGGACAAGTCGCTGCGTGACAAGGATGAGAAAATTAAGCAGCTGGAGGAGCATGTGAAACGAGTTGATGCCCAAATAGATCACATGGAAGAGTATAGTAGACGCTCCTCAGTTCGAGTAACTGGCATTAAGGAACAGGATGGCGAAAACCTTGATCGGATTGTAATCAACCTGATGGATGACATGGATGTCCAAGATATGGATATCAACAATATCAATCGAATGCACCGCGTAGTGCCCCGTAACTCGTTGACAAACAAAAATCATGCGCGACAAATCATAATCCAATTCAAAGATTATAAATCGAAAACAACCTTCATCAAAGCAAGGAAATCTCTCCGAGGCAAGCACCCGAATGTGTATATCGCGGAGGACCTCACTAAACCAAGATCCAAGCTACTGTATCTAGCAAGAACGCTGAAGAAAGCACGCAAAATTCAAGACTGTTGGTCATACGATGGGAGGATCATGATCAAAGATCTGCAGGGGAAATTCGGGAGCGTTAACAGCGAAGATGACCTGAACAGATTTTAGACACTGCTGTCTGTAGTACTACTACACTTGTCAATCAGGAGGATTGGACACTTGCTATGAGCAGAATCATGCAACATTATTTCAACTAAGTTTCTTTGAGAAAGAACATTCTATTCATAATATTATGCTCCATCCAAACCCATGGACAATCGTTGGACTCTAGCCTGCCTAGTTATGTTATTCTTGATTTTTATTATCATTTTATTTGTTGTTAAGCAGTTAACACTTTTGTCACATGCGAGTTACCACGCAACAATGCATTATATGATGCTATATATGAATGAATGCTATCACGTTTACCAATTGAACTGTATAAATAAATGTATGTATATATCTTTTGATAATCCAAATGAGTCATTTAACTAGAACTGGATTTTATCCAGATGATGAGTCAGTTTATGAAAACACTAACCGTAATATGAGAGACTTAGATCCCGATTATAATTGTATAACAAACAATAATGTACTTACAACCAAATACTACCTTGAAAAACGACTTCAATGGTATCATAAAAAGTAATGATGACTATGTCAAGGGGTTTTCTCTAATGCATTTGAATGTTAGAAGTATACCGAAGAACATAGATAAACTGAACAGTTATTTACTGTCGCTCGATATACAGTTTTCGATAATTGGTCTAACAGAAACGTGGCTTAAGGAGGAAACCTTAGACTTATATGAACTTCCAGAATACAAAAGTATTCATCTTACTAGACCCTCCAGAAAAGGAGGAGGAGGAGTATCGTTATACATTCACAACAATTATGATTATGTAGAAAAGCCAAATATGAATATTATGACCGAGCTTATAGAATGTCTTTTTGTTGAGGTTATGTCTCAAACCAGAAAACATAAAAGAAAAATATTGGTCGTTATAGTGTATAGACCCCCAAATACAAGCATTAGTGCATTTACAGAACAACTAACAAATATTGTACATACATTAAGAATTGAAAACAAACTATGTTATATAATGGGCGATTTTAACATAAATCTGTTAAACTATGATCACCATATGGAAACTCATGATTATGTCGATGCAATGTTTTCCAATTGTTTAATACCTCAAATTACGAAGCCCACTAGAATTACACCAACCACAGCCACATTGATAGATACTATTTATAGTAATGACATTCTTGGTGAATACAATCAACTTCAAGGAATATTATATTCATATATTCTGACCATTTACCAATATTTATATTAACCACATTAAATAATGATAAACAAGATTGTGTTACAATAGAGACTAGAAAATATACTCATCATCCTATAGCCTTATTCAAAAGCACCATAGAGGCAACATGTTGGAATGATATCTATGCATGTAAAGATCCCCAAATAAGTTATACTTAATTTTCTTTTTAAGTTTCACAGGTGTATAACAAGTCATTCCCCCTAAACACAAAAAGGGTTAAGAAAGAGAAATATAAAGCATGGATTACCAAGGGGCTTAGAAATTCCATAAAAACTAAGCACAAACTATATAAGTATTTTCTAAATAAACCAACTGCATTTAATGAAACCAATTATAAAAGATATAAAAATAAACTAACGCAACTTATTAAAATAGCAGAGCGCTATCATTATCAAAAGGAATTTGACAAGCATAAGAGTGACCTAAAGAAAATGTGGCAAATGATACGATACATTATTGGCAAGAAGGCGACATCACAGCAAAACCAAGAATTCTTAATAAATGGCACTCTAACAAAAGATAGGCAGTTAATAGCTGATAAATGTAATGAATACTTCACGACCATTGGTTCAGAATTAACCAAGGAGGAATTAATAAAAACTCAATGTTTTTAACACCTACAACCACAGATGAGATAAGGATAATCATAGAGAAATTAAAAAACTGCAGTCCTGGATGGGATGGTATAAAACCAGACATCATCAAACAAACATACTCTAGCATGATTGAACCATTATGCCACATTATAAATTTATCGTTTGACAAAGGATACGTACCATACGAATTAAAAATAGCTAATGTAGTGCCGATTTAAAAAAAGGAGATGCTACACTAATCAGAAACTATAGACCAATTTCCGTATTACCAGTATTATCTAAAAATTATTGAAAAACTTGTATATAGTAGACTAACTAAATATATTGATAAACATAATATTTTGTCAAATTATCAATTTGGATTCAAAAAAGGATATTCTACTTACATGGCTTTAACAATATTAATTGATAAAATAACAAGTGCAATGGACAAAGGAGAACATATAATAGGACTTGTTTTAGATTTCGCCAAAGCATTTGATACAGTGAACCATGACATCCTATTAAGTAAATTAAACCATTATGAAATAAGAGGAACTGTCCTCCAATGGTTTCAAAGTTATCTATCTAGTAGGAAACAAACAGTAAGAATCAGTGAAACCAATTCTGAGCTTAAAAATGTAACTTGTGGTGTGCCACAAGGATCAATATTAGGACCCTTATTATTTCTGATCTATATAAATGATTTAAGTGCTGTGTCACAAATCACCTTTCCGATAATGTATGCAGATGACACTAATATTTTTATTCGAGGGAAAGATTTGCCAAAAATGGAACACGATTTAAATATTGAAATACAAAATATTTCACAGTGGCTTAAGGCTAATAAACTTTCGTTAAATATCAAGAAAACATGTACAATGACATTTAGCAATATTCCTAGTGTAAGAAAAAGAATCAACAACATTTATATAGATGGGACTCAAATAGACACTGTTAGCCATACCCAATTTCTGGGAGTGATAATAGATAATAAAATCAATTGGAATGAACATATAAAATATACATGTAAAAAAAGATCTAAGAGTGTAGGCATTTTCTGGAAAATCAAGAACAAAGTGAACAAAAAAACTTTGATTAACTTATACTATACCTTCATATACCCTTTTATTATCTATTGTAATATAGTATGGGGAAGAGCCCCAAAAATATATTTATCTAAAATTCATATATAGCAGAAACAAATCATTCGCATAATAAGTCATGCTGAATTCAGAAGTCATACATATGTTTTATTTAAAGCACATCAAATTATGACAATTTATCAACTGAATAAATATGTAACTTGTATATTAATGTACAAACATAACAGGGGTATATTACCAAATATATTTAATGACATGTTCATGATGCACACACCCTCACACAACTACAATATGAGACAACATATAGCTTACAAAATACCACATTGCAAAACTAATATCAAGCAAAATACACTTACTTATGTTGGTCCAAAACTATGGAATACTGTTATTATGAAGAATCATATTGATAATTGTACGTCTATTAGTATATTCAAAAAGGCAATGAAACAATACATCTGAAGAACATATTAACAAGAAACACTGCACACTTAGGATACATTTGTATAATTTAATATAATTGTATGTATGAATAATTTTGAATAGCATAGCTAATAGTTAATTGACAAAATGTATCATCATGTTTTTTATGACATTTATTTGATTAACTGTGGTATGTTCGCATCAGCACAATTGCACTAAGGTGGCATACATGTTTTGTTATTACTTGAAAAAAGGAATTATAAGCAGTTTACTTCTTTCCTGCTTATTGTTGATTGTCTATCCTGATTTGTATGTATATTTCATGTGTTTGTATTTGATATTGTTTCTGACAATCACTCAATAAAGCAATTGTGTTCAAAAATGGCAAATTGGTGTAGACCTATGCAGGTAGCATGCCGTTGGTGTAGACCTATGCAGGTAGCGTGCCGTTGGTGTAGACATATGCAGGTAGCGTGCCGTTGGTGTAGACCTATGCAGGTAGAATGCCGTTGGTGTAGACCTATGCAGGTAGCGTGCCGTTGGTGTAGACATATGCAGGTAGCGTGCCGTTGGTGTAGACCTATGCAGGTAGCATGTCGTCAGTGTAGACCTATGCAGGTAGCATGTCGTCAGTGTAGACCTGTGCAGGTAGCATGTCGTCAGTGTAGACCTACGCAGGTAGCGTGCCGTTGGTGTAGATCTGTGCAGGTGACGTCCGTCAGTCGGGTCATGGTGAGGAATGAATTGTGATTTACAGCTCATGCCAGATTAGTATCGGTGACCAGCACGAACGGTAGACATAGCGTCTAATTAATGCGTAATAACAGTAAATAACGCGTCAATTTAAACGCCGCCGTCAGCAGTAACTATTTGAACTTTGGCTTCTTCTCATGCATTAGCAATATCCAGACAATTCAGAATGGTTCGTTTTGGTTATAACAATATCTAATAGGTCGGTAGGGATTCAGATTCAACACGATCCGAAAGAACTTTTAAAACAATGAAAGGATCCGATGATTCAACTGCCGTGGCAGACAATATCGACGATAGCGTCTACGTACGCTGATAAATATCCCACTCATTAGATAGCGCCACTGTAGCCTTCTATTTTCGGTGACACGTAGTGTTGACTGATTCATCACGACCTGAGACGACCCGCCACGACCCGCCACACATGCATCAGGCGTTCTGCGTCAGATTGCTATAACAGGCCACAGAAACACCGTGAATCAAGCAAAGCTACACTTTTAGCGGTCGGTCGGTACACAAGTATTGTTGTAATCGATGAGCATAATAAAAAAGATAATATAATTTGGCTGCGCCCACAATATAAAATAAAGTCTGAGTTCCGGTGACAATACCTTTTCAAGTGATATTTACTTCAACGTCTACAATGAAAAGGTCACTTAAAAGTCACTCTCGTGTGATATGTGGCTGTGAAGTAGGCGGCTTGATTGTACGCCCGATGATGAAACATACATATTATGACGGTTTCGTATATAATCGATTTGAGCAAAGCAGGCGTATGTCGAGATGAGATGTATGCTAACCGTTTAAGTAAATTGTATTTTGTGTGGGTTTACCGTCAACTTTTTTGGCTTGCCTGAGCAATCAAAGGATGGTTTATGATGCCATATACAAGTAAAATAAAACACGGAATCCAGGCCTGTATTAACCTAAGGAAATATGGGCACATCAAAACAATGGCATGACACATTTATACATTATATATTTAGAAGGACACACATATATTTGCTGCACCATTCAACTGTATGTCTCTTTCTCCCTAACCATCCTCCCTTTCCTTACTCCCTCCTCCCTTATATATGTGTGTGTGTGTGTGTGTGTGTGTGTGTGTGTGTGTGTGTGTGTGTGTGTGTGTGTGTGTGTGTGTGTGCGTGTGTGTGTGCGTGTGTGTGTATCCCTTCGTTTTCTTCTTTCTTCGTATATATAATATAATATATATATATATATATATATATATATATATATATATATATATATATATATATATTGTAACACATTGAGACTTTTTATTTTGCGTAGAAGGCGTGAATTGTACTACAGTGACTACAGTTTTAGGTCCGATTGCGGTGCTAACGTACACGCGATTATTTAATTAAACAAGGCGCGCTCTGTTAATCAAGACACGAAGATGGATCACGCGTGGACTGAATTGAAGTCATTTCCGCATTACAGTATCTGAAATACATTGAAAACGTATTGCGCGGATCAACTTTCACCTGAGAATCATTTGATCAATTGACACATCGTTGTCAGCATGCGTAAGAGAAACGTAATATAAGCGCACCGGGGTGTCTGTATACGTTTGTGTTGTCGGAATGCGTACGTGTTAGGATTATTGATATTTGAGGTTGATATTTAACATTCTGACGGTTCCAGATTGCACAACAACGCAAATGGCGCTCTGAGTTCGCACATGCCGTTATTTGACAACTATTGCAAGGGCCTTCTTTTAACATGGTGGAATCATAATTCAAATTCAATATGTACTATAAAGCGGGTAGATAAAAGAAAAATTCGTAGATTGATGAGATATATGTCGACAGGAAGTAGAAAACGTGATTAGACTGCACGAAAGGACGATCACTGTTGACACAATGCAAATGCGAATTAATATGTAATGTTTTACCTTAATAATAATTATAATATCCTGTTAACAAGATATATTTTTTATACATTTCTAATGATTCCTTGTACATTTTGTAATATATTTAAGCGCCGGCGAAAGGCTTTGATCCTGATATATGGCGCTACAAAATCTTTGTAATAAATATTATAACAATTATTAGTATTATTTAATAATAATAACAATACAATAACGGAGATTATTTTAGAACAAAAATGAGAATGGTGAGATGGAAAACGGAAGCGATAGGAAGAGAGAGAAAAAAGACAAGACGGCAACATGTATGGGATAAACATATCTGCAGTGGTTTACACAACCGATTTAGGGTGTATTTTGATGGCGATTGACAAACGGAGTTGCTGTACGCGTGGATTGAAACCACCAGAGAGACACACGTGAAGGCGCGCCTAGTGGGAGTGAAGGAATTGATCGAGGAAGACAGTGGAGTGGGCGTGACATGTGGGAAGCGATGATATCGGGGAACAACCCATTCAACAACGACGCAATGATGAAGATGTGTATTTCCCCCTTCCCCGGTCCTTCTTCCTAATTGTCGTTAACAGAGCAACAATTGCCGCCGCGCTCTCCACTTCTCCCATGCAGCAGACAGATGATTTACAGCGGAAAATAACTGGATTGACACTGATTTATGTGCGCGTCCGGACGCCCGCAGGTGTTCATTAGGCCGCCGGCGACAACGCCCGAGATTAAAAACCTACCATAACGGCGAGACCCGCAACGACGCTCATTGAACGATCCCGATTTACGCGCGCGTGTATCGGCGAACAAGTCGATTAGTCTACCTCCGTCGCGGCCGTTTAGTCTTCCGCCGCCAAAGGCCGGCTGATGATTTACTTCAGATCGGTCCACATCGAGTTTTATCTGCGTTTTCCCGACGTTGACCCGTTCCACTTTCGTTCTGCTTAACCGATCTCAAGATTGCATAATTTTACTGCCTAATTGAAAACCAAAGCACCGTCGCTTTTGTAAAAGGGTCAACGTCTTTGCTTTTATTTAAAAGATATTTAAGAATTCGACGAGAGTATGTTGAAATGTATTAAATGCTATCAGAAATCTTTCCACTAAAACCGGAGTTCCAAACGACCAATTTTAGAACCTTTGTTGTTCACATTTTATATTAATGGGAATACAAACAGAGCTTACTTTTTTAAACGAGCGTCATAATAAATTAGTGTCCGATATTCCGATATAATACAAACACTAGTCATCACAGGGAATAAATATTAATTTTACGGTTCTACATGAATAAAATGTTGTTATAAAAATGAAGCCAGAGTTTTCGCGAAGGCGAGAGTGGGCGTCGAGTTCGCCTTTGGCTCGTTTTCGGAGTAAGTGTTTCGATTGTAGCTCACAGAAGGTAGTCCATATAGTGACACATACATTACAAACATTTAACTTCAGACAGAAATGTTATATAATTAATATCACTAGTATGCCGATGTATGAAGGAGGAGTTGTACATTTAACGTATCACTTTAAATCCGGTAACGGAATCTCGCTGATATCCGTAATTCAGTTGGTAAACGCGTTCGATTTTACAATCGTAAGGACACGGTTCGAATCAATGAATGTCTTGCTTGTGTTTCTATTATTGTAATTATTGTTTATTCGCGACGAAAATGAAAATATGATTGATTTTATATAATGATGATGTATATTTCTACATTTAAATTACTGTTACTACACGCGAAGACAAATTGTGAATTGTCTTGGTAAATTTAATTTAGAAATGAAAATCATCGTTTTATTTTCATTTCAGTGGCGTATAAATAATTATTACACAAATAAAAAATAAATAGAAGCAGTACTTTACATCATTGCAAACAAATGTTTAAAAAGTACGCATATGTTAAGAAACTTAAGTATGTACCACCGTTAGAAATAATGGCACTTTTATACAATTCTGTAATCCTACCATTATATTAAATTTTGTATTCTGATTTGAGGATACAATGTTGGCGACTGATGCGCTTTCAAAAAAGGCAGTACAAATAATAACATTGAATAGGTATAATTCACATTCAAAACCACGTTATAAAACACTTGGAATATTGAAAATAGTAGATCAAATATAATTTATAATTGCAAGGTTTTTTTATGTACCCATGGTAATTTGCCAGTTTATTTATTGAACGGGAATGTTATCCCTAACTATAATCACACGGTCATAATTCTCGCAAAACTACAAATATATACACATCTAGGACAAGATACGAATGTGAAAAAACTTTAATACAATTTGTCTCGCATTATAAACGGTACTCCAGAATTAGTTTTATAAACCTAAATACGAGTTACGTCAAATTGCATATTACTCTAAAATTATATAAAATTACAAAACGCATGTGCAACATCTATTTGCTACATAAAAAATATTATGTCAGTTAAATCTTCAAAATTATTAAAATGTACAAATACACGGAGAGATGCAAAACTACTTTATTTATATATGTATTTAGGGAGTATCACTTAATTATTTAAATTTACTAGAAATAAATATAGTATACATTCGTATATAGAGGGGTAAATTAAGTGTGTAACATTACAAGTGTGTCAGTTTAGTCTTATCATGTGTCACTGACCTCCTTTTCGCAAGTCTTTTTCAATTACTTTTGTATAATAGCGTTTATTTAGCAATAGGTGAAGCTCACATTATTATTATATTATTATTCCCTATACTTGTTGCGTTCAAAAACAAAAATAAATTGTTCTTGTTCTCTTAGGCTCTCCTAATAGTTCTGCAAAGAACTCACCAAGCGCAATATGTTAATGTGTCACTTGTAAAATATGGTAATGATACGTAGATTCCTGTCAAGCAATAACAATGTCAAATATCCATTGCTGCTCCTAGTCAGAACAATGAATAGGGCCCGTAATTTGGTCACGATACATGGCGAGACTCCGCGCGACTGGTGCTGATTTGGGGACTGGTCATTAGAATAATATTCGATGGATGACAGTTGTAACTTCCGACTGATGAATATTAGGAAAATCAGGACATAAATATCTTGTGTTATACCTTTCTTATCTTAAATGTCCGATTTAATATTGAGTTTACCACACTATCATAGAGATAGCGATTTATGTAGTGCAGATAATAGACCCTCGTCACTCCCCACAAATTTAAACCGCATGTGTTTTGTACGGGTTTTGCATTTTACATAGCTGTACGTTGTGGTTTCGATAAGCACTTATATCTGACAAATTGTCTAAATGCACATAATCATAACACATGCATACGTTTGGTCCAAACAGGTTGTACTGTGCGAAAAATGGCACTTCTCATTATTAGTCAAGATCGCCAAACGCAAAACCTTGCCGCTGTTGCCATGGCAACCACCATTATAATCGAATAAAATTCATGATTTCGGTTATCATTGTCACCGGCAAAGTGTTCCACTGCTTCTGCTTGTAATAATCCTTCGGACTGTATAACTGAAATAGTTAGACTGGAACAGTTCGATTATTAAAAACCAAAAACAAATCGAAGTCCTATACGTTAACATGGAGAATATGGACCTCCTGCCCCCAACTGCCCCAGCCTCGTTTTCGCGCGCGAAACTTACACGCCCTATACACGTCTAACTGTGCACTGTTTGAAGTATGGTCCAATTGTAACACTCGCGTGTTCTTATTGTATTCGTTCGAAGATGAATGTAAAGATCGTTTCCAGCTGGCTCAAAGGCAAACATTGTTTAACTCATTACGTGTACTGAGAGTAGACATGTGACTATGGGAACCTACAGGCTCGCTAGGGGGCGCTGACACTCAACTCGGGCCTGTGTCGTAATCCGCTCTTTACTCGCGCGCGCTGTTTATTTAATTGTTCAGTTCATCTTCGATTTATTTTAGACGTGTTAACAAATGTGGGGTATAATGAATGAAAGCGGCGTAACTATTACGCCGGCGGTCAACGGCACAAGCGTAACGGTGCCACCTAGGTGATTACTTTTCTGGTGTCACTATTCGTTCCTGGTACTTAATCGCTTGTTGTCGCATATATTTATCATTGCGGAAACAATTAGTGCACTAATTGCTCTCGGAGAATTTGCAATCATTCATTTATTGGCTTGAGCTATTCCGGGTGCGCACGAAGGATGGATGGATGGCGGTAGTACAATTATTCAAAGTACAGAAACACACATCTGCGGTTGTTGGTCGTTTTAACAGCCACCGAGCTTGGGTTGAGGTAGATAATGTCAAAGCGTCAATGGAACAGTTTATGGGAAAGATAAAGATACAGAAAACACAGAGGGAATAGGCAAAGAAAGAGGAAAGACATATATACATATAGACTCACAGACAGTAAACAGGCATGCAAGCACGCAGGCAGAGACAAGGACATTAAATGTCATTGTCTCTGCCTGCAGATTCACGTAGATATATATGGGGACAGCAAGAGAGAGAGAGCGTGAGAGAGAGAGCGTGAGAGAGAGCGTGAGAGAGAGAGACCGAGACCGAGAGAGAGCGAGAGAGAGAGAGAGAGAGATGGAGAGAGAGAGAGCGTGAGAGAGAGCGTGAGAGAGAGACCGAGACCAAGAGAGAGCGAGAGAGGGAGAGAGATGGAGAGAGAGAGAGAGCGTGAGAGAGAGCGTGACAGAGAGACCGAGACCGAGAGAGCGCGAGAGAGAGAGGGAGAGAGAGAGAGAGAACGCGCGCGCGCGCGCGCGCGCGCGCGCGCGCGCGCGCCGCGAGAGATAGAGAAATGGTGGGAGAGAGAGAAAGGGTGGAAGATATGTGCGTGTGGGCGTGCGTGCATGCGTGCGTTCGTGCGTGCGTGTCTACGTGCGTGTGCGTGTAGGTGCGAATGTAATTAGTACAACTCACGCGTGTTCCGCCAACATCAAGGTTGCATGTTTATCGTGGACTTTATTATCCCACAACTAATAAGAACTTGCAATCGCGTGTGCTACCGTTCCCTGAGGCCGTGACGCACGTGGCATCATTTAACAACATCGAAAACAAATATCGTTAAAGAATTTATTACTCGCATTGACGAGACACTCGACGTGAAGAGCACCGCTAATCGATGGGCATAAAACGACGATGAACGACGTCCGTTAATATCGTTTTAGTGGGTAGTTCCTGATACTGCCAACCGCAGAAATAGTGTCGGACATACATAGACGCTATATGCGTTGCGATTCGATGAACGGAAATGAAAGCAGTTTGTATGACGTACGAGAACAGGAGAAGAACACAATAAATGTCAGGTGGGCAAATCAAACATTTAGTCAATCTGCGATCGCCCACAACAACCGCTTCTTAATAGCCTCGTACGTATGTTTGCCGCGAAGACGCGTCGTCGTTTTCCCACGGTGTTTAAGGGAGGGGGCGTGGCTTACAAACGAACGTGCCATATTTAGGCATATTAAACTTGTTGCATACAAATGTCTAGAACGAACTTCCGAAATATATATATATATATATATGTATGTATAAATATATACATATATATATACACATATATATACATATATTTATATATATAATGTTATATATGTATATATATATATATATATATATATATATATATATATATATATATATAAACATGTATATTACATATTAATGAATTAACGTGTATTATATATATACACTTACACCACACACACACACACACACACACACACACACATACACATACACACACACACACACATATATATATATATATATATATATATATATATATATATATATATATATATATATATATATAATGTTATATATTACTTACTAATGATCTAATTGTATTATATACGCATTACATATATATATATATATATATATATATATATATATATATATATATATATATATATATATATATATAATACGTATATAATACAATTAGATCATTTATAGTTAATATATAACATTATATATAATATATATATATATATAAATAAATATTATATGTATATTATATATCCCAGAGATGGCAGAATCGATTTCTTTCGGAAGTTCGTCCTAGACATTTTTATACAATAAGTTTAATATGCTTAAATATATATATATATATATATATATATATATATATATATATATATATATATATATATATATATATATATATATATATATTATATATATATATATATATATATATATATATATATATATATATATATATATATATCTTGACGAGCCAGACAACATTTCTTTCAGAGGTTAGGCCTGGACAATTGTAGACTTTGCAATTTAAAATATTATCTATATACGAGTTCCTTTTCACCCAAAATTATTCCAGATTGCACTGGAGCAAAGCACACATGAATTTTATAAAGCTCATTGATGTTGAAGATCCTTTATTCTTGGTGTTTTAAGAAACACAAATGCATGATGTTTTCAGTGTTCACGGTCAACACAAAAACTCTCGGTTTTTTTAGTAACCAAATGTTACAGAAATTATGTATTAAGCTATTTGTATACAGTTTGGATCTGTGGAAAATGAACGCAACTCTATTAATCTCCTAAACAGTTAATATTGTAGCTTATTCATATGAGATGACACCCAGGCGTGTAACAGAATCGCACACATGCGTAGTTTGAGCTGTTAATATATAAGCTGTTAAGCTGTTAATATATTAGGTTGGTCGCTAGGTGGCGTAAGGTGGTACATGTTTCTATTTCACTGCTCGTTCAAATTTTTAATCTAAATTCTGCATTTTTGTGTTCGACATTACTGCAGTTATAAGACCAACACACTACTTTATTTGGACACGCAGACTTTTTTTATAGATTACACCAGTTAAGCCGCTAAAATTAATCATTTACAACATAGTGGGCGATAATACAGATAGTCAACTTTTCGCGCTTCGGTACGGTCTTACATTACAAATAACATACAAAGACAGGGGTAGCCCTTTTAAACTGTTAACTAACAGACCTTTTCATAAGACGTTCCTTTACACCCAGTATCGCCCTGGGGGTGAAGACCTCTACGTTTCATCTGCACGGGCACTAAACGTCTTATTACTTTTGCACTGGCTTTGCCGAGCGCGAAGATTTAAACGATCTGTATTTAGCCTTTTAAACTGATTTGTTAAACTGATTTGTATTTACCCTTTTAAAAACTCATTCTACATTTAGCATTTTACAGACATATTTAGCATTTTACAAACTCATTTGAAACTACTGATTTAGTTTATTAATAATTTTAAATACCACTTGATTATGTCTATGTAATATTTATTTTATAACACATTATTTATTTATTTATTTTTCTCGCTAGATTTATTAGTCTTACATCTGAGAAACTACTGTAATTTTAGATTTAGTGTGATCTTATACTCTCATATACTTATTTATTACATGTTATTTATTAAGTTTTGGTGCTGTTGACCCATGCCAAACATTTACATTATTTTAGAACGTCTGGCCACTCTCAGTCACTAATTATTTTATGATACATTAATTTTATCACTTGAGCAGATTTTGTCAAATGTCATCATTGTTCTCACTGTGTGTTTTATTTTTATCCTGTTCTGCAGCTTCTAGAAGCCATGATTTCACCTTGTGTAACACACTGGCACAATGGTCGGATGTAATTTCAACACCTTCCAAATACATGACCACACAAGAATCCTTGACATACTTACACAGTCTGCCATGCCTTAATCTGTGTTTCAACCGAAAATTACTACCTATACCCCGTTCCAGGCCAACATTTAAATTGGCCTTGATCTTACTGCTAGCGGGAGATGATAGTCTTAATCCTGGACCTGTGGTCAGGCATAACATCCGCCTGGCCACCACTAACATTCGTTCAATTCGTGAAAAAACTGCCTCTATCACTGATCTTATAATTTCCAAAACAATAGACATTCTCGCTGTGACTGAGACCTGGCTCAGACCGAATGACACAGATGCATGTATTGCCGACATCTCCCCTCCTGGCTATACCTTCCACCATCGACCACGTCCAGTTGGACGAGGCGGAGGTGTCGGTTTCCTTATTTCAAAACTATTTAACGTAACCCCGTACACCAGCCCGGACTATACCACATTTGAATCTATTTGTCTTAACATATCTAATTCGTGCTTCTGTGGGGTTTTCATTTGTATTTATCGCCCTCCAGGTCATCCAGCTAACTTCTTTGAAGAATTCCAGGATCTTTTGGAAAATGTTGCAACCATGCACACAGAATTTTACATTTTGGGCGATTTTAATCTTCACCTGGATACACCATCTGCAACAACTACCACGTTTAATGATATCCTGGCATCATTTGACACAAAACAACATGTCAATTTCCCAACACACATACATGGACATTGGCTTGACATCTTGATAACTCGTTCCTCTTGTAAAAACATTCAGACACCCACAGTTGTAGATGGCTTATCGGACCATAACACAGTAATTGCAGATCTTAAAGTTCCTTTAGCCCCAGCCGTGTTCAAACACAACATGTTCTACAGAGCCATTCACAGTATCAACATTGCATCATTTATGACTGATATAATTACATCCGACCTTGTCACACATCCTAAAGAACATGTATCAGACCTATACAAACAGTACCGTCAAATACTGAAGACATTGCTTGACAAACATGCACCCGCTAAATCCAAATCTGTGTCACAAAAGCCGCCAGCTCCTTGGATGACCCCGGAAATAATCAAATCTAAACGGCGCCGTCGCTATCTGGAACGTGTTTGGCGTAAATCTCGGTCATCCTTAGACAGGTCACGCTACACACGGCAATGTCATCTATGTAACCAACAAATGTCAAAAGCAAAGTCGTATTATTACGAAAACATGGTCGCAAATAACTCCGCTACACCAAAACAACTATGGAAATGCATCAATCAGATTTTACACAGGCGGCCTGCTCCTTCTCTACCAACCCAAGCATCAATCAAGTCACTGTGTAACTCTTTCTCAAGTCATTTTAAAGACAAAATCAGCCTGATACATTCAGCCTTCACAGATCACACCTCAGACACTATAAATGCCGACTCTCCACAACTAAATTCTAAACTCACATCGTTTGAACCAGCCACAACTACTGAAGTGAAAAAAATAATCATGTCATCCCCAAATAAATCCTGTGATCTTGACCCACTTCCGACCATACTACTGAAAGCATGCCTTGACGTTTTAATTAAACCAATAACAGATATAATAAATGCATCACTCTGCTCCGGCTTATTCCCTGAAGACTTTAAATGTGCACATGTAAATCCAATTCTTAAGAAGACAACTCTGTCAAAAGAAGATCTAAACAGCTACAGGCCTATTTCTAACCTTAGCTTCATTTCCAAAATACTCAAAAAGGTTGTTGCAAATCGACTTACTTCTCACATCAACATAAATGGTTTAACCAATGCATCACAGTCTGCGTACAAACAATTTCACTCAACAGAAACTGCTCTTTTAAAAGTACACAATGACATAAACCTTAACATTGATAATGGCAAAGTTACTGCACTGACCCTGCTTGACCTATCCGCCGCTTTCGACACCATTGACCACGACATTTTCATTACACGCTTATCAACGTGGTACGGGATATCTGGCACAGCCTTGAGCTGGTTTACTTCATACCTTACTGACAGACGGCAAGCCATTAAAATAGGTAACTGCTTCTCAGACATGCTGCCCACCTCTTGTGGTGTCCCCCAGGGTTCTGTTTTGGGTCCGTTGCTTTTCACTCTGTACATAACACCATTAAGCTCAGT
>OZ024855.1:51376163-51391163 GCA_964017155.1 Oasisia sp. SBJ-2009
TCACAAAGGTCCCAGTTAGGTAAGCTATCGTACGATGATGTGACTGCGCGAATGATCTGCGTGTTTTACGACCACCTTGGGTCTTCGTGTGTCCTGCTTACCGGAATAGGGGACACTCTGACCGAGATAGTAACTTGTTAAAGAAAATTAGTCATAAAAAACAAAATTTCTTGTTAAATTAATGGTGCTTTTTCAAAATGCCAAAAGAACGATGACAGTTACTGAAAACAATATTTCTATGACACAACAGTGACGATTTCTCGCTGACACGTCCTGTTTTAGATATTTTGTTCTTATACCTGTTCTATGTTACGGAATTAACTCGTTTTAAAAGAGCAAAAGCACGATTATGAACCCACAGTGTTAGCGAAATGGGCTACAGGGGAACGTATCACAAAGATCAAGAGCATTCATCATTAAACAATTTGTTTATTGAAAGCGCAATTAGCCATTGCCGTAAAACCGATGACATTATATCGTTGACACACCATGCTGTGACAAAGTCCCACTCGCGCGTTCTGGCTTTGTCAGTTTTCATTCCAGATCAGGAGTGGTAAGGAGCAAAATCCTTTTTAAACAGCCAAGTAATGTTTAAGAGTTTTAATGTCAGTGACTTATCAGAGGTTGTCATTAGACGCGGGCTCTGTCCACAAGGCTTGCGTGACTCATGTTGAAGTGTGCTATCGGACTGTTCTGGAATTGCAATGGCTCGGTCGATACAATAACGACGTTTGCGTCATTCGTTGGTTGGCTTAGTTTATTGCTCAAACATAACACTTATAATTAATATTCGGGTTGCCACTGTTGGTATCGTTAACCACTCAACCGCAGTGCGTTCTGCTTTGTTTCATGTTACAAGGCAATAGGTCTTACGTGGTAGCAGGATTTATAAATTTATAAGTGGTTCTTCTTACCAGTTGCGCAATTATCTTTGACTTACGAGGATTCCTGATATATTCCAACTTCAAATAACCAAGGTTTATAAACGTATGCTGACAGCGAACATAAACTGGGTTTTCTATGAGTAAGACCAGAGAAATGGTTATATGTTTTCGTAAAGACAGAACATTTGTAGACTATCTGTCATATATTTGTATAAATGGAAATACTACTGAAAGAGTAAACAACGGTTCTCGGTGTAACTGTAGCATCTGACTTATGTTGGAATGCACATGTAGATGAAATAGCTTCAAAGGCAAGAAAGAGAGTGTACACGATTATCAATTGAAATAGTCGAAATGTTCCATGTACCTTGAGGTCGGGCAACGAGTTGCCAATTCCAAGGACGAACACAAACGATTATAAAATACATTTCCATGGCGTTTGGAAAAATGTAAAAACGACAAATAATGAACAAGTATTTTATCAGATAGTTTAATTTTACTATCCTTTTAATTTGGTTTAGCTTTTTTATGTTAAGTGTATTTTAATGTACATACTTTAACTTTATTACGTAAATTGTTTTCAATGATTATTTCAATAAGATGGTATTATAATGTTATGATATTATGTGGCATTGTTGATTTTATTGGGAATGTACATGTACAATTCAACTGTAGATTTGCCATATAATAAACTTGTCTATCTTATCTATCAAAACAAAAAACAGAAACATTTGAGTAACGATATTTCTCTTATCTATTAAGCCGCCGGCATGGTTACTACTGTGACATAGATGGAGATCAGCGTATGTTTCTTTCAAGATGAAAGCGTGTTGTGTAGGGCTATTGAATAACGATATATAAAATATCGAATAGTAATTCAGGTAATCGGTCAGCTGACGTAACAACTGTGGAACTGTTCCGTGTACCTTTGGTATGAAATCAATGCGCCGTTGTTCGATCCACTCATGCGTGACCGATTACAATTAGGTTAACTGATTGGCCCCATCCAACTATCAAGGGGTATCTCTGCGCCATTGACAGTGGACATGGCGTGTTGCTTTGATAAATGTTCAAGTGATGTTCTCTGCATTGACCTGCAAGATTGCTAAAATAGCCGAGTCGCATGCATCATTGACGCATCAGACATGAGATGTCAGGGAGATAGGTGGGAGGCGATACACGACACAGACACACAGCGCGGTATCATTAGTGGCATTGAAACAATCTGCTAAGTACTAACAACATACACGGTGATAGCCCAGATATAGATGCCAGGTGAGGTAACATTATACTAAATACACGTATCACAAACGCATGACTTCGTGACTGTCCGGCGCATTATGAATGTACAAGCAACGCCGTGTTCAGGTCAGGTTCCACGGCGCGATCGATGTTTCTTTATGTAAATTAATGGAGTATGACAATGGCATTCTCTGAGTTGTCATTTAGAAACTACTAAATATAGGTAAATTTAATGTAATTGCCTTTTTTCATTTTATTAAATATAAGGTTGTAAAATAATATTATTAACCTATTGAATTACGTCATCGTGATAAGTGCCATATATACTGTATGTTAACGTAATAAGATTTAATATATATACATCAACTATTGCAAGCAACACGTTTAATATGAATCTGTTACACAAAATAATAAAGGCTATGATTACTCAGCTGAAAATTGGACGTAGGAATACAAAGTGCACACTGTAAGCGTTATAACAATGCCTTAATGCACATTTCAAGGGTAACTGTACGTAAAAGTCAGTGGCCGTTTGCAGTCTGAAGAATTGAGTATTCATGATCCGGTAGGTGGCGACACCAAACATTCTGTCCCGTTGTTCGGTCTAATCTACCCTAATACCCGTAACCAGTAGTGTAGTGGGAGGAGGGTATTTAGGATTACACCTTAAAGCAACCACATATACCACTTAGGAATTTATATAGTTTCCACGCGCATATGTACGACTTCAGACTCACGTAAAACACACGCACGCACGCACGCACGCACGCACGCACGCACGCACACATACACGCACGCACGCACGCACGCAAGCAAGCACGCGCACGCACGCACACACACACACACACACACACACACACAGAGAAAGGCCCGAAATCACTGCACGTCGACGGATTTTTATAGCAATACAAGTAAAACAGTAAAGGTAAATTATTACATAGCGTACTTATTACATTATTTTTTAATTACATAATGAGTAAACATTAATATATATAATATATAAATATATAAATATATACATATATATATATATATATATATATATATATATATATATATATATATATATATATATATATATATATTATATAATATATATTATATATATATATATATATATATATATATATATATATATATATTAAATATATATATATATATATATAATATATATATAATATATATATATATATATATATATATATATATATATATATATTATATGCCTTGACATTCTCATTAATAACCGGATTTTATTGGATTAGCAAGTGCGTTGCAACCGCTTTTAGTCAAGACGCGTGTGTCAAGCTCATGACATGCCATTTCAAGAATCGAATCTATGACGTGTTTCGAACTATTTAAATAAGTGTGTAGGTGATACACAAACCGTCAGTTGTTGTTTGTGTCTTGTGCCATCGTCATTGTACAGCCGTAGTGTCCCGTGGTTGGGCGAAGGCCTCAGCTTCCCAATTTCACATCTGCCTGTCTAGAGTTATCCTCTGCCAGATGGTACCCTTCCAGTAGTCGTCTAGTTCGTTTCTCCATCGTATCGCCGGTCTTGCACTAGATTGTTTCTCTTCGTAATGTCCATCGGGTTTCTCGTATCCTACTGAAGTGCCCTGCCCAGGTCCGTTCCATCTTGTGAATTGATTTCATACATTCACCTCTGTGACCTTTTTCTTCTTTATCACCGGATGTTTCTTGTTTCACTTCCGGCCGGTATGTTACGTTTACCGTACTTCTTTTCATCTCTTTTGTGCGGCCGCTTGTTTATTCTGTGTTGGTTGAAGAGTGTCCGTGTTTTGGCACCGTACGTCAATACCGGAAGTAGACTACGCACGAGTTGTAGATTTGTGGTGAGTCGTGCAGTGGACAATAATTCCATACATAAAACGAATCAAGACGATTATTCTTTGGCATTAGGATATTTTTCTTGAAAGCTTATGTTTCCGGGTAAACAATGTTACAAACACTGGTTTAAACCGGTTTGACAACACTGACTTGCTTAGCATTGTGAAATGGAGTGGTGCGGCCTAGTTCCCACAGCATCCAGGTCCGATACATCTTGCTACCATGTCGAACCTTAGTAATACTAATAACTTTATTTATACAAAAAAATCCAAAGTAGAATTCTGTTCAGAAAGGTTGACAATACTCGATAACATATCGGACGTAACTTAGATATAAAAAGTAATAATACAAATACAATATGTGACATACTAACCACGCATAAGTTGTGCGTTGTTGTACATAGATGAACTAGACGGTTCAAAAGTAAATTTAGTGTGATATTGACGTAAACTGTATATTGTGTTTCAATGTAGTAAAACATATATGTCTGTATAAACAACGGTGTAGTTATGCATTAGTTAAATAAGAAATACTATATGTGTTTAAAATGATATATTTTAGTTTCAATTAATATTTTCAAATAATAAACATGATTGTGTGGTATAATGACTACAGTATAAACTTATGATGACTCAACATTAAAAGAGAGTTTAGAGTAATGTTTTTTAAAAGAAATTTGTATTTGTTCATGTACTGTATCAGTCACATATTAATATTGTGCAAATTCCCACACTTACCATTTCTCCAAGTATTTCAGTTGTATGCCTGGCTATTAATGCTGGTAGACTCACAAAACTATTTATCTGGTTCTCAAAAATATCATAGCTGTAAATTATGATTATGCTACATTCGCTGCATGTTGTTGTTGTTGTTGACGGTTCGTTGTTCTCTGCCGACGCCATGTTTATTGGTAAATGTGCGTGTGTTTACGAGTCCATGTTGACCAGACCTCTAACCCGACGTAACGACCAAAGACGGTCTTTAGACTGTTCACATTTTTTTACATCTCCGGCAGCCATTGTATTAAACCACGTTTACGAAATATGTGACGTAATACGTATTCATTTGATTCTGTATTGTGCTGTTTTCATATAAAAACCAATACACATATTCCACCTACATAGTTTCTTTCTAGTCGACATCTGAAGGCTATTTAATTGTAGATTCATTAATACACTTCCACTGTTGATATGTACTTCTTGAGATGCATCGTTTGTCTTAACCTTTGTGTCTTTGATATTAGTCACTGACGTCACGTCACGCAATGTGTCTCCATACATTTGCATGTTTTGTCGTTTGCCTTAATTTGATGTGGGCGTAATATGACGTCAATTATGTTTATCAAAGAAACCGCAGATATATCAGGGTATATTGTATGGCACATACATTATTCAACTAACTTATAACATACACTTTTTGTGTTACGTCATACGTCCAGATTTCATGTCAACAGCAAGGTATTCTTCCAGCGACTTACCAAATTATGAGCTCGTTCTACTGTGATATACATATTTCCCACGACCCAACATGCCTGTTGCATTATCATTTTCTTCAACTACATAAACGTTCCCCATAAAAGATGGAGTTCTACGACAATCCGGCGCAAAAGAAAATCGTTTGCGTCTATTCTCACGCTGTATGTGTATGGTTCCACAGGCCCAATGACTATTTTGCAAAGAAAAACTAAATTAATCAAGCAGCATATTTACTAGTGGTACACTGGTATTGACCACGCTCCGTGGTTTCTCAAACAAACATCCGTTTAAGCGTTAAGTGTTGAGCTTGAAGTTAAATTTACCAAATCATTAGTCTCTCTTAATCGACTCTCGCCGGCTGCGTAACTTCGCCGAGAAGACAGTTTGCTCAGTTAGCCGGCTTTTGAATGCTATCCGTATGAGAGGGTGAAACGTGCTGCCACCTCACGGAGTTTGGTTAATCCTCCCATAATTCCTGCTTCCTAATCAACGGCAAATTTATATTTCCATTTATTTTGTGTGAATATAAGTTTAAGGTTGAATACTTTTAACAGTATAGTATTATCTTATAAAAGTATATCCTTATTTTAGTGTTATTGCATAGTTGGCCTAAGAGCCAATCAACGTGTCTACCATAGTCTGGGATACGGCCGCCCTGGTGACAACGTTGGCAGAGCATAACACAACAAGGCGGATTTGAGTGGTTAAAAGTGCTGCCACCTCTGGGTAATCGAGGCTACCAAATAACCAGATATAGGTACAACACTTGTTTATTTCGTCCATCAAAATTCAAGTCAGTACTTTTGTAGTATTAATCTGACTGAGGACATTATGTACGCTCTACACATACTCTAGACAAGCATTCCAAAGAACCGTATTCACAATGGCTAAAGGATGGCAATAAATCCGCAGTCTAATGATTGGAGTACAGACAACTGTACAATCACAAAACTGCACGGTCACGACACTCTTGGTTCTGTGGCGACTACGTTTATCTTTACTTAATTTCAAATCGCCGACACTGCTTCAGTGCGGCTGTGACATTTGTCTTTCTTCATCAGTGGAGCGTATTTGATGAAGCTTATCAGCGTGACGTCATTAAGTGATTGAATGCCTTAGTGACATAGGTGCCCTATATATAGAAACCAATCTACTGCCTTTGAGAAGTCATATATTCCACGTCACGCAGCTGCTCCCTCGCTGAATATATGGGTTGCTTCATCGGCGAAACCTTCACAATACACATGCATGCTTTTATTTGCACTCGGGTGAAAGAAGATGTTATTAACCATACATATCCGTGTTCTTTGAAGGTTCCGCATTGATTGGATTTTATTTGAGCGGTGTCTGTCAATTGTCAAAGCAGGAGGACCCACGTGTCGCACCGTGCAGTGAAACGCCGACTGCATGTGCCATTTAAACTCAGTAATACAATCATTATCACAGGACGAACTATTAAGTTAAAACACCTCATGTGCAATTACATATGTTAGATGAGATTTGTAAAGTAGTTGCAGCATAGCCAACTCGATTACATTGCACTCAGTCGAGTAGCGTAGTCAAATCGTTTTAATCCCGATTGCATTCCATCGCGTACAATACTTGCGCTGAATCAACGAATGAATCTCATTATATCATCTTTCACTTTCGCTGTCTCTCGCCAGAGATTTGAGAGTCGATTATATAACTTTTAAACATGATATATTTCACTAGATATTAGTGCAATAATGCGGTAAATAAAATGACGTAACACTAAAGACGTTTAGCTATTAGATGAACAGTTGGCAGCTGATCCTCTCGACAATCGCATAAGTACTGTGGATTGCTGGATCTACTTTACGGCTTGTGGCGGCGCTAAACCACATTTATTCGCTTAACTTCATCTGCACATTAGATTAGGCTTGCCAAAGCGTGCGATCGTGTGTGGCCAAATAGCCGCGTCTAATATTATTTCAAAGGATTACTAAGATATATCTTTTAATCGTAGCGATTAGTTACATTACGCAAAAGGCCCTTTCCGTACTCGACAAACGCAACGCACAGCGGGATATTATTATATTCGAAGCACTTCTGCATCAATTGGTTTACGACGTGGATTTAGTCTGCCGTTGAGTATCTGCTTCTGAATCCGGCTTGTTCTCGTAGGTGATTTCATTGGGTGTCTATCATAGCTTTTTCGGTAGTTATTTCGTGAATATTTCACAGACGTTTAATAACACACATATATGATATCTTGAACACTTCCTTTTTGTTAATAGATTACACAATCTTTCTTTTTTTACGCTGTAGACGTTCGGTTTTTATTTAGCCTTTAGCCTGCGTGCGTGCGTGCGTGCATACGTGCGTCCGACGGTCTGTCAGTCCGTCACCTATGTCTCTTTTGTCGCCGCGTAATATCACATAAAGAAACATTCTGAATCAGAAGCAGACGTGGTCGTTGGTCGTCGTCTCGTGGAACGGTATGATGGAAGTGGCGCCACCTGGTGGACTTAGTTTCGACAAGAATGACTGGCGAAGGAAAAGAAGATGCAGGAACAACATCAGGTCCAGCTGCTCACCGCGTCCCACAGTTGATGGTTTCAAATATTTACGCTGCGCTAACTGAGGGCATCAACATGTTGCTCTGTGTATACCTACTACAATTGCTTGTTCATAGCTGCCGAGAATACCAATGTCGTATTCTGTTCCAGTTTGCAGTGTTAGCAGAATTGGACCGACGTGTTCTCGAACAGTTGTCACATACTGTAACCACCGCGTACAAACGTGGTGGCAATTCCCACTAAATATATGCGGCGTTCCTGCGGGCGTGTTTGCGGATGTCAGTGTGTGCGTGCGTGTGTGTATATGTGTGCGCGCGTATGTGTGTGCGTGCGTGTGTACGTGCGTGTGTTATTTATTTATTTATGCCAAACGCATGTTCAAGCTGAGTCCCTCTTCGGCGCAGCTGCGAGCAGACACTGTCTCGCCGGTCAACTCACTGAGCCAATTTTGAGAGTTGCGTTTTGCGAGGGACACCAATTCGAATTCCAGTAGGAATCGATAACCGACGTTCCATCATTATCATGCTCATACTGCAGATGATTCACTGTTTTCTCATTGTCGTACGAGATCGGATGTTCTACCGCAAATCAAATTGACTCAGGTTCGCTACATGACTAACTCGCGTTTTAGGCACAACGTCGACCGTACTAAGTGATACACGCGTGTCACGTTTTCTCTACAATGATTAACCGTGCGGTTAACCTCTAAAACGGATTCTATACATACAGGTCGTTTTATCAAAATGATGACCCTGCTTAAGAGCGTCAGTGGGTATCAGAGCAGTATCAGCGATCCGCTAAGTACTTGTAACGTGCGCAAGACGTGGCCGACAAATTCAACCTGATCTCTGCCTCTATCTCTTGGTCTGTCGATCTGTGTCTCTCTCTGTCTCTCTATCTCTCTGTCTCTCTATCTCTCTATCTCTCTGTCTCTCTGTCAGTCAGTCTCTCTGTCTGTCGCTCTCTCTGTCTGTCGGTCTCTCTGTCTCTCTGTCTCCCTGTCTCCCTGTCTCCCTGTCTCCCTGTCTCTTTGTCTCTCTATGTTTCCGCCTTTTTATATATCTATCTTTATATATCTATATATCTCTCACCGCCCGCTCTCTCTCCCTCTTTCTCTTTCTCTTTCTATTTCACTCACTCACTCATCCCTCTCTCCATCTCATCATCACTTTTTATGTATATTTATATGTATATATATATATATATATATATATATATATATATATATATCGCTGTCTCATTCTCACACCTCTCTCTCTCTCTCCCACAGCTCTCTCTCTCTCTCTCTCTCTCTCTCTCTCTCTCTCTCTCTCTCTCTCTCTCTGTCTCTCACACATCCCTTTCTCCCTCTCACCCCCCCCTTCTCTCTTGCCCTCTCGTCGTGACCCCGCTGTCATTTCGTGTAATAGCTATGACTATGTAGAAACAGTCAGCCAAGTGTCTAAAACAATGACTTCGAGTATTACTCACTGTGCTATCCTTGAACTTCAGAACGCATCGCCTCCCACGCCAGTAGATAATGATCATTAGCAAAGAGGACTAATAGCATTGCCGTAGGACAGTTTGTTTAGAAAATGACCACAGTACATGTGATTCTAGCGGGGGAGTATACGTTTGATCGATTGGTCCAATTACTTCTGTAGTCGCCTTGTATCTAGATGTGTTGCAAATGTTTGGTTGAAATCCATTAACTGGATTTGAAAGTGTTCAAGTCCATGTAACTCGTGTTTCTTTGTTTTGTTTGTTAATTGGCGTACGATACCCACGGTGGTGTTTGCATTTTACAACTATCAATACAAAGCAACACTATTCACAAAAGAAAAAAAAAATTAAAGATCAAAAACATGCACGTGATCTGATGTGTAACTGAACCGCCAGTATGTTTCTAACGCAAACTGTTTATCTATCTATGTATCTCTCTCTCTCTCTCTCTCTCTCTCTCTCTCTCTCTATATATATATATATATATATATATATATATATATATATATATATATATATAATGTATATATATATATCTATCTATCTATCTATCTATCTATCTATCTATATATATCTATCTCTCTCTCTTTATGTATATATATGTATATATATATATATGTATATATATATATATATATATATATATATATATATATATATATATATATATATATGTATATATATATATATATATATATAAATCTCCTTAGTAACTACATTGGAAATACATTCATATTAAAAATAACGTAGCTATATATTCCACTTAAAATGCAACTATCCGTATTGTATTCACAATATTTGATTGGCCATGACGTAGATAATATATTTTTATTACACGTAACGTAACCTGTTATCATTGACATAACCTCTATATAAAACAAGTCGATTGAGGGTACAATATCCGGTCAAAAAAAGTTGCATGTAGCCTACCGATATTGTATTGATTACTCAAGCGCATACATCAGCCCATGGGTGTTTTGACGCGAAGAATATCCCTAAGTGCCCGGGATAACTAAGCTCAGCTCAGTTGGCAAGTTTTGTCCTAGATACACCCACTTCTCCAAGGTTCCACGATGACACACCTAAATGACATCTATGACAAATCTATGACAAATCTATGAGAACAATGCTGACTCATCAGAAGGTTCCTGACCCTCCGACCAGTGGATGTCCTTGCAATGTTGTCATAATCGGCTGGTCTTTGGCCGGATAAACAGAGAGTATCCGATGATGTTATTGAAGCCTCGAATGATTTCGCGGTCGCGGTACAGCACATATTTTATTTTTCCTACGTCCCACGTCGCGCAAAAGCGCGCCTAAGGCGATTAATCAACTCTCCACTTGAGGATATCAGGGTACGGGAGTAATGTTCGTTCGTCGGTCAAAGTGAAGCGACACGCCGTCCAACCGGATGTTTCAGCCTTGCTGCGCTAATAACAATATGCATAACACGGTGTCTCAAGACATTACATTTGATAGTTTTCCAGTTTCGATATGTTATTCTAAATTATCTCTCTCTCTCTCTCTCTCTCTCTTTCTATCTCTTTTCTCTTTCTCTCTATCTCTATCTCTATCTCTATCTCTATCTCTATCTCTATCTCTATCTCTATCTCTATCTCTATCTCTATCTCTATCTCTATCTCTATCTCTATCTCTATCTCTATCTCTATCTCTATCTCTATCTCTATCTCTATCTCTATCTCTATCTCTATCTCTATCTCTATCTCTATCTCTATCTCTATCTCTATCTCTATCTCTATCTCTATCTCTATCTCTATCTCTATCTCTATCTCTATCTCTATCTCTATCTCTATCTCTATCTCTATCTCTATCTCTATCTCTATCTCTATCTCTATCTCTATCTCTATCTCTATCTCTATCTCTATCTCTATCTCTATCTCTATCTCTATCTCTATCTATATCTCTATCTCTATCTCTATCTCTATCTCTATCTCTATCTCTATCTCTATCTCTATCTCTATCTCTATCTCTATCTCTATCTCTATCTCTATCTCTATCTCTATCTCTATCTCTATCTCTATCTCTATCTCTATCTCTATCTCTATCTCTATCTCTATCTCTATCTCTATCTCTATCTGTATCTGTATCTGTATCTCTATCTCTATCTCTATCTCTATCTCTATCTCTATCTCTATCTCTATCTCTATCTCTATCTCTATCTCTATCTCTATCTCTATCTCTATCTCTATCTCTATCTCTATCTCTATCTCTATCTCTATCTCTATCTCTATCTCTATCTCTATCTCTATCTCTATCTCTATCTCTATCTCTATCTCTATCTCTATCTCTATCTCTATCTCTATCTCTATCTCTATCTCTATCTCTATCTCTATCTCTCTCTCTATCTCTATCTCTCTCTCTCTCTCTCTCTCTCTCTCTATATATATATATATATATATATATATATATATATATATATATATATATATATATATAGTATACAGATAATCCTCGAAGTAACTTCGCCGGTTTTCTTAGCAAATATACATACTGTTTCATTTATTAAAATCGTTTTTATATTACATTTTATTCCATTGCGTGTGTGTGTATGTGTGCGTGGTGCGTGGTGCGTGGTGCGTGGTGCGTGGTGCGTGGTGCGTGGTGCGTGGTGCGTGGTGCGTGGTGCGTGGTGCGTGGTGCGTGGTGCGTGGTGCGTGGTGCGTGGTGCGTGGTGCGTGGTGCGTGGTGCGTGGTGCGTGGTGCGTGGTGCGTGGTGCGTGGTGCGTGGTGCGTGGTGCGTGGTGCGTGGTGCGTGGTGCGTGGTGCGTGGTGCGTGGTGCGTGGTGCGTGGTGCGTGGTGCGTGGTGCGTGGTGCGTGGTGCGTGGTGCGTGGAGCGTGGTGCGTGTGCGTGTGCGTGTGCGTGTGCGTGTGCGGGTGGCTATGGTACTTATGATTAGGGGGTTGTATTCGTTGTCCTTGCGACTGTTGTGACTGTTATATTTCTAAAGCAATTAATATTATAAGTAAGTTATTGCAATCCGCGTCGTATTGATGGGATGGAGATCGGCGCGTGCAGACATCGGCATTATTATTTAATAGGTTCATCAGTTGAATATTCGGATAATAGATACAGGTCACTTTCATTCTTTGATTACCGATTATTGCATGGCAAAAACGATCGTACATTTTCGGGCGTATTTATTTAATAATATACATTAAAATATAATACATATTATGAGGATATAGCACGCTAGTCGTGTTATTATAAGTTCACAACCTGCTCTGTGTACAATCGATGGCTCCTATAATCATGCAATATTTTATTAGCGTACATTATTATCTAGTGAATGATTAATTCACAATTGTTTTGTTAGAACCTCGAAACGGAGCGACGGAAAATGTATTTGTGTCGTTTTGCATATATAAACAGCGCCTGTTGTGAAATTAGTATAGCCAGTATTTTCTTATTAGATAATGAAGCTTAGGCATATATTTAGTAGTAAGCGCAAGCAGCACTAGACACACACGCGCGATCACGCATAGACGCGCACATACATACGCACGCGCACGAACGCACGCTCGCAGCCACTCATTGGCTCGTCCGTGGCATTGTGTTTGAACGAACCAATGGACTATACGCGGCTTCCGTCGTTCAAAGATCGCCTATCGCGAGGCCGACTTTTCGCTGACAATAGTTTTGCGTCTCCTCCGTCGTAATAGCAAGTGCGACGTCACCGCCAGTTGGAAGGTTTCGCCGCGCGCAAATGCAGTTACAGCCGTGCGCTGGGGGACAATAAGGGCCGGACTAATGGTTGAACATCGATGTCGATGTTACCGATATTGACTTAGAATATTAATATTGTATGGGACCATTAGTGCGCTATATAACGCCGCGCACGACGCTCCCGACACCAGAAACCCGCGACCGGCCTCACGCCTACCTGCGAAAGTCGCACGTTTTTATGAAAATGATGACGAATCCGTGGGTTAGGCCAATCATCCTTTCCTCTGTCGAGAGACATCCAGTTTTGAGATTGACCTAATCCGGTGTAGACGCAGAACGGTTGATGTCGTCCAGCGCTGGACTCACGGCTGCTCAGGCAATGAAAACGGGGACTGGATTTGCGATTTTAGGTAAGTCTTTGTCGTGTCCTTGATGTGTAATGAAGTGTTTGTGTAACATGTTTTTCATTGGAAATTTGCGTTTTCTACCTAATCTGGAATATATGAAATTGTGAAATAAAATTACAACAGCGATGTAAAGTACGATGTATTTCTCTGGAAAGTGGACCAAGCATCCTGCAAATGTACATGATTTTCATAGTATTATATATATATATATATATATATATATATATATATATATATATATATATATATATAATATATATAGGGAGAGAGAAGTGAAAGCGAAAGCATTGTTTCTGTTGCAATAGCCACCACAAAAACACGTTCTGAAGCTACAATCAACGATGGGTTGTGGGTTTTACAGTTAACAACTTGTTGAAACCTTTTCCTAAACATTTGGATATACACCGGTCGTTTTTGTTGATGCGTTCTTTGCCTTACATTTGCAAGGTCAACACGTGACGCACACTCCATTCGATTCGCGCAGGCAGATATGTCGACATGAAACTGACCTATAGCCTATGTGCATTGAACAATTGCATTAGTGCATTAATGATTAGTCATAAATGTATCGTTATCTTGTCATCATTGTCATTTCGGGAGAAAAAAGCAAAGGTAGCTTGGCATGTTAAGCCATGTTTTGGTATGATGTTCATTTTGTTTAGCCAATCAAAACCTCTGACCAATTGTAACACAGTCAACACGTGCAAACCACGTTTCTATGAACGGCGATATTGTTGTAATGTATAAGATATTGGATAATCGTTGCTTGCATTATTAATGCATCCCTAATTACAGTAACCGTCGTAATTACTAACATATGGCTATTATGATTATCAATTATCACATTTGCTATAAATGATTGTCATTACCATTACTAAGTATTATCATGAAGTGTTTTCATTATGGATATAACTCACGGTGTTATAATGCATTACAGCTCATCAAGACATCCCCCACACACCCACGCCCATCCACTCTCAAAGTTTCCTTTTCTTCCCACGGGAAGCTCTGGGGTTAAACCAATTTAATTAATGTAGTTCCTTGTCAACAACGGCTCTTCTCCAGCACTTTCGTTATTCTTCGAGCAGAATCTGAAGCGATATTAGTAGGCATTATACAGTATAAAATTAAGTTGCCAATCACCCATTAGACTATTACTGCCGCGTTACTAAGATTGCTTGCAATATATTAGCGAAACATTATTTTACAGTTGATTTGTTTCACATAAAACACCAATATCACCACTATTTCGTAGCATACGTAACTTTAATCGTGTCTGTTTCGCCTATGCTTTTCCAAAGACATTCATGAAAAGGTAACCCTTGCCCCGATACGAAGAAATTGTCTTCAAAACCCAAATAAAATGTTCATAGTTAAATTGAGCTAAAATTGTAATCGCATATTTTATCACTTTGGCTAAAGCCACCGCGCAA
>OZ024855.1:51396163-51398663 GCA_964017155.1 Oasisia sp. SBJ-2009
ATGTGTGGTTGAAACTCCACGCCACCACGCCACCACGCCACCACGCCACCACGCCACCACGCCACCACGCCACCACGCCACCACGCCACCACGCCACCACGCCACCACGCCACCACGCCACCACGCCACCACGCCACCACGCCACCACGCCACCACGCCACCACGCCACCACGCCACCACGTCACCACGCCACCACGTCACCACGCCACCACGTCACCACGCCACCACGCCACCACGTCACCACGTCACCACGCCACCACGTCACCCATTTCATGTCATCTGTAATTATTCGGACTACATACACCATTTACTCTTGGAGACTTTATTTCGACACTTTATTTTGATTGGACTTCCAATATTGATGACATGTAGCTTTTTACACCATTTTAATATCCTTCCAGACACGCTGCATATTTTGTTTCCCAATCACCTGAACTATTTTTGAAAAATGATCTTGTTGCCCGCTAATGTAATCGGTTTCTTATGTACCATCTTCCCACCCACGGTACATTCCGAACCTAATACTACTGTGTTATGTAATCAATTTACGCCGTCGTTGTATACGGCCGATATCACCTTGCATAGTGTCCTTATGCAAACATGTCACACGACAGTGTCACAAGCGACAACTGTAGAGTCGGTGCACACAGTGATGACAACATGTGGTCAGGACGCGAAAATTAACACCTAAACCGACTACGTCAACGTCACACTCGCCTCCACACCACGTGGTTTTCCTATATATGGGCATCGCTTTGCATACGCTGTCTTGACGTGAAAATAAACCCGCGTGTCGTGGCATGAATGTGTCTATAATTCGTGTCCCGATGCTGTACAATTATTACCTATAGATTACTGAAATATGTATCTATTTGGATTGCATGTCGTAGTTTTCATTCGGTTTATCAAATGTAATACGATTATATAAGATAACTTGTACATGTAGGTTTATAATTGGAGTGAAATAATGATCCATCTAGACGCAAACCAACTTACCGCCAAGTCCTATCCTAGTCTACGCCTATCCTAGTCTACGTTCCATCTTGGTCCCCTATTATTTTTTTGGTATTAATTGCATGTATGTCAAGGAATAAACTACAAGTGCACTGAACAGTCCCAAGTTCAAACTGTATATGAACTTCCCTTTTAGTACACAATTTCCAAATAGGAGCCTCTCAATGACAACTTTATGTAGAGGTATAATATTTAATGTTCCCATTATAATGTACCTAGTCTAGTCACATTGTGTGATAACAGCAGTATTTCATGACATTCTACATATGTGTGTATAATATAATACATACATATATTTTATATATATATATATATTATTTTAATATATATATATATATATCACTATAATCTCTCTCTCTCTCTCTCTCTCTCTCTCTCTCTCTCTCTCTCTCTATATATATATATATATATATATATATATATATATATATATATATATATATATATATATATATATATATATATATATATATATGCATGTATATATACATATATATATTTATATATATAATATATATATATATATATATATATGCATTTATATATATATATATATATATATATATATATATGCATGCATATATACATATATATATATTTATATATACATATATATATAATATATATATATATATATATATATATATATATATATATATGCATATATATATATATATATATACACACACACACACATAAAAAATTGCATTGTGTTTAGCTTAGCACTGTTCAAACAGTACAATTTCTAAATAGTAGCAAAGATCGAGGCTAATCACTGTACGCGGTAGGATAACTGTCCATGTCCTAGCCAAGTCGCTCATACTTTAATGTGAAAATAACAATTTTCTAAAATAGCAAAAATATTGTCTTGTTTTCTATATAAATGAACGAGGATTGATTGATATAATTATGCTAATTGTATCTAAGTTCATTGTTGTAACAATTGATGCAATTACTTCAAGTCATTTGATATAACTTTTGCAAAAACGTTTTCGAAACAAGTCTGTCTCAACTTTGAGGTCCAACATTTCTTGTATGTTTCGAAGTGGTTGAAATGTGGCATCCATACGTATTTGTTTAACACTTATCAGTTGAACATCCTGACTTATATGGGTAGCAATCAGCTTTGTAGGTATTATTGCGCATACCATATTGCTACACAACCACTCTCACACATGAGTGAAATTGAGCTAGGTAGAATGACTAGAGTGAAAGCCCAGATTCAAAACAGCGACACATGATTTGAACCCGAATTTTCTTGAGTCCGATGTTATGGCTGCTGGGCAACTGCGCTATGAAATTATCATCATGAAGAGAGACTGTGTTACACATTAAACTATTTTGGGAATAATGTATTCATTTAAAACATGTATCCATCAAGCTACCTAGACTAATGTTTTATAATTTAGCTAGTTACAATTTATAGTAATAGCCACAACATTTATTTTCAAATAAAATGCAACACAACTATCATATTATCATATTT
>OZ024855.1:51403663-51406163 GCA_964017155.1 Oasisia sp. SBJ-2009
CTTCTGTCTACCTCTTCTTCTGCCTACCTCTTCTTCTGTCTGCCTCTTCTTCTGTCTACCTCTTCTTCTGTCTACCTGTTCTTCTGTCTGCCTCTTCTTCTGTCTACCTCTTCTTCAGTCTGCCTCTTCTTTTGTCTGCCTCTTCTTCTGTCTACCTCTTCTTCTGATTACCTCTTCTTCTGCCTACCTCTTCTTCTGCTGTCTGCCTCTTCTTCTGTCTGCCTCTTCTTCTGTCTACCTCTTCTTCTGTCTGCCTCTTCTTCTGTCTATCTCTTCTTCTGCCTACCTCTTCTTCTCCTGTCTGCCTCTTCTTCTGTCTGCATCTTCTTCTGTCTACCTCTTCTTCTGTCTGCCTCTTCTTCTGTCTACCTCTTCTTCTGCCTACCTCTTCTTCAGTCTGCCTCTTCTTTTGTCTGCCTCTTCTTCGGTCTACCTCTTCTTCAGTCTGCCTTTTCTTCTGTCTACCTCTTCTTCTGTCTACCTCTTCTTCAGTCTGCCTCTTCTTTTGTCTGCCTCTTCTTCTGTCTACCTCTTCTTCTGTCTACCTCTTCTTCAGTCTGCCTCTTCTTTTGTCTGCCTCTTCTTTTGTCTGCCTCTTCTTCTGTCTACCTCTTCTTCTGTCTACCTCTTCTTCAGTCTGCCTCTTCTTTTGTCTGCCTGTTCTTCTGCCTACCTCTTCTTCTGTCTACCTCTTCTTCAGTCTGCCTCTTCTTCAGTCTGCCTGTTCTTCTGTCTACCTCTTCTTCAGTCTGCCTCTTCTTTTGTCTGCCTCTTCTTCTGTCTACCTATTCTTCTGTCTGCCTCTTCTTCTGTCTACCTCTTCTTCTGTCTACCTCTTCTTCTGTCTGCCTCTTCTTCTGTCTACCTCTTCTTCTGTCTACCTCTTCTTCTATCTACCTATTCTTCTGTCTACCTCTTCTTCTGTCTACCTCTTCTTCTGTCTACCTCTTCTTCTGTCTACCTCTTCTTCTGTCTACCTCTTCTTCTGTCTACCTCTTCTTCTGTCTACCTCTTCTTCTGTCTACCTCTTCTTCTGTCTACCTCTTGTTCTGTCTACCTCTTCTTCTGTCTGCCTCTTCTTCTGTCTACCTCTTCTTCTGTTTACCTCTTCTTCTGTCTACCTCTTCTTCTGTCTGCCTCTTCTTCTGTCTACCTCTTGTTCTGTCTACCTCTTCTTCTGTCTACCTCTTCTTCTGTCTACCTCTTCTTCTGTCTGCCTCTTCTTCTGTCTACCTCTTGTTCTGTCTACCTCTTCTTCTGTCTACCTCTTCTTCTGTCTACCTCTTCTTCTGTATACCTCTTCTTCTGTCTACCTCTTCTTCTGTCTGCCTCTTCTTCTGTCTGCCTCTTCTTCTGTCTACCTCTTCTTCTGTCTACCTCTTCTTCTGTCTGCCTCTTCTTCTGTCTACCTCTTCTTCTGTCTACCTCTTCTTCTGTCTACCTCTTCTTCTGTCTACCTCTTCTTCTGTCTACCTCTTCTTCTGTCTGCCTCTTCTTCTGTCTACCTCTTGTTCTGTCTACCTCTTCTTCTGTCTACCTCTTCTTCTGTCTACTTCTTCTTCTGTCTGCCTCTTCTTCTGTCTACCTCTTCTTCTGTCTACCTCTTCTTCTGTCTACCTCTTCTTCTGTCTACCTCTTGTTCTGTCTACCTCTTCTTCTGTCTGCCTCTTCTTTTGTCTGCCTCTTCTTCTGTATACCTATTCTTCTGTCTACTTCTTCTTCTGTCTATCTCTTCTTCTGTCTACCTCTTCTTCTGTCTACCTCTTCTTCTGTTTGCCTCTACTTCTGTCTGCCTCTTCTTCTGTCTACCTCTTCTTCTGATTGCCTCTACTTCTGTCTACCTCTTCTTCTGTCTACCTCTTGTTCTGTCTACCTCTTGTTCTGTCTACCTCTTCTTCTGTCTGCCTCTTCTTTTGTCTGCCTCTTCTTCTGTATACCTATTCTTCTGTCTACCTCTTCTTCTGTCTACCTCTTCTTCTGTCTGCCTCTTCTTTTGTCTGCCTCTTCTTCTGTATACCTATTCTTCTGTCTACCTCTTCTTCTGTCTACCTCTTCTTCTGTCTACCTCTTCTTCTGTCTACCTCTTCTTCTGTCTATCTCTTCTTCTGTCTGCCTCTTCTGCTGTCTACCTCTTCGTCTGTCTACCTCTTCTTCTGTCTACCTCTTCTTCTGTCTACCTCTTCTTCTGTCTACCTCTTCTTCTGTCTATCTCTTCTTCTGTCTGCCTCTTCTTCTGTCTGCCTCTTCTTCTGTCTATCTTTTCTTCTGTCTGCCTCTTCGTCTGTCTACCTCTTCTTCTGTCTACCTCTTCTTCAGTCTGCCTCTTCTTCTGTCTGCCTCTTCTTCTGTCTACCTCTTCTTCAGTCTACCTCTTCTTCTGTCTACCTATTCTTCTGTCTACTTCTTCTTCTGTCTACCTCTTCTTCTGTCTACCTCTTCTTCTGTCTACCTCTTCTTCTGTCTACCTCTTCTTCTGTCTACCTCTTCTTCTGTCTACCTC
>OZ024855.1:51411163-51423663 GCA_964017155.1 Oasisia sp. SBJ-2009
TAATACGCTTATATCAGCCAATTAGACATAGAAGTAGTTCAAGAAGACTGATCACTGCAATTAAATTATTCCACCTGAGTAAACCAGCTATATTAGCAACATTGTATGTTACGATACTATTGACCTAATCCGCTTGAGGTCGCCTCTCGCAATATTAGCTCAGCTCACATAGCTCAGCTCACACACACACACACACACACATATATATATATATGTATATATATATGTATATATATATATATATATATATATATATATATATATATATATATATATATATATATATATATATATATATATATATATATATATATATATATATATATATATATATATATATATATATATATATATATATATATATATATGATAAGCAATAGGGGAAAATAGTGTCACGTACGTGGTTCCTCTAACAATATAATCGGTAGCGATAAATATCCTTTGTGCTAGAAATGTAGTGTTCAAAAAAGAAGTGATCATTATTTATGATGGCGAGAGATGGGAACGTATCCACACACATTATGTCCACATTAAGCATATCTGTATAAATTTAAATGTATTTATAGTAAATTATTATTGGGATAATATAGGATTGGATTACCCATGGCCCACAAAAGTTCAGTATGCCTGAGCCAACGAATGTTTTAATCCGCCACTTGTCACAATCGCGTGTCGTGTTGGCTATGCTTCATTGTGTAGCGATGCCGCGATAAAATACCGATGTTTCGATAATCGATGAGCTACGCATAGCCACCGCAGATGATGTCGAGCTTTGCATGAATTTGCTTATGAATTGTATCCGGTACACGAATTGAAATGATTTTATTTTGTAACGTAGTGTGTATGTGCAACCAAGCGAGATTAAGTTTGGCAGCTGTAAGAGGTCGTTTTCATGGTTAGGTCAGAGAGTAAAATATCGCCGCCATTGGCTTAAGACTAATTTCGCAGTCAGACGAGGCGACATAACACTAGCAGGACCGAACCAGTGCTGCGGCTCCGCACTGGAGTAATCAGTAGCGCCATCTGGTGTAGTCCACGAGGGTGATTTGTCTGACTGATGGTTGTTGTGATTGATTCATGTGCTGCCGTCTAGCGGATACGTGTTAATCACATCTGGCATCAAAATAGATTCACGTAACAGCACTCGTGTCTCTGTCCTACTTAAAGCGACATGATCGTTTCGTGGCTTTTTTATTGCAAATTCGTGTTATACAGTATCAATTATACCTATTATAGCTAACTAACCGCCCAAAATATGTTAACGAAGCAGAACTGACTTCATAATTTTAACCGTCGAATGTTTATAATAACCCCGACGCTATCACTCAAATCGCCGCGTTGTCACTCTAATTCCGGAAGAGTGAGGTTGTAACCCAATGGGGGCGGAGCTACAAACATGACGCTCGCAATCCATCATGGCACTAAAGTTTAAAGAAGTTGAAAAACGTACATGTCAAGCAGACCGCCACTTTATGGTTTGATTTCGTTTTCAGGGCAACCTTCAGGCGAACAAATCGTCTAAAACAACCCGTGTGGTTGTCCGAACTTTGTCATGGTCCTATTTCGCTTTCTTTACCGCGGACGATAATACCGATCGAAATGTCCTCTTACCCCGTCATAATTATGGATGACAACAATGATGCAACTTGTGCTCACGTGATAACGCATCACGTGATCACGCATTTCCGTCTCGGATTTTAGCCACGCTTACAATGATTTCGAAAACGCCTCGCGGTCGATGTAAACATGCAGTGGTTACATACCGGTAATAAGTTTATTTCAAAAACGAAAATGGGAATAATAGGTATAATTTATACAGCATAACATGATTTTGCAATAAAAACTAAAACAAACCACGAACGTTTCGTGTCGTTTTAAACCATATCGCACTAGTGTGCATCGGCAGCCATACCGTCATCACCCCAGCAGATGCCGGCACCAGACGGAACCTCAAAGACGAACTAAGCACACTGCCAGCCTCCTGCACAATTTAGCAATATTAATGTAATGTACATTCCATGTAAGAACAATAATACAATTTATATAGCGTCATAAATCTATATAAAATCCATTCGATGGCGCTGTGAGTACATAAATATGTATACATGTATATATGCAGATTAATAACAAGTGACGTAAAATGAATCATATTAAACATCTTAAAGTAAACAATGATACGTAATAAAAAATAGTAGTAATAATTGATCAATAAATAAGTTACAGCTAAAGATGATTATTAAAATAAATGGTATATTGGTAAGAAATGAGTGAAGACAGTGTGTAAAAGTGTTGTAGAAACGTGTACAAGATAATAAATAGGTACACAAATAATAATATAAATTAAATAAACTGGTAAGTGTTTACACTCAATACACTGCCTGGAGTATATGGGTTTTCAACAGTCTTTTGAAAGTCACGAGGCAATAAGTTTTCTACATCCCAATTGGAAGAGAAATCCACAATCGTGGACCAGATACCGAGGAAGTTCTGCCGCTGTATCGCCACATGTGCAGGTCATTGGCCGAGGCTGAGCGAAACACTAGTGGCTATTTGTTCGAGTAGGTCGGTGGTGTAAGGTGACGCCAGTCCAAGATGTGCACGAAACACCAGTAGCAGGGCGGGGTACTTGTGGAGGTGACCACAAGCCGAGCTGCAGGGTTTTGCATTCTTTGTAACTTGAATATTAGACAGTCTGGGAGGATATTCATCCCGATTTTGAGATACACTGACATTTGGAACCCACACGACGTCTACGGCAGAAGCGTTCTACAGAGCAAATGTCACGACCACCCAGTCGTTGGCATAGTAATACATTGTTTTATTTAACCATGGAATGCATGTTTTTGTTTAGTTTTAATTATTTACTTAGTTATTTATTGTAATAGTTTTTGTGCTTTAGCCAATATAGCATGTTTTATTTTAGTTTCAATCTTGTATTTGTATACTTACTTTACCGCTGTTTGGCTACGTGGACACAAGGGTTGTTATTCTGGAGTTCGTAGAAACAGTTTGTCCGTCTTCAGGTCGGGGCGGGTATTAGCGCTGTTATCGTGTGTGACTCCGTCGCGATTGACGAAGTCAATAAACTTGCTTGACTCGTCTTGACTTGTGTACGTCTCGTAGGGGATCTATGTCTACTTGACGTGAACTCGTAAAATCTAGTACAGTTGGAAGCTAACACACGGTGGGACTTGTACTGTAGGACCTACTGCATCAGTTCAACCGGCCGTCTCTTTGGAACGTGTACCGGTGTCAGATAGAATATGGATCCCACCGAAAATAGGCCCGGGGGTCCATATTCTACAATATAATATGGACCCCCTTATATCATTTTGACTCACTTTTAAAAAGCTAAATAAACTGGTAAAACAGCATAGTGCAGTTTATAAATTGTGGCTAGAATATCACAGCCATCATTTGTAACAGTCTTGCAAAGTTACTTTAGGAATATATCAACGACACAATCCCGGGTCCATTTTCTACAGGGGTCCATCTTATATAACACATATGCAATATGGACCCCTATAGAATGTGGACGCATGGTCAAATACCTATGGGGGTTACACAGTCTATGAGACATACAAATGGATCCGTATACATTATGGACTCGGAGTCCATTTTGGCTTCTATGGGGGTCCATATTCTATGGGATATATATATATATATATATATATATATATATATATATAGAAACTGCACCTTTATAGATAATGGACTCATACACCCATACAGTCACACAAACGCACACAGGCACACACGCACGCACGCACGCACGCACACAAGCACACACGCACACACGCACACACGCACACACGCACACACGCACACACGCACACACGCACACACGCACACACGCACACACGCACACACGCACCCACGCACACACGCACACACGCACACACGCACACACGCACACACGCACACACGCACACACGCACACACGCACACACGCACACACGCACACACGCACACACGCACACACGCACACACGCACACACGCACACACGCACACACGCACACACGCACACACGCACACACGCACACACTCATACCCACGCAGTCACACAGTCACATGCATATGCGCACACCCCCACACACGCACACACGCACACACGCACACACGCACACACGCACACACGCACACACGCACACACGCACACACGCACACACGCACACACGCACACACGCACACACGCACACACGCACACACGCACACACGCACACACGCACACACGCACACACACACACACACACACGAACACACACACACACCCACACACACACACCCACACACACGCACGCGCACGCGCACGCATGCATACACTTGAGGCCAGCGTTCTAGAAACACTCTTTCCCAGTTGCGATGATTACATTGACCTTTACAAAGCCGTATATACACCAACCCGCAATTATAAATATTGAACGAGCATTTCGTAATCTGACGGAAACCTTTATATATACTCTCAAGAAAATGATAGATTTTTCTACTTGTGTTTGTACTATATAACAACACCTTGAAATACCATCGCTAACATACCACTCGTTATATCCTGACGGTGTATCCCCGCCCCTTTTGCGCGGGGCTCGTGGGTGGACCTTTGTAATGTCAAAGGTCTAAATGTCTCGTCAGCCTTTATCAAATCCATCTTCTTATACGTCATCAGTCGTCACGTTGTCATCGCGTCAAATGCGCAGGTTTCGACTGATCTTACATAGTGGACTTTATCGTTTGTTGTATGCAATCAATGATGTATGCAATCAATGTGGCAGTCGTCGCCTGTTTATTTTAAAATAATGCATTGTTGTACTCGTGTTGCACTAGACGTGGGTAGATCATTACTTTACTGCGTTGTTCACGTAAACGATTGAAGTTTTGTGGACTTGATCCTAACCCGTGGTGCTTTGTTTGTGATAAACAGTATACGAATATGGTGATGTTGTATATCACAAAACCAAGATAGCCAAGTAATTACAACTAATGCCGACTGTCTGCCTCTCACCATTATTTCGTCGGGAAATAAAACAAAGCAAACGTCGTGAAATAATATAAAGGTTTTAACATATCACATTTTCCACCCATAAACTGTACAATAACCAATCTGACCAAATCCTCCTGCAACAGAACATTGTCCAGCAAGGATGGAGAATGTTACCGTGCATGCTTGTGGGATTTCTGACTGCCATGCAGTGGAACTCCGTGAAAGGACAGAGTCTGAATTTGTCTGCGGAAAATGTGATGATGACTAAATACTCCCGTAAGAAAATTGATATCAGATGGACTGAACCAATGCTTCAGAACGTCTCAACTGTCGGACCAAAACATTGGAAGACGCAAACACTTCGTTGAAAGAACTGTTAGATTGCCACGCTCCACTGGTTACACGGCCAATTTATGTGCGGCCCAACACCCCATGGCACACAATAGAAGTATTACACGCTAAGCGAAAGTTGAGGAGATTGTAGGTTCTTCGAGATATCTACACTAGCCAGCGTGAATCGTACAAACAAGAAATACAGTCAGTGAAAGCTAAGATCTACGCCAACATATTGATGAATGTGCACGTAGCAGCAACGGACTATTCAAAGTGATGGCCGATCTGATGAAGAGAAAAAACGCTCCAAAACTGCCTTGTCATGTGTCTGGTATTGCACAAATCGCAGACGACTTTCTCGAGCACTTCACAAGGAACGTGTTCGATATTGGCAGCCAGCTAGCAAGTAGACGCGTGCTAAAAGTTAACGCTGACTATATGCATTGTGAATCGTCCTGCTCACTGGTTGCGTTTGCCGGCATTACCATAGAGCTAACGAAGTGTCCCACAAAAACAAGCGTGCTTGATCCATTTCCCACATCACTCGTGAAAGCTAACATTGACATTCCTGCACCAACATTAGCTACAATCATCAACATGTCGCTCGAGTCAGGCACCGTGCCAGCCACATTAAAACATGCTGTAATCACACCTCTACTGAGGAAACCGAACCTGGACCCAGACCTGATGAACAACTACCGGTCAATGCCAAATTTGTTTTTGTTTCAAAAAATTGCTGGAGGGTCACGTAGCAATACAACTTCGCCAGCGTCTAGACAACAACGATTTATTGAACATTTTCCAAAGTGCATACTGACAATATCACAACACCGAGACAGCGTTGGTGCGTATCTAGAACGACCACCTTTATTCTGTCGACAGAAAGAAAGGTGTGCTGACAGTGCTGCTCGACATGAGCGCTGCGTTTGACACAGTTGACCACTCAATGTTAATCGGCCAGATGTGCAGCATAGGTATTGAAAGAACTGGCTGGAATTGAACATATCGAACCGGACTGACACTGCGCATTGGCAGTCACAACTCGCACAGGACGATGGTCGAATCAAGCATCCCACAAGGATCTGTGTTGGACACAGTCCTCTTCTCCATCTACACGCTGCCAGTGGATGCTATCTTCAGAAAGCATCAGCTTCAATACCATCTTTATGCAGACGACGCCCAACTATATGTTGACCTGAGTGGAGTGCGGGATGGAGAACCTGCCGATGCAGTCTGTCGCGTCGAATGTGCATTGAAGAAGCAAGACTGTGGATGTCAGACCACAATCTCCTGCTGAAAGAATGCAAGACCGAAGCAATTACACATCGGCACCAAATCGTAAACACATGCAAGACGTATGTTGTGCTAGTGTAGGCGGATGTTATATTGTGCCATCACCGTTCATCCGTAGCCTCGGGATTATGATCGACTGTGAACTGACAATGTCGGCACAGGTGTCGCGCATGTGCAAGTCTGCGTACTACCATCTTTACGCAATCTCAAAGATAAGAATTTGTCTTACTACCGAAGCGTGGAAGACACTTGTCCATAGCACAGCGATATCGGGACTCGATTACGGCAACGCGGTGTTCTATGGCAATACGGAGGCACTCATGACCAAGTTGCAGATGGTGCAAAATTCAGCTGCGAAACTGATCGCAAGGCAGCGAAAACACCAGCATATTACTCCGGTACTGATTAAGTTGCACTGGCTTCCGGTTCGCTGGCGTGTCCAGTATAAATTACTAGTACTTGTGTGTTCTGCCTTACACGCACTTGCACCAAAATACATTCAAGATCTTGTAGCACCATTCTCGCCGAACCGTAACCTCCGGTCTGCTGATCAGTGTCTGCTCGTGGTTCGGCGCTACAATCTGGAGGGCTACGGCAGGCGGGCTTTCTCGGTGTCTGGACCAGCACTTTGGAGAAGTTTGCCTGAAAACATTCGCCAGTCAAACGCTTTAGCAAAATCTAAGACTCTCCTCAGGACATATTTATTTTAATTAGCTACTTCCAATGAGGAACTGTTCTGTGGGACACTCATGATAACGTATTTTATGAATCATTAGTATTATTTTCTATAACTGTTTTTATTATTAATTTGGGTATTATTATGTTATTGTATAATACTTATAATGCTTTATTGTTTTGACAATTGACTTAATATCATAGACACGATATCCTATATCTTATTTATTTGGTACTCACACACACACCACACACACACACACACACACACACACACACACACACACACACACACACACACACACATACACACACACAAATATATATATATATATATATATATATATATATATATATATATATATATATATATATATATATATATACATATATATACATATATATATATATATATATATATATTATTTTTTTTTTATTTTTTTTTATTATTGCTATAAAATATACCATAATATATATGTGTGTGTTTGTGTGTGTGTGTGTGTGTGTGTGTGTGTGTGTGTGTGTGTGTGTGTGTGTGTGTGTGTGTGTGTGTGTGTGTGTGTACGTTTAGATCTCTTTTAGATCTTTGTGTAACTGTTGTATGATTCTATGTACGTGTTATTGTAATGTGTGTACACTCCTATGAACGGGCTGGTCGCGGAAATACGGCGCTTTACATATGTTTGTAATAATAATAAACACAGCGCAGTTGAATAGCCCATATGCATGCGTGCGTGTGTAGCAACGAACTGCACATCGACCCTCAAGCCTGTGATTAAAAAAAACGATCTCACTCGCGGATGTGAAACAAAATCATAAGTGAGACGCAAAAGCAGCAACTAGCCAATTCCCACGGCTGACAATCTTTGACAAGACGTGAAATGCCACTCAGAGAACTAGCCGGGACTCATATTGCGCGCGGCAACAGTCATCCACAGCGTCTCATTAAGTGCAGCGTGGCAGACATCTATCATTTTGCATTCATTTAACGACACGAAATGCGGCTAACGACGATTGCCGTGACAGAACGCCTGCACCTTGGTAGCAGCGGCCTGACACTGTCACTTATTAATCGATGGGTCTCCAAGGGGCAGGCGACAAAAACACCGCGTCGTCAATTGGCGTCGAGGGATGAACTCACCTGACAATGAAACTAACGTACGCAATTAAATCATTTATTCATGCCTTGTCTCAAATATGAAATTTGCCTGAAAACAGGCACATAAGCGTGCATTTTGAGACAGGACAAAAACAAAGAAATCTCTTTCGCCTATTTTGTTATTTTGCAACACGATTAACCATTTCTAACGTTATTACAAACTTTAATTTGTTCTAATACTTGGTTATACATCTGTTAATTAAGACACACTCACGGTATTTAATGAAAATACTTACATTGTGTATATATCTTTATGGTTCACTTTGTTTCACTAATAATACATTTTCTTCGTTTCCCATATACGTTTGTGGCAATACTATTTGTGTACGTACTATTTATTATCGAAATAGTTCATGTTCTAAATGTACAACGACAAACAGGATTCACATGGACGGTGCGTTTGTGCAATGTACGTTTTTGGGTCCAATTACTGAAGATGATTCATAGTGAGATGATGTTTTATGTGACGGGTCGTTTCACTACTTAAGTGGGCCACACGGAAACTTACAAAACAAATCTGACGTCAGACTACAACAAAATCACGCGAAAATAACGACATTATTATTATATACCACATCTATATAGGGTTCTTTTTATGCAATAAAGCTTGCTCAAAAGCGCTCTACACAATCAATAAAATATAAAATAAATGCAAAAACATCATTTAAAAACATTTAATAAAAATGAGACTGCAGTGCTAAAAACTAGCTGCGATAAGATGAATATTTTAAATAGTTTTGAATGATAGTTTTTCGATGTGTTGTGAATAGTATTGAATGATTCCTAACGCACATAGTGTTAGGCACATCGACGTCCCGCAAACATTATCGCCCAGCTGTAAGTTGTAATGTCTGATCAGTGTGTACTATCGTGTGTATTGGTAACAGGAAGGACCAATCAGAAGAAGACTAAGCAGTAATTAGAGGTATTTAAGTATACTGTGGCAGATCACTTTGGGAATGGCATCTGTTAGAGGTATTTGTGTATACTTCGGGAACGAGGTCTGACAAGCCAAGCAAGTACATCACAGAACACACCAACATCAGCGATATTGTGAATGAAGTAAAACAACGATGGCTTTTGTAGAGGAAAGTATACTTACGATGAACATCTGAATAGGTAAACGCAAGACCATTTTGGTTTAGAGAAAACGTGTTGATCCCTGATGTGTATTGGAAGATAAGGCGATCCAAACATAATACATTCCTTGGTACAAGTGGACAGAGAGTTGAGTAGATGAATAATAGTGTACTGAAATGGTGTGGGAGAGTACTTAGGACTGGTGTGAGTCGAAGCGAACGTAAATATTTGCCTAAAGATAATAATAATAATAATAATAAAAATTGTAAAACTGAACAGACTTATAGTTTTGTACGGCACATTCTTGGAGTTTAACATAGTGGTTTTTCTCCACTGTGGTCCATTGTTCCCTGACACGAGGGATACGGCCCACATACTGTCAGAGTCAGCAACAGGCTGAGAAATGTCCTAGGAAAACCGTAAAAGAAATCAAAGCAAAACAATTCTTTGACGTCATTTAAAGTATTGCTTATATGCATGGATGGCGGAATGAAATAAATGATGCAGTAATGAAACGAACCATGTACTGAGTTTGCATGGCAAACATCGCCGAAACCCGCAAATGTCTCCTTGACAAGTTGTTTACCAGCGCCAGTCGGTCTAACACTGCTTTCCCAAAGGGACACCTCGTCATGCTCTCGTGCACATCACATTGAAGGCCTAACGTCCTCGACGGGATACCGCTGTTTGAAATGACGTGAACGACACATGCCACAAACAAGTAAACAGGATTTCGATCTATTTTTGCACGGCGTGCGTTTTTGCCATCCTCACAGGCCAGGCCCCTACGAGTAGTGCGTTGTTTTACCCGAGTCGAACTAGTTCACCAATTGCAACGCTTCAACCAAGGGAACAGCGCTAATACCTGCCTTAATCTGAAGACGGATTCGCATTTTCTGGAAATTCCAGTATAATGACCCGTCCGCTCAATCACACGAACAGCGGAACGATGTTGTGTATTCGAATGTTTGCTTCTAAAAGGTCAAACAGGTAAAGGTAAATTCATATGTATCGGAGTATCCACTGCTGGTAGCACGAGCCGCAGCTGGCTGCAATCATGCAACATGTTCACTTGACTGGAGAGCGACCACACTCTTCGCAAGCGGTGTCAGTGGCTGACGTTAAACGAGGAAGTTTTGAAAGGGATGTGCCATGCATGGGTAGCGAAGAGTTGGTACTGACGTAATCAGCCGCAGCGACCCCTGGCGCCTGATAATGTTGTTTGCCAATTAAAACCTCCCCTGAGGCATGTGCGGACATTTTGGTTAACGTGGTCTGGGCTCAGCCAAGTTTTGTTTTACTTTGTATTGTGTTAGGCGAATCGAATATGTCGGGTGCATGTTGAATTACTCAAAGGAGACGTGTGACCCCAGCTAGAAAGAATATATATAACTAGGTTAATCTGGTCGAAGAATACTTGTGCAATCCGCAGTAGCCACGGCATATCGTGAGGAATGACCTGCTGACGGGTCTAACAAATGCGTAATGCACAGATGACATGCTACATCGGCGTGTATAGTTGGCTTCATCATAAGCATTACCAAGTTTAACGTTTTTTTTAATGTTTTACGTTCCAAAAGATTGATTTACCCGTTACTTGTATCTGCACTATGTCTAAGTAATTATGACAAATCGTAGGGCGTATGCGAAGTGGATATAGTCAATCTAATTATAAAATGTTGCTGCAGTTTTTATTTATTTTAGTAGGGATATATAATTCGCAACACATATACAAACACTGTTTTGTTTCCATTTCCGTAGCATTAAAAGCTGACGAAACTATTGTAACTATAAACATATACCAACCTTGGCCTCTCACCGTTCACACGTCGATGTGATGCGACGGCCTTTACAGACATAGCAATTAACATTTGGAACTACGCCGTCGGCACCACGGGAGGATACGGAAATTTAAATCCTCCACAGTAGTACAAATTGTCACGCCGAATGGCCGCGTACTTGTGCTTGCGTGGTGTGAGTGCGGGCGTATGACGCACCTAAGTGTAGGCGTGCTTTACTCGTCCGCGGCAATATGCAATGTGTCAGTTTACATCTAGAGACATACGTCAGTTAACACCTTTCGAGATGAAACACCTACAAGCGGAGCACTGTACAATCACAATCGAATCACCGCTGACTGTTTCCGCAAACACCTAAAATACATCGTGTATAGAATGTCACCTTCGAGCCGTGTGTGACGTAGGCTATTAGACAGTGCACTCCCACCGGGCTGTCGACGAGTGTGACGTAGGCTATTAGACAGTGCACTCCCACCGGGCTGTCGACCAGTGCACGTTAAGTGTCGTCATAATGGCAAGTCCAGTGACATGCGATTAATCCTTTTCATTAGAAACACAATGTTGCTATTCTGATTTGGTCAAACTCCAAGTATAATCCGAGACATTCTGCTGCATTCCGCGAGGGAGGTTTCATTAGCAAACGGAGAATGACCGGCCTTCAAAGTGGGAACGTTGCGGTCGCCCTGAAAACGAAAGAGCCTTGCGGCTAAACCAACCGGTGACCAGTAACCACGGTCATTGTCCGTGATGCGTCGCTACAAGTTGAATGGCGGTGTATTTATAACACGAATAAATCGTTGTGGAAGTGTTCATATTGCGACCATTGTTTATGGTTAGTTGCATATAAATTGCCCTTCATATATATATATATATATATATATATATATATATATATATATATATATATATATATATATATAAACTCATTTAAAGACCGCATCAATTTCAAGGAATGGTTTCTCCCAGAAACAGCCCTTTAAGAACGCACACGTAACGCTAATGTAGTAAGTTGTCGGCAAAGAGAAACACCAGCATGCAAAGTACTAAAAAACCAAATTATGCGTGAAATGAGTATGACAGCAATGAGCCTTTTTGGAAAGAACGCAGAACGCTGACCGCAAACCAAGACAGCATGATCACACTTGGGTAAAACATCCACAATTCTACAGAATTCAGACGAGG
>OZ024855.1:51428663-51443663 GCA_964017155.1 Oasisia sp. SBJ-2009
GTAATGCCGTAATGATGTAAACAATTAATTATTTATACTAGAGTATAACAAGCACGGAGGAATAGTGCCCGCCATATAGTGTGTAGTTACTTGTTAAGTGTATGAACACATTCGCAATTTGAAAGTTGCTTTCGCGACAAGCTTAATAGGTCAACAAAGCATGTGTGGAACCATCATGATGTAAGGTCAATGACGACGACACCGACGACGATGCTGACCACAAATCGACATATGCTATACCATTATACAAGGCCAGTACTACAGACACAGGTATGTTCACCTGCAGACACTCTCTACCCTCTCACCTGCTGTCCCAGGAGCTCACTGACGTCACTGTCGGTGGCCCCGCGGCCGTAACGGAAGATGGCGCCTCGCTTCCCGAAACGTAATATACTGGAGCGAAAAACAATAACAAATTTATTGTTGTGTTTTGTGTTTGCCTTTGCGATTGCAGTAATCTGAGTTCGTCTTAATTTCGTATCTTTATTGTTGTTTTCATTGTAGGCATTAGGCGCGACCAGGTCCAATTTTAGACTGATCTTGTTTCTCGTTTGCAACTGTAGTGTTTATAAGTGTTTATAATGTCATGATAAATGTAATGTTATTGATTTAAATGGCCCAAACTAAGTTTGAATTTTGAACGTTGCGCCACACAAAACTACAGAGTTCCTGCGGACACAGACAGCGCCCGGTGACACGTGAATGGACGGGTCAGTTGGTTGATGGAATCAAAACCTATATAGAGAGATGATGTAAACTAATTAAAGGGACGTCTTCTCTTGAGAGATCAACAAAGAAATAGTAGCCTATCGTCAGTCTCACCTGCCGCCCCGACCGTAGCGGAATATGCGTCGTTTCTCCGCTGCTGCTGCTGAGGCGGCGCTTGCGTCGGCCGATTGTCCTGAAAGCAAAATCGAAAGTGAAAGCTACAGTGAAATTGGAAGCAAAGAACAATAGGCCTACTGCTAAAACGCGCTTTTGAACTATCAGAACCTTCGCAATTCGTAATGATCGCAACCACTGTCATATTTACGTGCTGTTCTAAGTGTTGTTGACCTTGTAATATCAAAAAATGTATCACGATATGATTATAACAATATCGATTGTTCGCAGCCAATTGACGAAACAAACGTCTAGATTAGCAATGTATACAAACAAACCGACATCAAAGAGAGTGGAACAATGACGGATGTGTTTGTTAAAACACATGTTACGTTTAATTATATTGTTACAAAAACGCATAATGGTTTTGCTTTATATTTTAAAACGGGCTATATCCTTGCAGTGAACTTTGACTTGACGAGGTTTGGTAAAACGAATAAATATGACAATTTTGCTTAAAAGGAGATGGCGGTTACTGAGAACGTCCTTTAATAAGCGCGTAATTGAACATTGCACTTGTCCAACACGTCGCTGAAATAAGGAAATAACGCTGCTAGCGCGACATTATAGAACTGGCATATGTCGCGTTTTGTCCTGAAACTTCGAATATAATATTATCGCTATTTCATATTCAGTGTCGCAACAAATCAAATGTCTGTTCACTGTGTTAATAAAATTAGGTATGCTCTTCCCAAATCTTCTGGCTTTTCTCGTTCGACATGACGCACTGTAAACTTACCTTCAGCCTCCCTGTCGTCTGAGTCTGCGCACACCACAACGGCCACGAATATCGCCAACGTAATGAGGACTGCTCGGAAATCCATGATCGTTTTCTGTAAGAATACAAGAACTTGTCGATCAACGCACTGCTTCGAACACCACAAGTATGACTAGACTAGTGCAATTGTAAAGTGAGTATTTCAAACTTGACTAAAACTGCTATTATTACTGCTACAACAACTACTACAACTACAACTACAACAACAACAACAACAACAACAACAACAACAACAACAACTACTACTACTACTACTACTACTACTACTACTACTACTACTACTACTACTACTACTACTACTACTACTACTACTACTACTACTACTACTACCACTACCACTACCACTACCACTACCACTACCACTACCACTACCACTACCACTACCACTACCACTACCACTACCACTACCACTACCACTACCACTACTAATAATAATAATAATAATAATAATAATAATAATAATAATAATAATAATAATAATAATAATAATAAATACTATATTATTAATTGCAGTATTATTATTATTATTATTATTAGTAGTAGTAGTAGTAGTAGTAGTAGTAGTAGTAGTAGTAGTAGTAGTAGTAGTAGTAGTAGTAGTAGCAGCGGCAGCGGCAGCGGCAGCGGCAGCGGCAGCGGCAGCGGCAGCGGCAGCGGCAGCGGCAGCGGCAGCGGCAGCGGCAGCGGCAGCGGCAGCGGCAGCGGCAGCGGCAGCGGCAGCGGCAGCGGCAGCGGCAGCGGCAGCGGCAGCGGCAGCGGCAGCGGCAGCGGCAGCGGCAGCGGCAGCGGCAGCGGCAGCGGCAGCGGTAGCGGTAGCGGTAGCGGTAGCGGTAGCAGTAGTAGTAGTAGTAGTAGTAGTAGTAGTAGTAGTAGTAGTAGTAGTAGTAGTAGTAGTAGTAGTAGTAGTAATACAATAATAGGAGTGATATTAATAATACACGTAGAATATTAATAATAATTAAATTCTTTCCCTATTGGAAAGGAATAATTAGGCACAGTAGAAAATAAGATGTCAGGTGCATCAATACAAAAGGGTTAATCGAACTCAAAGTCAATCAACAATTGCAGTTGTCAACATATTGATCAGGAGTTCTATCCAGCAATAAAAACCTGTCAATGTTACGCTGAACTTTAAGAACAATGTGATGTTATGAAGTAAACGCTCTGACATTCAGAAGAAGGGTGAAGAGTAATCGCCAGCGATTATCCACTTAGAACGGATGTCGTATACAAAGGGAACGACATATACCACTTAATCCCTCCATTTCGCCAACGTAATCTGGGTCACAAATGAGATTCCCATTACATCTCGCAGTAATACGATAACTGTCACCGCTTATTGTGGACAATTGGTGATATTTCGTCGTCAAAGTTCAATCAGGACAGTGACAAATGAGACACGTTTACAGATGACTTATGCATGTCGCTGATTGTCGCCGTTACAGAACGAACCGCAGCTCAATTAAGCGGTGTCGTTTTGCTCTTTTGTGTTCACGTCTTGCTTTGGCAAAGTAGTGTCCGGTGGGAGCGGAACGTGGAGGAGGGAGTAGGTTCCCCGTGGTCCATCGGACGCCATTGTGACGTGTTCCCTGTTGCGATAAGTGACTTCCCCAATGCGATTATGTCTTGCGCGTCATGCCGCGACCTTTTAGCGATCTATCACCAATATGTGAAAAGCCACTGGTTGATTAAGACAATAGTATTTCTGTTGACGATGCGTACGTTGAGGTTTGCCAGAAGGTTTGATGTGGGTGACTTCGTCTTGATTACACAACGCGTTAAAGGCGAGTGGTACACCGCGACAAGGAGACGGTGTTCTTCTGGTTACGACTCGTTGCTGCTTATGCAGATTCCAGAGCCAAACAGAAGCACTGTGCGCATCTTTACCAGTGCACATGCGCACAAAGACCCTTTGTCTCCATCTCAGTTTCGCATGCGCTGACCAGAGTTGTGATGCATGTGCAATGCGAGCAGAATGCTGGTGAACATAAAAGCACTTACTCGAATCTCTTTCACGACCAATAATGGACGAACCAACATTGTAAATTTTCAAAAGGTACAAATAGCTGTTGATTTATGATGCATTCTAAAAACGTTTTCGACCCGTTTCTTCTTCACTTGCTCAAGATCGTACAGTTATTGTAATGTGGTGCTTTATTCTAGCGAATCTGACCCTTGTGGCGTCACCACGTAATGCAATGGGTATGTACATTATACAGGCTAAACTTCCGTCGATACGAATCAGTCTGCTCCTCATTACCGGCCAAACTAACCAATGTGGCGTTGCTCTGTCACAATAACGTTTTCGTTGTTACAAATGTTTGCTTGGCAAACATTTATTTTATTCGGTGATGTACTGCAGTAAACAGCAACCCCACTTCTTTCTTCTCAATAAAGTAAACTAAATGAAATATATCTTGACTTTTGTATCAAGCGGTGTCACCTTTCCTGACATTTCTTTCCAATCAACCACGGCAAAATATTTATTTTAACACCAAATCGACTTCTCTTGGAAACATTATGTAACGTCGTCAATACGAGTGGATGTCTGTATAGTCACATGTGTCGTCGTCTGTCTTAATAAGTTAGTAAATGTCTGTATATGTATGGTGTAAATTGTGTATTGAACGTATCAGTTCAGATAATACAGATGTAGGTGGACCTCGTTACCGACTAGCTGTGATTGGTCGACAACAAACACGGCACAAATTGCTCTTTAGCGGCATATGTCTTCATTTGTTTCAATTATTCAGCATTATACCGCAAGAGGGCCCTATCGATTTCCGGTGGCTGAACGTGGAGGTGTAAGTGGGCCGCAGTGGGGTGTCTCGCCCTCGCCATTACTCGTTAGCAATGAATAATGCGTCCAAGAAACAAAACCCGTACCTGGAATAGTGGCTACATGAATATTTTGCGCTTCGTGTAAACGATTATCATAAGCCTGCACTCGACGAATAAAATTAATTTATTCCATATGTCTTTGGTTTCTCAAACTGTTTAAAACGGTAATTTATGGAAGAGTATTTCTATAGAAAGTGGGTAATTAAAACAGTAATATCTTACACTAAAATGTATAAAATCACCATTATTTTAACAAATACGTACGCCCCCCACACGCACGTACAAACACACACACACACACGTACGCAGTCACACACCACACACACACGCACACGCACAAACACACACGCACACGCACGCACACGCACACGCACACGCACACGCACACGCACACGCACACGCACACGCACACGCACACGCACACGCACACGCACACGCACACGCACACGCACACGCACACGCACACGCACACGCACACGCACACGCACACGCACACGCACACGCACACGCACACGCACACGCACACGCACGCGCACGCGCACGCGCACGCGCACGCGCACACGCACACGCACACGCACACACACACACACACACACACACACACACACACATACACACACACACACATACACATACACACAATACACACATTCTTGTTCCAACACAAGCGAGTGATATGTCAATATCGCTTTGTGTCAAAGTCAATATCGCTGTCAGCGAGTTTGTCGTCGCAGCACTGAGAGATTCTTGTGTAATCAGCTAATTGCAGTTAGTCTCTCCGCTACTGTAGAAGCGGCTGGATTTAAAGTAGCGTAAAGGAGCAACGCGGGATTAGAGAACCGGTCGTTCGCTCGGCACCTTCGTGATAGATGGACCGGGTTGACTACATAGTAGCAACCAGTTTCTGCCAGGAGTCGACCTTGACGTCAGCAATTGATGTCAACCGCGAAATCTGACGCAGTAGCCTTTTTGTGCGATGAACTAGACAAAGTCAGCTGTGTATGACACATCAGAGATGAATGTGGGTGGAGAAGAGAGGTAGAGATAAGCGAAAACAGAATGAATATAACCAGATGACCACAGTTTTTCTATAGCTTAGAGCAGCACATAAATGAATACAAGGTGCTCTTTCCTAAGAAGGTTTCCCTTTCTCCAAATGAAATCGCCCACAAAAGGTCGTGCGATTAACGCGACTGCGGCGACATGGTACTTTGATTGATTACGCCTCGGTGCATTAATGTACTCATTCAAACGAGTTTGCCATTTGATTAGATAGACTTCCGAATGCTTGTTAGCATTTCATTGAATTATTATTCGGATTCGTCCACATTTGTCTTTTTTGCTTCGTGGTTACACCAACGCACTGAGGGATTTGACCAAGTCAGACAATATTTCTATCCTATTTTCGAGAAAGTAATTCATTTTCTCCTAAGACTAGGAAGTGGGAGAGTGTATCGCAACATCTGCACTAATGCTATTGCAAAAATAGGTGATGTGGCAAACCTGGTTAGGTGATGTTTTTACGATGGTGGTGTCTTTTTGGTGACGGTGACGATGACCTTTATTAGGTGGCGATTTTGACAGGTGGGCACTTGACCTTTTAGAAACGCTGTTGTGTACAATGGGAACGAGAAGCCATCGATTGTTTAAGAGAACGATGTTAACGAGGCGCTAGAAATACTGAACTGTTATGCATTGACACCTTGACTCTTCGTAACAGCGCTTATTTTGGATTACGGAGCTAAAACGGTCATCTGATCCGCTATTTCTGCCTGTCGTTCGCTGAAATTACGCTTAACGACAAAGCCCGTACAGACAGTACCAAAATAAAAACAACGCAGGTGTCCTACGTGACGTCCAACGGGCTTAAACTGGACAAAATTGAAAATAAAACACACGTCTGCTGTCGGTTATATAATGGAACCAAAAGTGTCATATAATAGGTTAATATCTTAGCTTATCCGTCCACACAATGTAGCGAAACACCACAAGTTGCCACAGCGAAACACACACGTCGTCATTGTGTTAACACATTTTGTTCTAGACATTTACGTAGTTCAGCGAAAGCGTAGGTTCACATGCGAGAAGAGCGTCGCATTTGAACGGTGTGTGTGTTTGGAACGCCCTACACCGTGTTAGATGCTATGACCAAGCTCGCTGTTGACGATTTCATAACTAATTCGATCTAACCATCAAATTAACTTACGACAGTATAAAAATACACACTCTCGAATGCAATATACGCAGCTATATATGTGTGGCGTGCTAAATGTAGTCACACAACATTCTTTCAAAAACAATCCGAGGCGTAATTAAATCATCATCATCATCAACATCATCAGTGCGCAGCCATAGTGTCCTGTGGTTGGCCTCAGCATGCTGCTTCGCCATCTGCCTATATTGTGGTATCCTCTGCCAGATGGTACCCTTCCAATAGTCGTCTAGTTCGTCTCTCCACCGTCTCGCTGGTCTTCCTTGAGGCTTTTCCTTTCGTAGGTTTTTTAGGTGTTGATACGCAATGTAAATCGGTTATCTCGTATTCTGCTGACGCACCCTGCCCAAGTCCACGATGTATGGGTTGTTTGTTAGGACGCAGTCAATTTCTGTCTTCGTTACACCGTTTGGTTATTCCACGTCCATCTCCTGCCTGCTTTCTTCTGGAACATGGTATTCATGATTTTGTACTTTCTTGATGTTGCCCATTCTACCACGGTGTCGCCTCTTTCGTTCCTCAATTCGAGCCCAAATTTGCCCGTTGCCGTTTCCATTGTGTTTGCTCTTTTCCCTATTTGTGCATTGATGTCTCCCATCACTATCATGTAGTGGTTTGGTTTCCATAAATTCACATCGACGTCGTTGTAGAAACTATTTGTGTCTTCTACTGAGTATGATGTTGGTGGTGCATAAACTTGCACTATCTCTAGTTTGTAGCGCTTTGGTATGCACATAAGAAGTTATTCTACTGTGGGGCTGATTCTGTTTACCCTCACTATATATATATGGTCTTTCCATTTCCTGTTTATGAGAAAGCCTACTCCTGATTGGCCGTTGTTTGCCTAAGTAGGTAAGGAAGTGAGACATCCTGCATCGATCGCGTAACATATGACAGTAGTTTTGGAAACATATCTGAAACTATTAAAATCAAAATATGTAATATGCCCATGAAATTTTACTCTCTCTTAAAAACGAAATGTGATCTTCACATTCAGCGAGCTGATTTGGCATCTAGTATCAGCCTCACTCCAGACTCCAATGATTACAAAAGGAGACCAAAGAACACGTCATCCGGAAGTTCCGTGTGAGCGCATGAAACGCTACTGATTGACAACACTCAACAGCGGCGTCGCTGTTACAGCAGCCTCGGGCACGCAAATGACGGAAGTGACGTCATCAAGTGTCACGGGTCAACCGGAATTGTTGCTTTGAACGACAGACGATATGATACGTGTTGTTGGATTTTAACATCTCGATTTATTATGTACTGCATTCACACGTAATGTCTAGTTTGTATTCACGTTTACTAATGAGAAATATTCTGCACGTAGAGGTATTGTAATTTATGCTACCGACGTCTCAAACCTCACTAAATCTTTTCATCAAGTAAACGCATTATATCCACTTAGTTCGCTTCCAGATCAACAATTTCTGCAGCACATTTGAAAAGTGATAGTTGTCGCGAGAGATGACAGTGGTGTGTACCGTGGTTTTAAGCAAATATAACCTTCGTGAATCACAAGCAAACTTAATCGCATAACACGTCGGACAATAGATGTAAAATGTAAATCCGTCGATGATCTGTATTAGTGTGTTAGTGTTAGAAAGAATAAACCAGGCGGGGTAAGTTTTAAAGCAACACAGCGTGTATACGAGTTCACTTCCTAAATGTTATTGCATCTCGCTAGTGATGCGTTCAGGGCATTTACCAGTGGTCACACAGAGGGAAGAGGAACAAGTCCACTAATCATCTGTCGTATTAGACACCCGTAGGGTATACTTAACATGATAGAGCTGTGTAATACATTACAAAATATAAAGGTATAAGTATGTGTGTTTCCACGTCACGTGATTGTTAGACTATTTTGCTTGGTCTGTATACTTAGGGTTATTTCAGCACTTACATATTCCCTGTGGAAGAGTGGAAAATAAGTACAAAACACATGGTGAAAGAAGGTCGGCACTGAGAAATACGTTTTATTAGCATATAAACGATAATTCTATTTTATACAACATACTCTCTTTAATTAATAATCTTTTGCCTTTAAAACGTACCCGGAAGAAACAGTTTGTTTACGTTTTTAACTACAATCAATCCTATCACGGTGGTAGTTTACTGAAGAAATCGTATTTAATAGACATCACTTAAGTCACACGGATGGTGACGTTCTGGTATATTTTCAGACACTGAGTAGTCGCTAACACTAGACTGGTCGTCGAAAATGGAATCATGTTATAATCCAGTTTGTGTCGCTCAGCAACCTGTGAATAGTTCAACGTTTAATTACGTTTTCTGACAATAAAAGTGTGAGTATTGTGAGTGGTTTTAAGCCCGATTCACCCAACATGAAACGTCGCCATACCTCTGTTTAATTCATTCGACTTATATTGTTACATTTTGGAGAGTATCGTATTCTTTCATTAATATTTATTTTTCATATATTCCATTCATTTCAGTTTATGAAATTACAGAAATACAATTAACCTGTATAACCAGGTTGCTGTAATGCAATTGTCAATATTAGGTTTCGAGCGAACGCGATTTGAACGAGTTACACCCAGGGCAAGCCTAAAGGGCAGCTGGGCTTTTCTAGCTCCAACATCGGGATACTTGTTTTCAGTTAGGGTAACATCTGGTATAACGAACATAGTTTTGCTCTTGGTCAATAATTTGTAAACTACTTGTCAGAACTATTTCCTTGATAGTACATGTAACAGATAATCGCAAAGATAATCAACATGTCACAAACATTAATTACATAGATGCAATATTATCAAATGATCAAACGGTTTAAATTACTCAAATGATCAGGCAATATAATTGTTATGTATACATTTATACTGTGTATATCATGATTTATAAAGAAACAATAGTAATAATGGTACATGTTGGTATCTTTATTTATTGGATTGTGCAAATAAAAACATTGAACAACACTACGCGAAGAATTGTTTTTAATGCAATGTTTCTTACTACTAACGGCTATTTTGTAATAGGAAATTGTATATTTTTAAACTTTACCATTGTACATTAGGAAGCATCCATATTCGTATTAGCCTAACAAATATACTTCGTGTATGATTTCGCAATATATCGTCATTTAATTATGAAAACATAAAAATCACTTCGTTTCACTTATCATTTACATGTCGGTAGTCGTGATATGTATTTATTTTCAATTTAGAATAGTGTCTTCGACATGTTGGTTTTAAACGAAAATTGCGGAAACCCTTCAATAGATATCAGCTTGGAAAATAGTATAGTCATAGAACACTGATGGTGTCGACAAGTTGCAGTGGATGTCATCCAAGAAAACAGATAACACAATGTTACGTTGTTGACTGACACGTCATAAGATAGTGCTGATAGTAATCTCCGATAACACAATGTTACGTTGTTGGCTCACACGTCATGAGATAGTGCTCATAGTAATCTCCATGGTCATAATACCCGCCATTACCCTATATAAGAGCAAATGAAAGACTGAAAATCTACCACCAGTGGGTATGAATTTTTAATACATTGCGATTTTACAAATTGTGTCATCGTTGAACTTTCTTCAGGATAGTCTATATGTATTTAAGCTTGTTTGTTTTCGACACATCGAAGATAATGTCTTCTGCGTACGACGCTAACGTTATTGGTTCTTGTAAGGTATACAATGACGTCATTATACAGGTTCTGTCGATTTCTGCGTGATAAGTTGACGAAAAATGCACTACGTTTCCTTTATGCGATGTGTCGATGTTCTATGTTTTCCTTTGTTTCTACCATGCCGCATACCGCCTAAGCTGACGCTAGGCGTGTATTGTAAAAACAGGACGTTTGATGTCAACTCTTCATTGTTTGTGTTGGCGTTAAAACTACAGCCCCAACAAAAACTACACGAAGTTATCCGTAAGCGAAATGGTGCATACGTTAGAGCGTTGTCAGAAAGTTTACAGGACAAGTAATAGACTGACATCGGCTTTGGTGGGAAGAGTTGCAGAAAGGACGCATGTCGTTGCAAAAGATTGTACATCAAACGGTTTAAACTGAACGTGGCGCTGTGGAAACGGTAGTCGAGTGTCAACACTCCTACTGCAAGAACGCACACCGCGTCCTACCAATATTGACACACCACTGTTGATATACTGATGCTCAGATCCATTCAAACAAAATGAAAGCGCTAACGAGGAACACAACACTGATCAATGGAAATCCTGAACACATTCGTGCGCTTTTGGTTGCATGGATTAAGCAGAACCATTTAATATATAAATTGACAGAAGGTTGAAAAATGTATTTTCGAACTCGATAAATCCTCACTAAACTATGAAAGCCAACTGCTTTCACGAAATTCTAAATTATTTCGTAATTCTAGCGCGTTGACATGCTTGCTATCTGTCCTGTTAAAATAATATCATTTCTTGTAGCGTATTTCGTTGTCCTGATTTATACCTCGACACAATATCCCACCGGTATATATATATATACATATATATATATATATATATATATATATATATATATATATATATATATATATATATATATATATATATACATATATATATATATATGTATATATATATATATATATATATATATATATATATATATATATACATACATATATATATATATATATATATATATATATATATATATATATATATATATATATATATATATATATATATATATACATATATTGTACATTTATAACTTAGCAAATATCGATTGTTTGTCTCCATACTTTATGACCCAAAACATTAGGTATGTAACAAATAATAAAATAAAATAAATATAAACAGTAACAAGGTGGTGCGCTAAACGAAGACAAACCCAGAGTTTTACAGAATTGCCGACTACGGAAACACAAAGAAAGTAAAAAAAACAAAGAAAGTGAAAGAAGCTTCGCCTTTCCCACGTACCTGTTCGCCGGTTTGACGCGTCGTTGACTTCGTGAACGGAATCTGTCGCACCTCTTTCTTGCTCGAGTCCTTTCAACGTTGGCCGCTGTACAAATGAGCGTCGCTCCACCTACTAGCGCCTTAAATACCCGAGACGCGGCCGCCCACTGACGGTAGAGGAGCTGGCTCCGAGCTGATAACGCGTCAGTAATTAGCGACCCGGCGCATTTCATTAGCGCCGACGTCGCTAGTTCCGCTGGAGACGTCCTCGCCGCGAGCTTCCGCCGTGCCGGGATACGCCGGCGCATTCTAAGGAGGCAGCGTCGACGCGAGATATTGCGTGAAGACAATGCGACGACGTCAGCGAGAAGGGTTCGCTTGCAATACGGCGAATTGTGACCGAGTCGGGACGCTAGGAGACGGTAGCGCCTGGCTACCAATGCGCCGGGCGGGTGCCGGTGACGTGCAAGCCGTCGCGTTATTGGTCATTTGCTTATAGGAACGGTTTGGTCACGGTGGATATGAATAACAGGAAATTTGATATATCTAATAGTGACATTGTCGAGTGGCGAGGATGTATGTGCGAGATTGTTCATTACGGAGCATCGACGTCACCACTACAATGATGTCGTCATTGTTTTTAGGAACGTAACATTCTTGTTTTACCGCTGATAACAGAGATAGATTATTATTCAGTCAGGTAAAGATGTTCAATAATATTTATATGCATTTCAAAGCAACGCATCTAGTTTAGTAACTTTAGCGGTTGCTTTTCACAATGTCCGGTGATTTTATTGTAGCTTTTTGAAGCATCACACACCATATATATATATATATATATATATATATATATATATATATATATATATATATATATATATATATATATATATATATCAGTCAGTTCGTTAGTTATTCAGTTAGTTCATTAGTTAGGTAGTCAGTTTGTTAAACGCGTTCTTAGAATTAAACTGAATTAGGTAAACAAATCGAGCTGATTTGAATATTAGTTAAAATGTCCCCTATTGGCAATGGCTGAAGGGAGTTCAAATAATTAAAATCCCAAATGGTCATCCCCTGTCGCAATCTCCATTTCCTTTAGTCCTTTAGTCACGACTCCCCACACAACTGTGCACTGTTCCATGCCAACGTGATACCTCACACGACTCCCCACACAACTGTGCACTGTTCCATGCCAACGTGATACCTCACACGACTCCCCACACAACTGTGCACTGTTCCATGCCAACGTGATATCTCACACGACTCCCCACACAACTGTGCACTGTTCCATGCCAACGTTATACCTCACACGACTCCCCACACAACTTTGCACTGTTCCATGCCAACGTGATACCTCACACGACTCCCCACACAACTGTGCACTGTTCCATGCCAACGTGATACCTCACACGACTCCCCACACAACTGTGCACTGTTCCATGCCAACGTGATACCTCACACGACTGGCCAGTACGTTAAAGCGATTCTTTTGTAATTCGAATAGATTTATAGCTGTTTACAGCGTAATATACAAAAGTATTCATGCATTATGTTAATATAACAAATCGTATGCATTTACTATATTATAATTGTGTTTTATTAGTCACTTATAACCATTAAAATATAATCGATATCACAACTCTCCTATATTTCGGGTAACTCCGGCTGTGAGGCAAGACAAATCTCCAACTGCTGTTTGTGTCAAGTATGTAGCTACGAAAAGAATCTTTCAAAGGGCCAATTGACAATAAACCGAGAGTTTATATACTTATAGTCTTGTTGCGTGATTAAGTACGACATGGCAAAGAGCTCAACATGAATCGTTTAGACACAGTTATTCAGTGTGCTTATTATTAGTGAGCTTCAAACGCAAAGATAAAACTATAACGTTTTTGATACAGTACGATATTTACTATTACCAAAATGTAATAACACCATATAAGTACTTCTTTCTCTGCCATTTATTTCGTGCACTCGATCCTTTGAGAATGATACTATTAGCTTAGAATTGCTCTATCCAGTGACTCGCGGTTTGCTTACGTGACAAAATTAATTATGCGCGTGATTTCCGCCAACCTTTGTTTTTCCACATAATGTTGACAAATGCATAATCTTTTATATGTGTGAATCACGTCATTTTTGCTGCAGGACGTCCATATGTCACATAGATGCATATATGTATCACTTGATAATAAATAAATATTTACAAGTTTCAGAATATCAAACAATATACGACAATACGTACATTTGGGCAGTTATTTTGTTATCGTTTGTCGCAGTTTTTGCCAAGCATCAGGACGCCCAACTGCCAGTCGCTTTCGTGACGTCTCACAAGATTGTCTACGTCAGCCTGACACGTCACGTGACTGTCCGGCAACTTTTAACGTCATTAATGAGCTCACTACTGAGGCTGGTTCGCCAGTTACATTTGTGTTCGGCTGTTATTTGGCAGTGCGTGGGATCAGTTGCACTGTCAATCAGATCTTTTTGGTGACATCCTTAATCTTAATGTAGGTCTGTCTGGTGGGCGTTGATCCGCAACCTTCAGCATTCATACTTATCTGTGTCTAAGCTCGTTCAATGGCCACTCAACCTCACACATGGTTTCTTTGTAGCCTACTTCCACCGCGTACAAGGCACACATGGTTTGTAAAATATACATGTGTATCTGCGCCGTTTTCTTGTCCAAAAGTACATCGGGCATACAATTATTTTCAAATAGACAACATACTATCTTCTAGCGTGTTAATGTTTCTAATTGCCCTTCGATGTTACGTATGTTAAACAAAACAAAATGTGTGAAAGCGGACGGGCTGTAAGAAATAACTAGAACACAACTGAACATCAATTTCTGATGACGTAAATCGTGTACGTTCGGTCTTTATAAATCATACCGGCAGGATATGTTTTTGACGTCACGCTGTTCACTTCTAAATGGTACAATATACTGTTCGTGTTGCATTGCGATACAGAATAATTGATCAGTATTAATAAAACATCGCTTGGTTAAAAGCAAAATATATCGTGTTCTTTGATATCTCGAGAGTGTTCGACAAAAGCACATGTCGTTATACATCGAATATACCCTTATTACGACAAATAAATGTCCCGTTATACCAATTACTGGCAGACCAATGCATCATTCAATGAACGTCATTGTGTATTCCTTTCAACATACGTTCCTGACATTTCTACTGACATAGCCATAGATCAGAGGTTAACCACGGATGGTACTGATATAGATCACAATTGACGGTTCGACATCAATAAATGATTGAACCCACTACATATCCATTACAACTACGTTGAAAAACAGGGACTGTGTGATAATCCTGCATAATCGATTGTGCCGTAGTCTCTTTTTGACAACTCGATGTTGTTACACA
>OZ024855.1:51446163-51451163 GCA_964017155.1 Oasisia sp. SBJ-2009
TGAACTGTTAAGATTGACACATGGTCTTCGTCGTCAGTGGGTTGCCATTATGACGTCATCGAAGCGTAACAATAACCAACGGGCAACCTTCACATTGGGCAAGAGAGGAGTAGGTTCCCATGTCCTCGATAAGCTCAGGGTCCCTCCATTGCGGTCTCTCAGCTTCCCGTAGTGGGCTGCGCGGACCAACAGTAAATCTGCAATAACACCATTTGCCACGAGGTACAACGTGTATTACCGGTCAAAAAACTCCGGTGATGTTGTAAGATTCACACTCGATATAAGAGCACATCACCAGTGGGTGGTACTTAGGGATGTGAGTGGTGAATACTCGCGCTTCTCTGTGAAGGAATGTGGCAAACCAAATTAAATTGCAACTCTCACAAGACTTAGTTTACGGAAACGTGTTGCAAGAAAAACCCGTTTTGCGTACGACGCGCTGAGACACATTAAACATCAAACGCACACGCCCAAATCAGGCCAATTACACACTGCGTCAGACACAAATGGAAAAAGGATGTTTGTGGTCACTGAGACTGAAATCGTTTAAATCTTTATCGGCGTTGGGAAAACATAAATTATCTAAAGGTTTGTCTTGAGATCGCCCAACAAGAATTTTTGCGTGTCACCATTGCAGATGTCTTGTCTTGTGTCCCTGTCTGTCAGTGTTCAGACTCACCTCGGTACTTGTGTCTTTTATATCTCTTGTCTCCTCACTCATGTTGCGTCTTTCTCCAAAAATGCCGTCTTCAATCCTCTCTACATTATGCTTTCTTTATTTTCCTTCTTGCAGAATGATATAGGTAAGTATATTGATATCGTGTTGCATTCAGAGTGAAACTTCGTTGGCGACAGTATTCTTGCCACCACTTCAGGAAGGCACACTATTGTCCAATAGCGAATTCACCAATGGTAAATTGAATGCTATTGGCAGACGTGTTTGAGTGCGTTTCAAAATGGACAAATTGATGATGAATAAACCAAATATATAAATTGCGTTCACTGATATATCCACTTCAGAGCACCAAAAGACAGAAAATTTATTGAGAAAACCAGATCATCATTTCCAATAGACACGTCACATTGCACATTAATTCAATGACGAACCCGCACAATTTCTTGCGAAAAGAATAGACATTGCCAGCATACTTGTGCAACAAAATGACAAGTCACTTTGTGTGACTAATGGAGAACTCCTCCCCTGCTTGCGCTAGCGGAGATTGACAAAAGAGATATGTGGAAAGGTGCGTTTTTATATAGCGGAGTATCTAGTCATTAAAGCACTTTGTGCTTACAAATAATAATCACTGTTTGTTGGCAACGAGAAATTCGCTTGTAAGTCGTGTTATATATCGATTTACGCTACACAATGTTTCAATATCACAATATCTTATTTCATCACAGGTTAGTGCAGCAATAATCGCAACTACGATTAGCTTTCCGTTGTTTTGTATATACATCTACGTCACGCCTACGTCACATCTACGTCACTGCTGTTTCTCTTGTCTACCAACAACAGACGTTCAACATATTCCTTACATAGCTTTAGTAGCATTACGGTGTGTCATTTTATTGATTTGTATAGATCCATGCTTCAGCTTCACGTGGAAGGAAGTATTGTGATGATAAAGAAAAAATGTTTTATACCTTGTCTCCATTGTCAGTAATGTTCCTTTAGTAGTGTTGAAACGCCACGCGGAATTTGTACATTTGGCGTTTCATTTTCAAGTTGATGGTGAAACAACCTTGTTTGGTAAATACGGCAACTTAAAAAAGGATATTATGATGGATACGTCCACAGTCAGTGCCATCTTATACAAAAGACTCGTCGATACAAAACGAGATTGACATTCTAGGCAGCAATTCCCGAGACATACAGCCACTGAATCTTTGAGTAATGAGAACGGATGTGTGAACAGGGTAGTCACAACATCACGCGTGGAGGAAAAATACTGCAACTTCTTTTGGCAAAATGATCAAACCGTAAATGCGGTTTGGTTAGTGTCATCGTGTATGTTAGCAATTGCATGCTTCAGTACGGATAAACTGAAGCTGAACATACACAGGTAAGGGTTAAGGATCCTACGTGAATGTGCATTAGAAAATACTCTGTAATGTATTGATGCATACTCATGAAAATGTTGTGTGTGTGTGCGTGTGCGTGTGCGTGTGCGTGTGCGTGTGCGTGTGCGTGTGCGTGTGCGTGTGCGTGTGCGTGTGCGTGTGCGTGTGCGTGTGCGTGTGCGTGTGCGTGTGCGTGTGCGTGTGCGCGTGTGCGTGTGCGTGTGCGTCTGCGTGTGCGTGTGCGTGTTGTGTGTGCGTGTGCGTGTGCGTGTGCGTGTGCGTGTGCGTGTGCGTGTGCGTGTGCGTGTGCGTGTGCGTGTGCGTGTGCGTGTGCGTGTGCGTGTGCGTGTGCGTGTGCGTGTGCGTGTGCGTGTGCGTGTGCGTGTGCGTGTGCGTGTGCGTGTGCGTGTGCGTGTGCGTGTGCGTGTGCGTGTGCGTGTGCGTGTGCGTGTGCGTGTGCGTGTGCGTGTGCGTGTGCGTGTGCGTGTGCGTGTGCGTGTGCGTGTGCGTGTGCGTGTGCGTGTGCGTGTGCGTGTGCGTGTGCGTGTGCGTGTGCGTGTGCGTGTGCGTGTGCGTGTGCGTGTGCGTGTGCGTGTGCGTGTGCGTGTGCGTGTGCGTGTGCGTGTGCGTGTGCGTGTGCGTGTGCGTGTGCGTGTGCGTGTGCGTGTGCGTGTGCGTGTGCGTGTGCGTGTGCGTGTGCGTGTGCGTGTGCGTGTGCGTGTGCGTGTGCGTGTGCGTGTGCGTGTGCGTGTGCGTGTGCGTGTGCGTGTGCGTGTGCGTGTGCGTGTGCGTGTGCGTGTGCGTGTGCGTGTGCGTGTGCGTGTGCGTGTGCGTGTGCGTGTGCGTGTGCGTGTGCGTGTGCGTGTGCGTGTGCGTGTGCGTGTGCGTGTGCGTGTGCGTGTGCGTGTGCGTGTGCGTGTGCGTGTGCGTGTGCGTGTGCGTGTGCGTGTGCGTGTGCGTGTGCGTGTGCGTGTGCGTGTGCGTGTGCGTGTGCGTGTGCGTGTGCGTGTGCGTGTGCGTGTGCGTGTGCGTGTGCGTGTGCGTGTGCGTGTGCGTGTGCGTGTGCGTGTGCGTGTGCGTGTGCGTGTGCGTGTGCGTGTGCGTGTGCGTGTGCGTGTGCGTGTGCGTGTGCGTGTGCGTGTGCGTGTGCGTGTGCGTGTGCGTGTGCGTGTGCGTGTGCGTGTGCGTGTGCGTGTGCGTGTGCGTGTGCGTGTGCGTGTGCGTGTGCGTGTGCGTGTGCGTGTGCGTGTGCGCGTGCGCGTGCGCGTGCGCGTGCGCGTGCGTGTGCGTGAGCGTGTGCGTGTGCGTGTGCGTGTGCGTGTGCGTGTGCGTGTGCGTGTGCGTGTGCGTGTGCGTGTGCGTGTGTGTGAATGAACAATGATATGGGTATGGGTAGACATTGACAAAAATTGAGTAACTATATTCTGTGAAAGTATCACACACACGTGACACAAGGGAACTGCTGATGTTGTGGTCAAGTAATACTACTTCTACTGTGGCAGGCTCACGACATGTCAGCTCATCCTCCAAGCAAGTTCATTGTCAGTATTTTCCAACGCTGAGGAATCCGATGATGTTACAAACTAATTATCTGAACGGACGTGCTTTCCGCATGCTCCTCCCGGAAAGAGGGGCTCGCATATTGCGCGTCCAAAGAGAATAATTCCAAAGCATCTGCCATAGGTAATGAAAGCGTCACATTGGCTGAACCTAGTCTATCACACTACACACGGACATGGAGGAGATCAGGGATGTCAGTGCACTGAGAATTAACCACAGGGAGGATGACAGCGGAATCAAACGGAATCATCCCGGAGACAACCGTGGCAATTAGGATGCACGCGGCATCCATCAATCTCCCGGCATGAGCCGACATATCGCGGCAACTCGCGCATGTCATTGTACCCGGCATTAAATACGAACAATGTCGACTAATACCGGGGACTGCCAAGACCCACGTGTTCTGTTCCCACTAGATACAGAGACTCGTTGGCGTGTTGCCGTGGCCTGGGTTCTATCGAGTTCAATTGTGGCGATGTCGCGGTGCTTGGTGAGCGCTGTCCTGCCGGTCTTGATTCTTCGTTCACTCTCCTTATCTTGGTTGTTCTCTTGTGCTGTCCCATTTATCGATGTCCCATGTAGAGAGCTATCTGTCAAAGCTGAAATATATTATATTGGCTAGACAACCAGGGCACCGGGCGGGCGGGCGGGCGGGCGGGCGGGCGGGCGGGCGGGCGGGTGGGTGGGTGGGCGGGCGGGCGGGCGGGCGGGCGGGCGGGCGGGCGGGCGGGCGGGCGGGCGGGCGGGCGGGCGGGCGGGCGGGCGGGCGGGCGGGCGGGCGGGCGGGCTTTCGCTCAGTATATCTTCAACGTACATTATAGTCTAAAGAACAGTATATTAAATAATAACAAACGCAAAGGTAAGAATACGCCATCTGAATAATCGTACAACATGTACACGCGGTTATCGGCAATATCGTTGTGTGATTGCCTCGGAATGCATTCGCGTGCGCATGCGCCTGTATAGACGTATCATTTCAATTCCTCGGAGCTGATTCTCTTTTCTTTATTTTCATATATGATAGAGTGACAACAGCAATTACATTAACGCGCGTCGCTTCAACTCCATGCATCGACGGCAGCCATTACACAATCACATTGAGTGGTCGCATCTCTCCGGGTTAGCGGTCTTACACGCCTTGTCACTTAACGCTGCTCGCTTCATTTCATTCCACAATGTCGGCCGTGTCCTTTCCGGGACAGATCCACGACCGGGGAAGACAAGTGTCCTACACGGTATCTTGGGTTAATCTTTGCGAACTACTTCCGGCGTTTACGAAAGCAAATATCGGTCCCTAAGCAGAGATTCCACAAGCTCCAGCCGTCCGGTTTCAACACGGGCGTGCTTCCCATTTGGAGGACAATCACAGTTTCACT
>OZ024855.1:51461163-51463663 GCA_964017155.1 Oasisia sp. SBJ-2009
GACATACGCTAACAAATACTGACACAGTTCATCATGTTCAATGATTTATTTTACTGCATTATGACTTTATACAATGTATGCAGTCTGCTCTGCAGTCGTATATGACGATGACGCGGTATAACGACAAACTGATGGACTAATCATAAACATTGATGTGTCTGCAACGCCATAAATATACAACTGTTCCACCTTGTTGTATATCACATCCATCTAATCGTGCTTTTAAACGAACCTGATTCAAACAGAAATCAAACATGAAAATAGTACGTGCCTAAATGAAGATATATTGCATTTTAACATGTGTTGCAAATAAATACGCATTGGTGAGTGCTAATCCAATTTCAATTTTACAGCACACGTACACGTATCCGCAAACACAAACGCACGCACGCACGCACGCACAATTACAGGACTATGCAGATACATACACAATAACAAACGCAAGCAAACACCTCTCCCACCATGCTTTGGTATAGATAAATTGTTAGGCATTCCTGGATGTCATTAGATTGTCTTGCATGATTTATTGATTAATTTGTACATGACACATATCCTTGTATGAATAGTTTATGTTTATGTATAAATTAGATATCTGTTACATTACACGCTTTTCATCTATCACATGTTTCAAACGTGTAGACCCATACACAATTTCAATTTTAGGAATGCATTGCTCAGTGAAGAACTCTTTGCCAAAGAACTTATCCACATCCATGGTGGTGGTTATCAAAACGTAAAACAAGAAAGGAGGTCTATGACATGAGTATTGCGTTATACAAGTTTACACAAATTGTCGTCTGTGATAACATCTCTGATAGCGCCCGTGTTGTATTCGAGAATATAAAACAACACAAACCCGACCCTTGCCTGCGACGACAATGACTGTCGTCGAAGACACACGAAAAGGAAGTCCATTTCATTTATGACAGTGTATTGCTTTGAATGTGAAAATGCTAGCAGATTGAGTATATGTAAAGGGCGTATATTTCATAGATGAAGTGATACTGCCGATAAACAAAATGGAGTTCTTGACCACACTGCATCGGTGGTTCCTGTTCTAGGCGGAAATCTGGTTAAATCGTGTTACGTCTGAAGAATATTGTTCGAATCCTTGCGACCGTGTCCCAGTTGATACGATGACGCAAGTACTTCTCAGGCCTCAATAATCGTCGAACAGGTGGCTTAATCACGAAGTGAGCCGGTCTAAGACGTGACAAGTCGCTTCCTGTTCAGCGGTAGTCTAGGCTTCCTGTCTGTGGAATACACAAATACTTTAGCTACAAATTGCACTAGTACAGTCTCATAAGGCGCGTTCCTATATACTATGTATAGTTGTATAATATATATATATATATATATATATATATATATATATATATATATATATATATATATATATATATACACCAAACATTATGTGCCAATCCGCATGTGTGAATGAGTGTATAATATGTATGTGTATGTGTATATGTGTGTGTATGTGCAGTTTTGCGTGTAATTGTGTAATGTATTTATGTATATTAACGTGTACGTAAATGCATCCATATGGTTGTATGTATGTAACTGTGTATGTGTGTACATATGTATGTACATGTATGTACGTAATAGATGCATGTACAGGACTGTATTTAGAAATACATGCTTGTGTTATATATGAATATATATATATATATATATATATATATATATATATATATATGTGTGTGTGTGTGTGTGTGTGTATGCATGAATATGTATCTATCTATCAATCTATCTATCTATCTATCTATCTATCTATCTATCTATCTATCTATCTATCTATCTATCTATCTATCTATCTATCTATCTATCTGTATATATATATATATATATATATATATATATATATATATATATATATATATATATATATATATATATATATATATATATATATATATATATATATATATGATAAGAATACGTTATTAATCCCAGTAGGGAAATAACAGTTCTGCTTGTTGTTTGCTTGTATATACATGCAAAGGTAAATATCACCAAATAAAAAAATAAACAAAATAAAATCACACTAAAACACAGACATAAACATTAAAACCGTTATTGAAACATTACAATCACACCAAAATATAAATGTAAACAATTAGAATCACCCCCATACACCCTCATACATTCATGAAATGTCATATGTACTTCTACCTACGTTTAATGCCGATTAGAACAGCACAATTAACGGTTACCAAAAATAATTTCAAATGCATGCATCAGTGCTGCCACCTGACGTATATTATTTAAATAATAACCCGCCATTTGCGATGTTAAAACAACACCCTGAATTCCGCTTACATTTTATAAACTTTCCGATTGACGTTTCTGCGCATGCACGATAAGTGTAAAATCAACTTTGTGCAGCGAAACGACAAAGCATTTTTTGTATAAATGCCACGGGCTGTTCTTTAACTCTCCTGTGATGATTACTGTGAAGAGTTGCTCAAAATGTCGATCAATACAATGACATATTACG
>OZ024855.1:51473663-51478663 GCA_964017155.1 Oasisia sp. SBJ-2009
CATTAAAACATGCATTGGAAAGTTGTTAAATACAAACTAAATATTGAAATACACAATTCCCGGCAGACGTCACTAACACTACCACCAGGTTCGCGTTCAACCACAGACATATATTGCACCAACAGATTCGTCACTAGCTGACGTGACTGAACAAACGGCATATTAATATATGCATCTGCATGTAAATACGATTGGAGGTGGCTCCTGCGAAAAACAACTATGCGTTTGTCTTAATAGGGTTCTCGTACAGCAAATATTGCACGAACTTAATTTTCATGATATCTGCTTTATCTAATTACAGTATATGTTGATGTGTACGTTTTATTCGCAGTACCATTACAAACTATATGTTTTACTGGTTTGTAAACGCGACTATGTCTCTATTTTAAAAACCTGCCTTCTTCCGCAACTACGCAGCGATAACGGTATACTCAATGACAACAGACGGACTATAGGGCAAAAAGAGAGAGGTCTCAAGAATGCTATCTTGCTATTTTGTATGACTTTGTATTGATTGCGTGAATATTTATTGATCGCCTAAATGTGTACTAGTCCACCAAGATAGACGTTAAGTATCGTAGAACACAAATGTTGCATATTTGACAGTTGCTAGATACTACGTCGAACGACAATATTCACAGTCAAGCTTCTATGTAATTATGGGCTTTTTCATCATAATGAGATCACGTATTTATTATGCATTTATGAGTGTATAAAAAACAATGTTGATATCGTTACGTTCATGACATAAATATGTCAAATGCCATGACAAAGTGGGTCTAAGTGAAAATGAATGAACATGTATTTATTTTTAATAATTATTTATTCCGCAGAACATTTGCCAGAAGCTAGACCTCTAATACTACATTTCGTAGATTTTTAATGTATTGATATAATTTGAAACGTACTAAGAAACACCGTTTTAAGAAGAAAAATAGTTTTGGTCCCTAGCGTATATTGCCTATTTTTGGTTATCGTGGTTGTTCAGAAATGCATGCATGTCTTTTTATTTGTCTAAGAAATAATTGAAGATTGGCGATGCATTGTCAAGATAGGACAATTGACTCTGACACGGCCCAGACAGTTATTTCTGGCTGTAATGGAATTGGCCAGTCGTCACTTGCCGCTTGTGCTGAGTGTCATCGTCACTCTAAACCAACTGACGCAGAACACCTAAACCTATCAATGCGGTACATGCAAAGTTGTAGCAACGACTTCAGCCATTGTAGCTTGATCATTGCAGGAGTATTACCTTAAAACCTGAGAGTTTACAAACATATGAAGAAGTGCATTGTTCCTTTTGAATTTTTACATAATAATAATAATAACTTTATTGTTACACACACATACACACATAATATATATATATATATATATATATATATATATATATATATATATATATATATATATATATATATATATAATGTACATGTAGTTGCTCAACAACAGAACAGCAGAACAGTAATAATTGCACAACTAAGTACATTACACGATGTAACAAATGGAATCAAGCAGCAGTGCTTATTTTCCTTATTCATGTACTATTATATTCATGCGAGAAACTAACAATGCACCGTCTTGTTATTTTGAATGACGTCATACGTCACTTATTCTACAACGGGTGGTCGCTGCGTATATTCACAAATGCCTCAACAGAAACACGAACGTGAATTCATTATTTGTGATATTCGCGGTGTCATATGGTATGCACCACGTTCAGTTGAAACAATTGACACGGTTGATGGATTATATATGACATCATCGCCTGTAAATTACACGCTATTGTATCGATTTCTGTTCGCTGGAGGGACTCCAAGTGCAGCCAGAATCGTACATAAACAATATACAAAAGGAACAACGTATGGTAATACTGAAGTACCAGCCATGCTATGTGCGCAGTAAACAATGTGTAGAATGGTTGGTGTATGCAAAGGAAATGCCAGTGGGTCATTTCCTATCGAAATAATTTATTTTAGGATGGTACTAAATTTGCAACCATGGCCGCAAAGAATATGCTTAGCGAAATGCTTCATTGATAGGTCTTGGTTAGCGCCGGTGCCCGAGAGTGGCTAATCATGTTAGCAGTGTGCCGGCCGTATAGACCGATTTTAACACGTTCTCAACAGAAACAGATTATCAACACCAACAGCACCAGTAATTTGGATCAATTGCCTTGAATACAGAAGTAACCAATAAGGTTATCCTATCAAGAAAACTGAATTTGGGAATGTGACGTACATTTCCGTTTCCTTGTACGTTTGAGCTCGTGCATGTTTGCACGTACGTTTGCGAGGTGGTAAAGAGACACAGGTTACCGACAACGAATTGACAGGAGAAACAAGTTGAAGGCAACATTGACAGCTGTCGTAAGAGTTACCCACGATTCACTGCCTACGGATCTAATTTCACAAACTTCTTTGTAAATGTAAAAATGTGTCATCCAACATACACCAGAATATGAAGCATGATGTACTCTTGAAATTAAAATAATGTTATATTACTAGATGTTAGGATGTACTATCTGGATTAGTAGCTACAATTTCGCTTTACAGATAAACCTATAACAATTATTATTATTAGAGTAGACCGCAGTAGGTCAGGGGTACAATTTCGGACTTTCGACTAAGACAATCGAGTGTCGAATATTGTGCTGCTGTGTGAAACCTTGGGCAAGTGCTTTCACTCAACATTGCGCCAGTTCACTCAGCTGTATTAATAAGTACCTGGCTACACACAGTGGTGAGATTTGTATGAGCAGCCTTCGCGCATTAACTGCAACGTGGCTGGATGCTTCCCAGAGAAGCTGAGATGGTGTTTGCTTGAACAGGTCTGCCAAAGGCGCTTTCAGCAGTCCCGACGATTGGATGCTGCGCTGTACAAGAACTTGTTATTATTATTACTAGAATTGCTAAAGCGCCATACCTCTGGGTTCAGCCTGTTCATGTGTGCTTACACGCATTATAAAACCTATATGAAAATCATAAATATTAATGTAGATGGTGGAAAATGTGATACTATATTAAAATAAGACAGAGCATATGCTAAGTAATGAATACTTAAAATGTTAAATGTTAAATGTAAAACAATAGCGTTATTATAATTATATATATATAATATACTATTTATATATATATATATATATATATATATATATATATATATATATATACCATATATATACCATATATATATATATATATATATATAAATATATATATATATATATATATATATATATGTATATATATATATATGTATATATATATATATATATATATATATATATATATACATTAATTGCTAAAATACATTATCGTAAGTGTTATACAGACAGTTCCTTAGTGGAAGTGAGCCAGTTTAAATAAATTTAAGATATCCATTGTGTCGGTAACGTATTTAATAGACGCTGAAACGTAGATGACAGAGTCCGTCTCTCACCAGTATCGACGTATACAATCCTTTCGGGGTCTTCAAGACCAATGTCCACCCGTCTGCCTTATCGTTAATGTGGCCGAATTTGATTTATGCAGTCGGACGTGGTAACTCTACTGGATTTCCTTCCACCTCGCCTGGTACTTGCATCGATCCAAACACTCATGCAACGACACTACCTTAAACGTGGAACAAAAGGAAACGCGAATGAAGCTGACACGGTAGTTTCTGTTTTGATTAACGCGTACGCTAAGAGGCTTACGGTGCTGATGCTTTGAGTTCGAATGCTTTTGGAACGGCACTTTGTTTAATCAACTATAGTCATATAAATTAGAATAACGCGGTGATGCTATCGACGGCTTTACACATCACGAGGACACATTCGTAACCAAATCTGATATTTACAGCGATTTCTTAGCTGATTATTTTGTGACGTCAGAAGACTGTATATCTAGTGTCTAGAAGGTGTTTAGAATCCGAACAATAGCAAAACACACATATCGTTGCAAAAATGATATGCATGTGCATTAAGATCTTACATAATTTCTTATTTCGCCAACACTACTAAACTCTCGTTTCTTTGCAGTTATTGCATATGTTTTATAAAATATATAGAATTGTTTTAACTTCAGAGCGCTCGTAAATGGTATAAACACAAATACTTAATGGTAAGGTTCCAACCACTGATCTAAAAATAAATTATTTTTAGATCAGTGGTTCCAACACAGACAGAATATTACACAGTGACGGTAAACTCAACATTGGAATTACATAACAAACCAGGAACATGTTTAACAAAACAATTCAATTGTTACCTTGGAAAACGAACATACAAAAACACTGGTCGGGCAAACGAAGAAATTGCATTTTCATAACAGATGTCCGCATAATCTCGCAGGTTTGGCCAGGTCACTGTAGCCAGTAGGTTCAGAGGCGGATTCACTGGACGGACAATAGTTGTTGTGGCGTGGACAAGTCATAAAACAGCCTTCTTCCGAAATAACACCTATTTATCAGCGCGTCCAGTTTATAGTTTCCTCTTCCAGAAGTAGTGACCACAAGCGTCGTAAAAAGACAACTGACGCGCTGAACCGACGCTGCAAGTGGCGGGGCAGGATGTTTATCAAATCCTATCAGTGGTAATGTTCTGTTTAATGTCGATTCTGCGACACCACGCCTCGTCCCACCGTTTCAAAACACGGCTATTCCGAGAGAGCCAAGATAACGTCGCCATGGCAACCAACTCAAGTGGATGTCTTGAACGGATGTACCTCGCCAGCAGCTCGTTTTACGACACTTCCGCTTGACCACTGCGCATGCGGGTCACCGGGTGCGAGCAGGGGCGCCGGTGCATGCGTACTTGCTTAAACATCAAGTTTAAACATCAACAGGTGTTGTCATAAAATTATTTTTTCTCGTAGTTCGCGATATTTATCATTCATTCGATTATGTAATCATGTACAACGAATACACCGCTCTGTGTCCTAGTTTTAAATTAAAATATGTTGTAGTTGATTTATTGAAATGCCACACAATTACTTCCTTTGGAGTCTCCGCAGTTATAT
>OZ024855.1:51481163-51716163 GCA_964017155.1 Oasisia sp. SBJ-2009
TCGCGATAAATCCGGGAGACTCATACAGCGTAGGATATAGCGTCTACTTGACTAACTGTGCCTTGCCTATATTGAGGCCTATATTGAGTAGATCTAACCAGACGGTTCACGGGACGAGGGTCCTTAAGGCTGCTGTTTGCAGAACTCACACGTAAAGTCGGTCGTTGACCGTCGTAATGCGACCTTTTTTTGCAGCGCAGTAACATAAACACGGCTGTTGTGAGGTTGTCTCGCTGAAGGGCGCGTCTACGGAACTAGACTACACGTTGTGGGTTATTTACAACGAGACAGGCGCCGTTAGACGTCGATTCCACGTTCTCGTTGTCCGTGTTTACGACCGAATTTGACGGGCTCCTGGCCAGAAGTATCTTAGAAAATGCATGGCCATGCACAGGTAGATGTGTAGACACGACTAGCCACTCACACCCGTGATTTACCTCGTCCGTGAGTCTATCTACACGTCACATTCTGCGCAGCGCCTGCTTTTGTTTAGGCGCTATCGCCGGGGCGCGACGTGGAATAGAGATAGGTAGAAAGGTAGAGAGAGAGAGAGAGAGAGAGAGAGAGGCAGACAGACAGACAGACAGACAGACAGACAGACAGACAGACAGACAGACAGACAGATAGACAGACATACAGACAAACAGACAAACAGACATACAGACAGACAGACAGACAGACAGACAGAGAGAGAGAGAGAGATATATATATATATATATAGGGGGAGAGAGAGTGACAGAGAGAGACAGACAGGCAGACAGATAGACACACAGACAGAAAACAGACAGACAGACAGACAGAGATAGAGAGAGAGAGAAAGAGAGAGAGAAAGAGAGAGAGAGATAGATAGATAGATAGATAGATAGATAGATAGATAGATAGATAGATAGATAGATAGGTAGATAGATAGATAGATAGATAGATAGATAGATAGATAGATAGATAGATAGATAGATAGATAGATAGATAGATAGATAGATAGATAGACAGACAGACAGACAGACAGACAGACACACAGACAGACAGACAGACAGACAGATAGACAGACAGATAGATAGAGGTGGAGAGAGTGACACGGACGAACGAACGAACGAACGAACGAACGGACGGACGGACGGACGGACGGACGGACGGACGGACGGACGGACGGACGGACGGACGGACGGACGGACGGACGGACGGACGGACGGACGGACGGACGGACGGACGGACGGACGGACGGACGGACGGACGGACGGACGGACGGACGGACGGACGGACGGACGGACGGACGGACGGACGGACGGACGGACGGACGGACGGACGGACGGACGGACGGACGGACGGACGGACGGACGGACGGACGGACGGACGGACGGACGGACGGACGGACGGACGGACGGACGGACGGACGGACGGACGGACGGACGGACGGACGGACGGACGGACGGACGGACGGACGGACGGACGGACGGACGGACGGACGGACGGACGGACGGACGGACGGACGGACGGACGGACGGACGGACGGACGGACGGACGGACGGACGGACGGACGGACGGACGGACGGACGGACGGACGGACGGACGGACGGACGGACGGACGGACGGACGGACGGACGGACGGACGGACGGACGGACGGACGGACGGACGGACGGACGGACGGACGGACAACGAATTATTGTACTATGGCCCTCTTCATTATATCTATGCGCTAACTGTGAACCATTGTAAGTTGATCCCTATAACAAGACGACGGCCACTCGCCAATATAATGTATTAATTCGACTCCCTGGATCGGTGATATACTAAATGACGATATATTAGACACAATACAAAGTTACTTATATTAAATTCTTTTGTTTAGTTTTACAGATGCCGCCGTTCCTTTTGCTAAAGTCGCTGCCTGTGGGTGTTGCTTCGAGGGCGTGTCAGACGTTGTGTTTATTATGATTACGATTATGATTTTTTTATTACCAGCGTTTGTAAAGCGCCGCATTTCCGGAAACAGCCCTTCCATAGGCGCGTACCCACATCACAACACATCACAATAAAACGTACATGGAATCACACAACAGATTAAATGAAAAAGTTTTATTAAAAAGGTATTACGTCATGTATGTATATACATAAAAAATTATGATATTGTTTCTAAGATATTAAGACAAACAGCAGTGTAATTGTTATACAATAAAAACAATTAGAAAAAAAATTAAATTAAAATAATAATAAATTAGCTAGAAGTATAATAAATTAGCTAGAAGTAGTACTAGTAGTAGTAGTAGTAGTAGTAGTAGTAGTAGTAGTAGTAGTAGTAGTAGTAGTAGTAGTAGTAGTAGTAGTAGTAGTAGTAGTAGTAGTAGTAGTAGTAGTAGTAGTAGTAGTAGTAGTAGTAGTAGTAGTAGTAGTAGTAGTAGTAGTAGTAGTAGTAGTAGTAGTAGTAGTAGTAGTAGTAGTAGTAGTAGTAGTAGTAGTAGTAGTAGTAGTAGTAGTAGTAGTAGTAGTAGTAGTAGTAGTAGTAGTAGTAGTAGTAGTAGTAGTAGTAGTAGTAGTAGTAGTAGTAGTAGTAGTAGTAGTAGTAGTAGTAGTAGTAGTAGTAGTAGTAGTAGTAGTAGTAGTAGTAGTAGTAGCAGTAATATTTTAATATTGTCATGTTATTCGTACGTTATAAGAAAGCGGATTGTTTGTGTTATTATTTTCCACACACTAGATCCACCGAAGTCTTTGTTCTTGTGCCCTACCCAGAATTCCCCTGTGTTTCTGTGGCCAGGCCAAAATGTCCATGTGTTACATTGCCCTACCCAGAATGCCCCTGTCTTTCTGTTACCTACCCAGAATACCCCTATCCAACCTGTCTCGTTTGCAACTTCTCGTTCCTACGTTTCAGTACGTATAGTTTCCCGCGGTCTTCAAATATTATTTAACACCATAAATCCGCACGTGTTTTAATAGTGGTGTAGCAAAGAAGTAATATTGTTTACTTAAGATAAAAACAACACTTTATGAACACATATTTTGTTAGTCAAAACCTCGCATTTCCTTTCTTTGTTACTGATATCCATACGATATCGTGTACCGGAATATGTCTTGTGTGGTGTCTTGTATATCGTGTATGTGTTTCTTGTGAAATGTAACTGAACCCGTTCTTTACCTAGCATGGCCCGGTCTCTATGCTTAACTGTGTCAACGTGCAACAGGTTTTCATCACTGGTTTTCATCACCAATGTTGTTCTACGGTTTCGCCATCTGGCGAATGACGTATAAACCACAAGTATCTGAGCGCCATCTGAGCCGATAAATCCGTGTTAATGTATATTCCGCGTGGTTGTCAGTAACGGGGGCAACCTTTCGTGCGTCGTTAAGTAGGTCAGTGGAACGTGGAACCTTTAGCAATATTTTTGTTGGGGAAAATAGTGAACTGGCACATCCGCGTGGCACGGTTTCAATACCCTGTTTGGTGTCGAGAGCTACCTCGGTAGCTGTCGGTATTAGGGAGTGTGTATCCACCAAGACACGGAGATCACATTAATATCGGTCATTTCTCTTGGGATTTTAAGAACCATAGAGGACGTCATGCACCCTGGCAGTGACCACTCTCAGTGCCAGCATAGACAGGTCGGCTTGGGAAGAATGTCCTTAAAACCTGACTAATTGAACGATACCATATAAAACCATAACATAACATCGTAGCAATATATGTTCACACTAATCAGTTTACAGAATGTTGCCGCGTATTTGAATCAATTATGATACTAAGTTTAAACAATAATATCTCACTTGTTGCACTAGAACATATAGCACTTTAAATTAAACGCACACACACACACACATTTGCAGGTCTATATGCGCGCACACGTGCATAAGCACACGCATACACCCACACACATACACTCGCACGAACATGGGCTCACACAAACATACACTCTTCATCATCATCGTCATCATCGTCATCATCACCATAATTATCATCATCATCACCACCACCATCATCACCATCGCTATCTAGAGAACAGACTGCCGTTAACACACTCGAAGTAGATGCACTGCGAAACCGAATCTTGTTTTCAGCCTTGGATGTTATTCGTTAATGTACATTCCATGGGAGGACACAGCAGCAGCTTTTGCTAAGTGTTTTGGCATTTTAGAGACAGGCAGGCAACAACGTTGTCAGGTATTCAATGCCAGTCTTCTACCATTTAGGAATATACGTGTTTTCTTAGCATACACAAATGAGCTCGGGGTGTGTCCATAAACAGAATAGAATATACGCAGCACACATACACACACTTCCACACATACACACACATCATAATTATACAAACATTCACACAAACACACACATCATATACACATATATCAACTACAAAAACACACGCACGCACACACATACACACTCATATATAAACACACACATACAAACACGCACACATCATTTACAAACATACACATAAACACACACATTACATATAATTTCTGTTAAGAAGAAACACACATTTACTCACTCACACACACAGACATATACAGACACATACACACAAATTCACACAAAGACACACACAAACACACACAGACATACATAGACACACATACACAAACACACAAATAAAAACACACAAACACGCATTCACACAAATACACAAACAAACAAACAAACAAACAAACAAACAAACACACACACACACACACACACACACACACACACACACACACACACACACACACACACACACGAGCTAACACAGACACCCACTCATCGCTCACATTCACACATGTACACGCGCGTGCACAGTAATCCCAAGACATTGACACATCCTGATGTGACGTACACAGAAAATAGCACGTCTCTTCTTGATCCAAACCTGTTACAGATCATAAGATTAAAACGAATAATAATCCCAGGGGCCGGAAAGGTATTGGTGCCACGAAAAACATCACACGTAGAAATGTATTGATGTCTGCTCCAATTAAGTCAGCGCATCCAGCGATGGTCGAGTTCCAGCGCCGCTACCGCGTATCACCGAGTCAATACCGCGAATCACGCGCACACATAAAACATGCAACCGTTCCGTCAAAACGGATTAGTTTCATTTCGCATTGACGCCACGTGCGGTCGGTGTGGTGGGTGAGGCTTCCACTCGGGTCCGATACTATGAGGTGCGTTACGCATTCAGCACGTAAATCGGTTGCCAGAAGCGCGCGGACTCGACGTAATTCGGCGCCACTCAGCCGACGATCACGCAATGGTGTGAACGATTGAAGACATTCCAGGAAGCGAACGACAGAAGTAAACGCTCCGTGCCTGGCAGACGAAAAAACGAAGGTGCTTGCAACGTGAGTCGAGGCAGCGGTGTCGTCTTCCGCGAGGTGAGGTGATCATCGCACGCCATGGGTGATAGCTCACTATCCAAGTCCTGATGGGCCTCCTATGCAATGCGCCGACGTTCAATAAATCGGTTGTGTGTATCTGCAGATGTCCGTGCCCCACATCAGATGAACGTCCCATTTATAATAGCTAGCCTAGTCAAGGCCACCAACTGCTTTACAAACTGCTATTCATGCCGACCTTCACACGTGTGAGCTAAACCCAGTTGACCGATTTCAGGAAGACAACACGATGAATGGACAAAATACCCATCTTAACCTTGCGACAGCAACACAATGTGACTGTCGGAACAAGCAATGCCAACTGGAGTGTAATTTGATCTTTATCGGATCCACGTTGCTTTCTGTTGAGACGTATTTATAACATTTTATTTCAAGGACGTTCATAATTTTCCGCTCACGTTACAGGTGGGTACTCTTTCGCTTTTGTTTATTTGCTGTATAGACTTCCACCAGGAATGCCACTAATATGTGAGTTCCCTTTAAATGTTAAACGTTGTCTGCCAGTCAGTTCTTAATTTCAAGACGTCAAATGATAAACACAACCGTCTAGCTGTGACATGTGAACGCATAGTTGTGTCGTGCTGGGTCGTTCTACCCGGTCTGTATGTTCATTGTTATAGGGTGTGTGTGTGTGTGTGTGTGTGCGTGTGTGCGTGTGTGCGTGTGTGCGTGTGTGCGTGTGTGCGTGTGTGCGTGTGTGCGTGTGTGCGTGTGTGCGTGTGTGCGTGTGTGCGTGTGTGCGTGTGCGCGTGTGCGCGTGTGCGCGTGTGCGCGTGTGCGCGTGTGCGCGTGTGCGCGTGTGCGCGTGTGCGCGAGTGCGCGAGTGCGCGAGTGCGTAAGTGTGTGTATTTGTTTATTTGTGTATGTATATGTCTGTGTGGTGTATATATGGTGTGGGAGTGTGTGCGTATGTGTGTTTTTGTGTGCATGTACGTATGTGTGCATGCGTGCGCGTGTGTGCGCGTGCATGTTTACGTGTACTACATCGGCCTGTATAGTTTAATACATTCACAACTGCGAAATCCGGCAATCAAACACCGCCAGACCTTCCGCTAACCAACCAACCGACCACGCCAGGCCTAACGTAAACAAGCTCATTTCATCACTCGAATCGTTGGGCAACTAATCTACCAAAATCAGCGTTGCTGTCTGTGGGCAAGTGTGCAGTAAACCGGTTAAGCTGTGCAACCATCCAGGAGCTTCCTGATCCGTCGATCTCCAGCTATCCGGCCCGGGGAACATTCGGCTGGCTCACGGCGGCCGTGGATCAGGTAGCCAGCGAGTGACGAGAGAATCTAATCAGTCGACCGTGTATCTGCACTAAGATCCTATTTGCTCAACGAGCCTGGCGTCTTTTGTGTGGAAGGCGACAACTCTGGTGTGTCCACAGGGACAAAGAGGCTGGAGTTGTATTGGATAAAGGAATTGTGTGGCGGAATTATAATCGGGGGAAATTAAATGAATCTGTGCGTGCCAAACAAAACACATGTTAGGAAAACTGCGATATTCATAACGTCACTTTTCAAAACCGCACGAAAACGCGCCTACTGTTGTTCAGTTAGTTGAGTGGTTCAGACTAATACAGAGTCCGTGCTTGGGCGAGGCATGAACCTCGTGAACAATCGGCTCAACTTGGTGCCATTTCAAAGTGCGAACAATTTTGTTCAGCCCACATTGCCTTATGTCTATTCTTTGTAGACATTAGAACAGGTCTGACGAGACAGCGTTGAATACAGGTATATACATCTGTACCACGTATTCGCCCCTGCCAATCACATATGTCAACAAAGAACGTTGTCTGTTTCCTGTAGAAGTCGTGTTGACGTTGGAGTCTGTATGCTGGTCAGAGGCGAACATTAGTAACGATGTGTTTTGATTTGATCGGTACCAGATACTACCCAGATAACATACTAGGTGGGAAATTTCCATTGTCATGTTTATATTTTGCGATAAAGGGGTTGTGGTCAGTAGCACATGAAAGAATACAACATAGGTAGCATCCGAGGAAATGGGAACAGCGTAGGAACAAACGGGGCCCGACAAGGGAGAGATACCAACGAACAGATAGCAACCCAAACCTAGGTGAGATATATGGAGCCACTGCAGTAGTCTATAGTAGGGAGTATTTGCAGATATGAGGCGGTAATTCAACTGGCGAACTGGTGTCAGAAGACACACGGAAAACGACGATCTGGTGATGCTGAAAACGACATTACCAAGAAAAAGATCAACAGTCAGAAAGTGCTATTTGAACAAGTAAGTGTCCTTGTAGCAACCGTCGAAGTAAAACAATAAACGCGCACATAATTAAACCATAGAAGTAAGACAAAGACGCAATAGGCAATGTCCCTAGTACACTGTCTCTACCAAGTACCAATAATATGGATGTGCTGACTTCAAGGGGCGTTTTCACCCAGACCCCCTAGGTCAATGGTCTTTTATCACATGTTCTCCCTAGAACAAGGTTAACAGAAACCCCAAGGAGCTCTCCCTAGGTTTTGTTTTCATTGGGGCATTCGTGGTTTACTATCGCGTGTATTTCGGTATATATCGGCAACTACTCGGGACAATTTTCGCAGGGAACGACTTAAAAATGAGTCTTTCCTCGATGTTTTCCTAGATCAAGGTAATACTAGGTTACATCGTATGCTCTTATCGAGGATCGTGGTATGTGACTTTCGGCTGCACAACCCATCCGTATGCAATGGTAGTGCACCCGCTCAGATGGTAACACACACGCCGACACGGCGCTTATATGTACGCAATGCGAATTCGTCCGACGGAAGGACAAACGTCGGAAGCTCGCGTGAATCACAGCCGGGCCACACACGCGCGCGCGAGGCGACGAGCCGCCCGATCGCTAACGATTTTCTCTGTCTGCATTGCCGCGTGTGCGTCTAATTAAACGACCGGAGCAGGCAGCCCCCTCCCGCCACCCGTCGCGCGCCTCGCCACGCGCGGCCACCGCCCGCACCGACTCACGGCCAATCGCTCAGCGGTGCGGTACTGACAGCTGTGAGCGGCCCGAGAACCGGGTGTTTATCGACGGCAGAGCGCCGTAGCATCGCCGCGGCTTCTCGACCAGCGAGTGGAGGTGACTGCGAGCATAGATGGACGCCGCCAGACGTACCGATGATCAGCGTCGTTATGCTACTGGTAGGTAGGTGTTCTGTTTTATGTAAATGTGAAGTAATTCAAATGTACATTTTGCGAGTATGCTGCTGTCTCCCACGGGGGATGGTCAGGGAGACGCGAAAGATATGTCCATCGAAATGGCGCGAATGCGACGGACCGTTGCCTTGGACTGGACGCCCGCTGACCGCACCATCGCCTGACGCATTCACATTTGGACATCTGCAATATTAATCATGTTTATTTCCCGTCGCGTGTAGGCTAAGTGCACGCCCACGAACGTTGCCACGCAGCCACTAATCACGATTCCGTGCAGAGATTGTTTAACGCCAATAAGCCAACGCACAAATGGACGTTTGTTGTATTAAATGTACGATTGCCTGCAGTGATTATCATCCGAAACTTATCCGAAGGAACGTGTAAACATCACACGACACGGGTCGGCGAGCGAACTAAGCAGACGTTACAACCTAACTATCTCAAACGCCGTTGTGCGTCTTCAAGCGTGGATAACGAACGCCCCGGTTGTAGTGCAATTCTTCAGCTAACTCCCATAACCATTTGACATACAAATCATCTCAACTCGTGCCTTGTAACAACTCGGAAAGGTCACGTCAACGTCTGCTCTCGCAAGCACATTGCACGTAACTAGCCGATTATTGCGATGTGGTATTCAGACGTTACCCAATTATCGCTCACAACCACATCAGTTGCTCGACTCTCCGGTAATGGCGTCTGTGTCACTGGTCTAAATACCGAACAGGCTAACAGCTGAACTACAAGCTATAGGCCTACTATTATTATATAAAAATGAAGATTGCGAAATGGCCGAGTGTGGCTTAGTGTACGTTGTTTTGCTAAGACATACTTTAATTTTGTTGGGTGTTCTTATAACGTCCACAAGTAGTGTATTGCGTATACACAAACGAGGTGTCAAATATGATCTATAAACATTGGCGCTAATCCAAATCGATTTAATAAAGTATTAAAAATATCAGCTCTCTGCAACGGGAAAGACTTTATAGACCGAATATTGAATTTTTTGCGAAAGCATGTCATGGAACAGTGCTGTAAAAACGTTATTGGTGGTGGCTTATTTTGTGTCGCACGAATGCTCGGGGACACAGTGTTTGCTCTGTGTAATAGATGTTGTGCAGATGTGATGGTCTGAGATAATGTCATTTATTATTCAAAAAACCAAACAAGATTACCATGGCGACGGTAGATTCAATTATAATGTGATCAAATAAATACACAGACAAATATTTATGAAGAAACGGTGCAGACTTGAAAACGGAGAGCACTCAATCCCATTCAGGACTCTAGATGAATGGTTCACACTAATCACCAATGTTTGAAATGCTGGTATGGTGCAATGTGGGCTTTGGGAAAGATCAGGCACCCTACCTTCTGTGTTGACCATAAGGAATTAACAAGCAAATACCAGCCTTGCGGGTGCTATAAAACAACAGAAAATAAAGCCGCCAATCCAGTCTTCGCCAGTGGTATGACAGGGGAAGGGTTCCACACAACTGTTGGAGTCAAACAAGGATGTCTACCCTCGCCCAATCTTTCCATCATCTGCCTCGCAATAACAATAACCGATGCGTCAAAGGATATGTTGGAACTTACTGCGTAGGAGACACACCAATTACGAATTCAGGTGTTGCGGATGTTATTGGTGGCTTGGCGGACGAAGAAGACCTCGCCAATCTGAAGATGTACCTTGATGAAATATCTGCACCATGGATATCACTGCAGTGCAAAACAAACCAATGCGATGGCTAACAAACAAAACGGCATCCAGAGAGAAACAAAAGCAACTGAACAAACAAGCCCTTGTCCACCTCCAAATACCTATGTGCACTCATCGCAAATGAAGATTCCAAATCGAAATTATGTCCATGATTGTGCAGACAACAGAAGAATTGATAAAATGAGATACAATCTGGAAAGGCAATGAAATATCACTCAGATCTATAATCAAACTGGTGCGCTTCTCATGATGTCAAATTGCCTTTACGGTTGCAATATCTGGACTATTTCAGCAGACCAGCAAAAACGTTGCCATTACCTTGAGATAAGACGCTACCGCAAGATCATGCACATCGCATGCGACGACCGTATCGCCAACGTAGAGACCTATAATAATTGCATCACAAGATCAGTCATCCTTGAAAAACAGTTTATGCTTCAAGATTATGTTCCGGGACGAAGAAAGATAGCAGACAGAAAGAGAGGTGGGAAGACAATATTCAAACTTGGACTGGACTATCAGGTAACCACCAGTGACGCCCCTATGACCGTATGGTAACAGGACAGAATAATACGAGGGAGAAACGTGGAAATCTGGAGAGGGAAAAAACGTAGCCGAATATATCAGAAGAGCGGGATATACATACATTATATATATATATATATATATATATATATATATATATATATATATATATATATATATAATGTATGTATATCCCGCTCTTCTGATATATGACCTAATCCACTTGAGAAAGAAGTTCAACAAGATCTTTCAAGCTTATATATATATATATATATATATATATATATATATATATATATATACATACATATATATATATGTATATATATATATATATATATATATATATATATATATATATATATAGCCGAATATATCAGAAGAGCGGGATATACATACATTATATATATATATATATATATATATATATATATATATATATATATATATATATAATGTATGTATATCCCGCTCTTCTGATATATTCGGCTATATATATATATATATATATATATATATATATATATATATATATATACATATATATATATGTATGTATATATATATATATATATATATATATATATATATATATATATATATATATATATATATATATATATATATATATATATATATATATATATAAGCTTGAAAGATCTTGTTGAACTTCTTTCTCAAGTGGATTAGGTCATTACCAAGCTAGATCATTGGTGTCAAAAAGTGGGTGAGCATTTAATATAAACATTCGGTTTACCTAACTCAGTCTTTCTCTCACTCTCACTCTCGCTTTATGTCTCTTGGTTTTTTTTTCTCTCCCTTTATCTCGCTCTCTCTCTCTCTCTCTTTCTCTCTCTCTCTCTCTCTCTCTCTCTCTCTCTCTCTTCCCTGTTACATTTAGTTGTTTGACTGCTCTCTCTAAGTCATTGCCTTCCTGGTTTTTATATGTGTCTGTTGTGTAGATCCAGTGGCCAAGATATTTGTAGTTTTCAACCTACACTAAACATTTGTTTCCGTGGTAAGACTGCTGGTGTTAACTGAATGGCCGAATGCATTATATTGAGTTATTCCAGGATTTATATTTAACTGATATTCCCACTCGTGTCAGGAGCTCCTGTGCCTGATCAATCACTTCTGATAGTAACACGGCTTCGTCGTCAAATTCTAAATCAGTCATCATTCAGATTTGTTTGATGGTGTGCCTTTGTACACTTGCCAATTTATGCAGTTTGAAATGATGTAACAGCTCTCGTGTTATTCAACAAACGTTCGCCACGTAAGGCTCCAACTTGAGACCTGGTAGTAATCATGGTGATGCTAGTTCGTCTCGTATGTTTTTGCTGTTTCGATTGTAAAATTCCGTATTTCACGCCATTTCGTAGAAACATGATTCAGCGTTTATGATATTGTGCGAGAGCTCAACTTCATTAGATTGCAAATCACATAGTGAGTTAGCTTATTGTAGGCGATTGTTAGACATTGACGATATTTCAAGTATGTTGCAGGACGATACATGTGTTTTAACTGTCACGCGCCCAGTGCTAATATGTTTACAAATTGGGCAAGCTCATGGTGCATGCAAATGATCCGTCAGATGTTCAACAAAGATTGATACATTATAATTATAGTCTACTGATCAACCAGCCTTGATATGATATGTAAACGTTTAACAATATTAACGTGTTGAGCAACGTATCATATTAAGCAATTTCATTATTTTATTTCTGCGCTGTGTATGAGTTGCTTTTAACGTTTGTTTCTTGACTAGGTTTCTACGTGACAATTACCTGTGTTAAGCAGACTAATGTTTGGTGTGTGGTTAACAGTATAATAGCAATATGTGTACATGCATTCGATTCACAATGCTTTAACAAACTTCCAAAACACACGCCACAACTAAGACTCGCACCATTTTGCTGAACTTGATATGCCTACTTTGTTATTCAACTGCTGACAGTGTGATGGTAGATGTGTTATTATCTAGTTTACGGCGGCGGTATGCACATCTTTGTAGATCAATACCGCGTCAGTATCGTGTCGATGTCCATTGTTGTGGCTAGATGGAGATTGCCACTTCCCGGGTGTCGCCTAGAATGCCTTATGGTGGACCACAGTGATATGATAACACGGCGGGACGAACGACGCGGAAACAACCGAGTGACTTGAAGAGATGTTGACCTACTGCTGTCGTCACTCCATCGCATCACGCCATCTTTCCGTCCGTCGCGCTGTCAAATCGAGCATACAACAGCGATCGCTGTGATTATGTCGCCGCCAGCGCGCAATGTCCCCGCGCAACATCGTATACCTACTTGTCTAGCCTCAAACGCCAAGTAAACCTTAAGCATCGACCATTATTGCGCAGTAATGTGGATAGGTTATTGCCTCCCGATTCATTTAACCTACATCGTTCCAACAAACGCGGTTGCGCGGACGAAGACGATGCAACATTTCAAAGATATGTGTGTGCACGTGTGTCGACGGTTACTTGACAGTGCGGGCAATTTATCTGTTGCATTATTTATAGGTCACTAAAGACAACAGACTTCCGGTAAACGCACTCAGTGAATTATCAGTGTCACGTACAGTCGCTACAGGCCTGTTTCTCTCATACTGTGCACGACGCGATTGTTTTGAATACTGACGTCATCGAGGCGATAGAAACACTCGCTGCGTTTGAAACAGTCGATGTTGTATTAATAGTCTCTGCCTGCAACCGGCATTCCCGCTGCTGCTTGCGAGTTTAGCTATAAATCCTCAATTAACGACCACAAAAATCGATCTTTTTCCGCAAATAAACGGGACACGGTGTCCCGCTTGAATCAATGCAAGCACATTACGACAAAAATACTACAATACAACGCCGTTCACGTCTAACACCTATTTTAGTGTTTGTCTAAATTACAAGCACACTACATTAAGTTGTGTATTGCCTGGCTCGATGGCTACGCTGTGTCTAGCGTGATACACTGATGCTCGATAGACTGACATTGCTCGTGGAATATTCAGTTTACTCTGTGGGATGTAGGCATAATGTCATAACAACATACATTTAGAGGAACACTCTCTATTTTTCTTAAAGCCAGGTGTTAATTATTATTAACAGGAAGTGCGAATCAAATATACTTCATCCCACTTGCTGCCTTTGACGTAGGAACTGCACACGTCGCACCAGCTTCAAAAAACAAGGCAAAGAAATTTCGGTTAACGCGCCATAACCGGCGTTTAGTACGTCGTGAATAAATTTAGCATTTGAATATGTCATGGTTGCAACATTCAAACGTTTGAACAAAGCAACTTTACCAGACAATCTGCTTTCACGATAACAATTCAGATATTAATAACATTGTAGACTGCATTATTGATAAACAATAATAAATCAGTCAGACAAAGTCGATTTAATATGTTTATTAACGTGTTAATCCAGACGAAATTCGTTAATGATCAACAGTAGTATTCTCAAAATGACAAACACACACACGACGAACGACAACAGATAATTATTTCGTACATCATGTCCATCTAAGGTGCAACAGTAAACGAAATGTTGTTCAACATTATTCGCTGCATCTACAATGTTAAGGTTTTTTTGCAGGAATGTGGCTGACGTAGATTCCCTGTCTATATCGGTGACAAACACGAATTCAACGATGACCGGGTGTGTCTGATTCCGGATATGACGTTAGATGCCAAGCCAATACGACACGCATTCCACATCTGCTGTGTCTGGTCGCTTATTGTTCTAACTGGTGAGTATGCGACATGTTTCTGTGCTGAAATATTCCTCTGTACTTCCGTATTTTATTTTGGTGGTGAAAATTAGACGTCTAGTGGGGCTAATCATTGTTTGGATATTGACTGCGTTACGTCATTAATCAAGCGGTCACGCACATAATTTCACTAGGAACCAAACTAGGTCACACAGAATCAACGATGTGTGATGTAATGCCAATTGTACGTTCTTTTTTAGCCGAATCAAATTACCGCAAAACGTTTTATTAAGAGACTGTCATTCACTGCTGTCATAGAATGTATGTCGTTAACTATGACGTGACGTTTCTGCGCCGCTCCTGACTCGTAGGATAGATGTCAAACACGACGGGTTTGAAAACAAAATGGTAACACTATGTTCAAGAGAAGCTGATCAATTACATTAAGACAAACTCCAGAAACAACAGCCGGGCGCCTATTCTCAAACTTTATATACATTATATTGCTTAAATGACTATTAAGTTGGTTTGTTATTATGTGTATCATTAACATATAAAAAATATGGTGTTGCTGCTGTTGCTGCTGTTGCTGCTGCTGCATTCAGACTCAAGCCTAATGTATTATAATGTTGTGTAACTCCTTGCAGTACATGCATATGCTGACGAAACGAAGCCACATAATATATAATAATGCATTCACAACAACACAGGAAGTACAATAATGTTCTAGTAATGTTATTCATGTTATTCACATGCTCTTGGTAATGTGCATAATTACACTTGCAACACGACCTGTTAACAGTGTTAACACTTATCGCCACAGACACGAGCGCGGGGAGCGAGAGAATACCTCACGAGCAGCGCCTCTACCGGGACCTTCTGGCGAACTACGAGAGCGCCGTTCGGCCGGTGCAAAATGCGTCTAGTGTAGTCAATATCGGCTTCCGCATCACACTCAATCAAATCGTCGACCTGGTGAGTTCACGTCACACGGCGTCTTCTTCTCCAGGCTCCCTGTTTAGTGGTCACACTGGTGTCAGACACGGGAACAGTTGATGGTTATGCGCCCAATGGGATATACCAGTCAGTGAGAGGTTCACAGAATTAATTTACATATGTGTACTATATTGGTTGTGCCTAGTAATTGTGCACAGAGATCGTTAATAACACAATTAGTTATAGTTTAATGGTATCAAAAACATCTTAGATTCAGGCTGCCATCTTGAGACTTGTGCGCCAGTGACGTAAGCGAAATCGTTTACGTCACTGGTGCATTGTCGAAAAAGGCTAGGATTGGCGGAATTTTCGTTAATAATTGTGATAGTGACGTAATCAATCCGCGACGTACTGGGTATTGGACAGACAGTGTTCGAACGTGCATGCGCCAGTGACGTAAGCGGTTTACATCATTGGCGCGTAAGTCTCAAGGTCGCAGCCCCTTGAATCCAACATGGAGTGTTTCTAATACAATTATATTATATTTAATTGTTTATTAACGATCTTTGTGCGCAATTACTATGCACAACCAATATATTATACAGCTGTAAATAAATGCTATGAATCAGATTATTCTCTCACTAACTGGAATACCCACACGGGTTTTAACGTGCGCCATTCGAGTGTCAATGATCATGTTGAATTTGCATAAGTATATTGGAAAATGTGGTAATCGTTCAGTTAACTTCTGCATCAACAACCATCCACCATTGAGAATTTCTTCTTGGAGATATTTGGTTGAGCGTCATTGCGACCAATCTAAAACATCCACCTCCGTCTTCACGTGAAGCGGCGAGTGAGCGCCGTGCAAAACGTGAAATTGGAAATTGTAGCACGAAAACAGATTCTTAAACACTTCGATCAACACCAACTCTCCCTGCTATCATCTAACGTCAGGTCCTTCTGCAAAACGTGAAATTTAATGCGAAAACATTCTCAACGTTCCACCAACACGTCTCCCTGTCGTCCTCCAAAGTGAGCCCGTCAGCAGCGTGCTGACTCGCCGGCTCAGTTCCAAGTATTACTTTCGTTCGGGCGCCAGTAGATGAGTGTCCTGTATCGTTCTGCTCTTTCTATTGATGTCTTCCAGTGTTCCTGTCAGCAGCCCGTCCTCCTCACCTTTCCTTTCATCTTCATCCATCTTTCAACAATCTCTTGGTGTACTTTCTTTCATCTGAGCTATGGTTTCTCTTTGCCTACGACCCGCACGTTCCTGTCTCTCCTGAATCTGGTCCGCGTGCGTTCTTAGCAAACTGCCTACTCACATCGTCCAGCGTCTTGCCAACCTGCCTGTTAATCCATACGACATTCCAATGTTGTCTTTCATATTATAAATGCTGCTTCAATATATGACTTTGTTACGTAAATTCGTCGGACACAGTGTCTGTTGCAAACTCTCAAGTTATGAACGAATTCGAACTGCTGTCTGGGTGAACCTACTAGAACGTGTTTAATGCAGTAGTATGTTTTGGAGACCTACATAAATATAAATGTTACATCGTACAAGTGCCCATATATGTATGGCCATCATTTCCGGTGTAACTGCTACTTATATAATTATTTCCCAATGACATCATTACGACATGCTGTTCAATAAAATATTTATAAAATGTATGGTAAAACACGGATCTTATTGGCGTACATACATTGGTTACATCAGTTACTTTTCTAATATCTGTCGAGTTGCATTTCTTGGTCGACATCGATCGCACTTGAATATTTGTTTTTCAGGACGAACGAACTCAAGTGCTCACAACAAATGTCTTCATCGACCAGGTGTGTGGTTACGTCAGCCGTTTTCTATATTATGTTACGTTGTAGCGCTTACATTTTTCCGGCGTTAAAAACGTTCCGATTGATGTTTCTGCGCATGCGCGATATATTTAAAATCATCAATGTGCAGCGAAAATACCAAGCATTTATGGTATAAATACTACGGGTTGTTCGTTAGGATGTATATAACTTGTTAGCAAAGTTATTTGTTAAAGTTTCGAAGCATATTTTGATACAAGCGTAAATGACGTGACTGTAGTGCGCCATAATCCGTGATAGTGTTTTATATAAAACTTAATATGTTATTGCATTGAACGACATTTTAAGAAACTCTTCGCAGTAATCATCACATGAGAGTTAAAGAACAGCCCGTGGCATTTATACCAAAAATGCTTTGTTTTTTCGCTGCACATTGATGATTTTACATTTATTGCGCATGCGCAGAAACGTCAATCGGAACGTTTTTAACGATCGGAAAAATGTAAGCGCGACAACGTCTTTATAGTTCGTAAGAATGTTCGACGTAATAATGCGTGTGTGCTCTACAGAAAGTATCAATATGTTTCCAAGTAAAATATCATTCACACCTGTCAATGGTGACTTATTCAGAGCAAGAATTAATTTAAGATTCTGTTTGAATTGCATTGTCATTCTTGCTTTTGATGGAACATTACAAAGGCACATTGTAGTGCATAAGACAACTTTCTGATATCGATGGTCAGACCCACAGACAGTATATATTCGATGCACCAGGTGTTACTCGGTCGTAACCAGACGTTTGTTGATACGTTACGTTGACAGCGCTGGCAGGATGAGAACCTGGTTTGGAACTCGACCGTCTACAGCGGCATCAAGACGTTACGTGTGCCCGCTTCTTACGTGTGGCTGCCAGACACGTTCATCTTCAACAAGTGAGTATCAACTCCTACAGCACGCCGCAACAAGTCGCGCGTAATGTGTATGTTAAGTTGCTTCCACTTCCGCCACTACGGGTGCTGTTGCGCCTGCAGAATATTGATTACGACTAATAGCTGATAACCATGATGTTGTAGTTACGATGATGCTGTAATAGTTGCAGATGAAGATAAAGGTGATATAGTTGGTTTAAAAAAAAACATCGGGGTGATACTGTTGTTAATGACGACAGTATTCTGGATGCTGTGTTGCTAAAACTATATACATTGCTGCAATTTACTGTCGTGGAGAACATCGCCAGCACAACAACTGTACACAACACCGTCGTTTGACATCCTACTGCTACGCGTCCTACAACGTACGCTCCGGCTGTGCAGACTTTCATGCAAGGGTCATTCTCTGAAACTGGGAACTTTTATATGATATGCATCATCCAAAATATGTTCCTTTTGTTAATGTAAATGTACAGCTGGAGATACAAAACACTCAAACGTTTTCTAAGCCTAAATTTACAGTATGGTACCTTCAACTGCAATTCAGATGTTTGCATTTGCGTCAGGAACATTCGCACAACACAGCAGACACGGCTTCAAAATTGTTTGCTATTAACAAAATCATCAACGAGAACTAACATTGAGAAAAATCCTTCCGCCAACATGCATCATTCACTTTGCATAAAAGAGTTCGTTCTGTTGCTAATATTCACCAGTCCTGTTGGTATATTACTTTCAAACTGCATCGTAACACTTGAAACCGGAACACATAGTCGTACATAATTGTTCAGAATTTATTTCGTGAAATAAAAACAAACAAACACACTTTATGTTTGTCATATTATATTGATTGTACTGTCTCTAACACCAATATAATTCATATAGAAGTAAACGGCTTAGGGCAAGGATGATTCCCTAAATAACAGTTTGAAGTTGGTAACATAAAGTGTTGCTCTGTATTACAGAACGACCCGCATACTTATCACGACACCTGCGCCTCTAACCTCCTCGCTTGCTCTCTCCCTCCCCCAGTGCGGACGACGCGTCGACCGGCTTCATGCACAGCGTGTACGTCCTCGTCACCCACAACGGCAGCGTGCTCTGGCCCGTGCCCGTCAAGCTGCTGAGCTCGTGCAAGGTCGACATCACCTACTTCCCCTTCGACGACCAGATGTGTGAGCTGCGCTTCGGCTCGTGGATCTACTCGGCCGACTGGGTCGACTTCGACGGCACCGTCGAGTCCTTCGACCTGTCCAACTATGTCGACAACAGTGAGTGGAAGTTGCTCGCCGTCAACTTCCAGGTGAGACACCAGACTAGGGATGTCAGAGCGTAGCCATGCGTTGTTCTCCTCCTGGCATCCTCGTCGTCAGCGGGTGAGGTTGGCCCTGGTTACCGTCGTCGTCTTCTTCCTCTTTTTCATCACTTTACTCTCAATACGTTCTGTGGCATCCGTCTTCAACTCCTATCTGTTGCTGTTGTTCCCCTCGCACTATTTCCAGACCGTTCTTAGCGCAGTCCTCCCGTCGCATTCTCGGTCTTCCTAGCTTCCCTTTTCCCTCCACGTTCTGGGCATTTGATTTCATTGCCATTTTTAAAATGCCATTCTTTCCACATTACCGGACAATTTCAACCTAATCCTCGCCAATTTTTTCTTTAACACTTTCGTTCCCTCCAACCTACACTCTCAGTTCGTCCATACTTCTCTCATCCGCTCTCTTCACTCACACAATTTTTCTTCTTCTGTTGTTTTCGCAAACCTGCACTTTCTCCTGTTGTTTCTCCGTTAATTTAACCATTTCTTAGCCACACGCATATGCTGGGGTAACATACGAGGAGGGCATTTTTCCTTTCAGTTTATGAGATATCCATCGATGTGATATTGATATGAACGAGATTAACGAGGCGGGTATTCGGGGAGTTTACCTAGGTTGACTATATGGTGTTAGCTTTACCCGATACTGGGGGAGAATGGGGAGGTTACCTTATTGTTACCTTTGAGACTGGGATGTTTGGTATTAATGTGGACACACACGAATGATAAAGCCTACATTCAAATGTGTGTACACACGTCAGTCCGCTCTCAGACACACACCATAGCGTACTTTTAATTCAATTTCATGTCGCAACAACTCATGACCTCGTGTAAGGTAATTAAATATAGCACGTGTTATATATATATATATATATTAAAAACATTAAACGATTGTCAGTGTAAAAATACAATCCAAAATGCCCAAAACACAGAAACCGTACGCATCAATATTACTGGTCCAACATTTTGATCGCTGCTGTACCGAACTCTTTTTCGCACACCGGTACCTCTTTCCATACGAAACAACGTGAAAGCAGGAAAGGAGCGAGTGATCATAATCTACACGCTCCCTGCCCGCTACAGCAACTCGTTTACTTACAATCAGACCCGTAATGCACGCGCGACGTTCCAGTCACACTCACCGACTATCCCACTTCTGGCACCAACAGAAGCGGGGCGGCACCAGTGGTGACTCACGACCCGTTCTCACGTTCGCCATGCACATGCGGCGTCGAACATTCTACTACATCTTCAACATCATCGTGCCGTGCGTGATGCTGTCCGTCCTCACGCTACTCACCTTCTGGCTGCCGCCCACCAGCGGCGAGAAGGTCAGCCTCGGTCTGTCCGTCTTCCTCGCCTTCTCCATGTTCATGCTGCTCATAGCCGAGGAGGTGCCGGCGACGTCGGAATCGGTGCCGCTCATAGGTGCGTCACTACATCGCGGTTCTCGTACGCCTTGTGTGTGTGTGTGTGTGTGTGTGTGTGTGTGTGTGTGTGTGTGTGTGTGTGTGTGTGTGTGTGTGTGTCTCTGTGTGTGTGTGTGTGTCTGTGTGTGTGTGTGTGTGTGCGTGTTTGTGTGTGTGTTTGTGTGTGTGTGTTTGTGTGTGTGTGCGCGTGCGTGTGCGTGTGTGTGCGTACGTGTATATGTATGTGTATGTATGTGTGTGTCTGTGCGTGTGTGTCAGTGGGTACGTGCGTGCGTGTGCGTGTGCATGCATTTATGTGCATGCGTTTGTTTTCATCTAATTGTTTTAGGAAATCTGTTTGCCGTGCCTACAGCAATGACGTTTAAACAGGCACAGACTATGATGTGTTGTCCACATGGGAATTAGAAAACAAATGTCGTTGGCTTGGGAGCTACGTCAGCCGCTGATCGCTACCAAATCACACTGAATTGTCAATTAAGTTGAGAAATGATTGATAAAACTTGTGACAACATCAACCATATACAGATTTAATTATTCATTTCCCGACGATGTATGAGGTCTAGACAACGATAAGTAATGTTTACCCTTCGGCTCCTCGGTCCGTCCGTCCGACAGTATCAACAACCGTGTATGGACAAGTAGCAGGCGGTATTTACACTGCGTTTAATATGCCCACAGAATGGGCTGGCACTTGGCAGTTGTTGATGTGGGCTCCTGGCTGTTTGCTCGCGTCTGCGATAGTACGCTGACAGATGTATGAGGAAAATCAGCTATATGGCCAATACCACACGTCCACACGCACACAGACACGCAAACATACACACACACACACACACACACACACACACACACACACAAAACACGCACACGCACACGCACACGCACACGCAAACACAGACAGACAGACAGACAGACAGACAGACAGACAGACACACACACACACACACACACACACACACACACACACACACACACACACACACACATACACAGACAGACAGACACACACGCACACATGCACACACACAAACAAACACACCGCACACCACACACACACGCACGCACACGCACGCACGCACACGCACGCATACACACACAAACACGCACGCACGCACACGCACGCGCACACACACACACACACACACACACACACACACACACACACACACACACACACATGTGTGTATGCTGTGACGCGTATCTTGTTCCTATAATAACAATAAGATTATTATATAAGAATGTAACATTTTTAAATGACGGCGGAATTGTGCATTGCTTTCAACTGATCTAACACTGAGAGGGAGCCTATTCTAAGAGTAAGTGCAGATACAGAAACAAATTGTCCCAAGATCAAGGTCAATTAAAGTGCCATGTATGTAACAGTACAGATCTTAAAGTATCTTCGAGTCCCAAGACGTTAGACTACTGCTTGCACAACAGCATTTTCCGTAACTTGTCGGCGACGCCATTGAAAAAAAGCACCGCATATTTCCGGCGTCTGTTGAATTTGTGCGTGTTCTGTGCGTTTATTTGCCAACTGTTTCCACGCTTGGGGGCGCTTCCCCGCCGGATGTCGTTAATCACTGGAAAGGTACCGAAGCCAGCCCCCGGGCCCGCACACACAGGGCCAACTCACGGCTGGATGTAATCTGTGTATGATGTCAATAAATTAAATGTGACAATACACACCTTACATAGGTATACAAGGCTAGATACGTACGTCGCGGTAATAACACAGACATCAGTAACAACCCTCGGTGGTCAAGCGTGGTCTTTTCTCAGATGTCTTTGTATCATGAACACGTTTTGTTTTAAAGCTTACGATTCGACCCCGAAATGTCACTCTTTTTGGGTATCGGCTCGTTTTGGGTTTGCGATGCATCCTGGTGTAACATAATGTGCCATACCCTGAGTACCATGTGCCCCGTGAGTACCACATGTACCGTGAGTACCATGCACGTGCCCCGTGAGTACCACTTGTCCCGTAGGTACTATGTGCTCCGTGAGAATAACATGCTCAGTGAGTACCACGTGCCATGTGACTACCACGAGCTCCGTAAGTAATGCGTGCTCCGTGAATACCACGTGCTCCGTGAGTACCACATACACCGTGAGTACTACATGCACCGTGAGTACCACGTGCCCCGTAACTACCACATGCTCCGTGAGTACCACGTGCTCCGTGAGTACCACATGCTCCGTGAGTACCACTTATATCATTATGGATCCGGAATCAAGTCAAGTGATTCGCAAAATTGGAACCGTCACGTGAACTTGCGATGAGAGTGAGGTTGTTCAAAGGCGATTACATACAGAAATAGTACGATCGTAAACATTTAGCATAATATAAACACACCTGAGGAACTCTACCTCAGAAGCGTGGAATCTTGTCCGTGTATACGTTGTAATGGTTGTTTCGTTATCAATAGATACGACTGGTACACTAGTATGCCTTAACCAGACACTTATTTAACATTATATAAAAATCCGAAGTTGTTTTCACTTTTATTATAGACCGTTAAATTGACGAGTTTATCATGTTGGGTGTATTCCACGGACAGGGAAGCGACGAAATGGAACAATGCCACATTCCTGTTCATCCAGCCAGTTTCCTCATGTCGGCGTTTCGTTTTCGCGCGCAGGCATCTACTTGACGACAGTGATGACGATGACGTCACTATCAGTCATCATGGCGGTGATGGTCATCAACCTGTACAACCGGGGCACTCAGGCCCGTCACCCGCACTGGCTACTCCGGAAGCTCGTGCTCGTCTGGCTCAGCAAGCTTCTGCGCATGTCCTACGACATTCAGCGGCTAGCAAACGCCATCAATTTTGTGAGTAAGCTTGCATTTTAGATATATAATATTTATTTATTTATTAGCCTAACATAATTATTTCTAAGTAGATAATTATCATTTTTAAGGACATCTTGTATATATTATTTATTTATTACATCAAAATTATATTTTATGGATCATTTATAATTTTAAAGAACATATATATATATATATATATATATATATATATATATATACATATATATATATATATATATATATATATATATATATATATATATATATATATATATATATAGGCACTACCTGTCTCAAACGCCAGAACACATTCTTATTTTCCTATTTGACATGAAATATATACTGCACGTTAAAATGGCGAATGAACCTTTACTGTGATAATTATTGTACATACTTTTAACGATCGTTTGGTTTAATCTAGTAGTTATTAAACATTAGACGTCATAATCTAAAGTTGTTTAGAGATCTCGACCATTATTGCCGAGTGTGACACTTTGACTGTGTCACATAGGGTGACGACGAGATGGAACGGTACCGTTGTCCCGTCCACCGCCACAGTGTCATCTTCAACTCATCTCACGTGCCTTCTAATCGGTCGTCTAGATCGCGTCACCGCCAGTCCAGTTACTTCAGCCGCCCAGGCAAGTGAAGCTTAGTATTTTGAAACTACTATATCTACAGTGGTAAATAAAATTCAAGATACCTTTCTGAATCCACTGTGTTCTCCTGTAGAGCTCTCGGTGTCTACTCGATACCTTCGTCCAATGCTGACGAAGATGTCGAATAGACACCGAAAGTTTCTATAAGAGAACACAGTGGATTCAGAAAGGTATCGTGGATGTTATTTACAATTATAAATTTTACCGAATCCGGTAGCAACATTCATGCTGATAACTGATTTACACGAATTCCCTCATTTTGTTGGTATTGGCGTCAGAAAGATTTTTTCGTCACAAACCACTAAAAAACCGTTTCAAGAAAGCATCGTAGCGCACACAAGATGGTGTGACATTAAAAAAGCTTAGTAAGCGGTGTGTGGTTAATCTCTCATTTTATTTGTTGATAATATAATGGCTGCCAGGTATTGAGCAACCACCAAACCTCACTCATACGGCTACAATCCGCTACAGTGCACTCCTCTCGCTGTTTCGGTTTTATCAGTTCTGTCATGTTATAACAACAACGAAAACGTTATGTGCCCACTAGAACAAAACAGCGTGTTATAGATTTATCGTTATCAACAATATTGTCGGTTTTTTCGGTTTTGCCAAAGAAAAGAAATCTGTATGTGCATATTTTATAGCTGCCCGAGTAGTGATTGGCATATCAGCGCTCACACTTACATTTGCGCATGTTTATGGAAACCGAAACGCTACTTTGTCCTCAAAACGTTTTAACGTCAAATATCTGCAATGCTACGCACTGCTAGAATGAACATAATGAAATGTCCATTTGGGCAAAAGATGGATACGGATTTCACATGCTATGTAGGCCCTATTAGTAGTCATGCCGATGTTACCCTGTCATGGCATGAGCAATCCAACATGCCTTTCACAACTACAGCCAATATCCCCGCACTCAACTGATAAGAGAAGCGACAAGATCTCCGAGTTCATCCTATCGGGCTGCCCGTTGCTTGTATCCACAATGGCGTCAATGTATATTAGTATATATTCCACTCAGTTGGTGGCGCCAGTGGTTCATTTTTATGACCTTGCCTTACGAGGTACCGATCAAGTCAGCACACACTCATAAATATTGTTATGAGACTTTTGTGACGTAGCGGAGTTGTGCAACCCAGATTCGTCACGAATCTGCCGAATCCGGGACGTCGACGGAGCGGGGCAGGATTCTCCGTTGTTACTAAAAACGTTTCCGTTAGTAATACATCAAAGATTCCAATGTGATTGTTATTCGCTAATTTTAAATAACAATTTAACAAGATTTAACAAGATTGCCACCTAGAGAATCAACTCTAGATGGCAGGTGGACAAGGAAGCCGTTTGGCTTATCGAGAGTCCAACCTATCTATCTAAGCATACCCCGCCCGTCTTAGGTATATGTCAATTTTATTTTTAAATATATTAACACTACTAGCACCTACACAATCAGCTGATAAGCTGTTCCATTCGTTTACTATTCTTTGTGAAAATGAAAATTTTACAATGCATATACGGTAGATACATATACGTGTTGAGGACACTCGGCCCAGGCGTGAGATGTGTCACCAACACTACGTCAGAGCAGATAAAAGCGGGCACTGCGCTTGCGCGTGCATGGGCGGTATGCGTTTTGGTGATTCTGGTCCGGGCAGAATCTGGGCTCACCACACCGGCCTAGGACCTTAACTTCGCAAGTTAATTATTAAATTGCGCCAGTACCCAGTGGCTGCCAGTGCATTTTTTGGCGCAGACATTTTGTCATTTCTGCCCGACCGTCTCGACAGTCTCGCTTGTAGCATGTGTCCCAGCTTTGAATGAACGAACCCAGTAGTAGTGTAGCAACTCCCTGTGTATCAGTGTTTCGTATCATGCAATGCAAAGTACTGACCGATGCCATAAATCGGCAGTTGTTCCGCTTCCAGATGAGTCTGACGGCGTTTATTACACGTACCGCGGTGAGACGCCCATGGCGGCGCGGTACCGAGGATCTGAAGTGTCGGCTCGACGTTGCTCCCAGAGGCAGAATGTTCGCGCAACGAAGCTGTTGGCTCGCATCGACGCGGCACCTGCTACAATCACGGACAGCTGCCGGACCGCCTCAGTCAACGGGACTGGGGAAGAACCCGTTTGGCTTCCCAGGGACGCATGCACGGAGCAGACGGGACAAGAGAGCCCGGGTATGTTTAGTTACTTGTTGCATTTCCCCTAATGCAAATAAAGTTTGACTTACGTTAATTTATATATTATGTTTGACTTCATTAGGGTGGTACAAGCCATCCGTCTTTTCCTACGTAACGTGCCCGAGACAAATATTTTCAATAATTACTTATTGGGCGCTATAGAAGTATTTTTTAATTATTAGTACTATTATTTAGAACACACACCACGCAATAAAAACGACACAGCGACATTATACATATAAACATAAGGGTAGACAGAAATAGATGGTCAAAAGAAAAGGTGGTGAAAAATAGACAACCAAGGATTTAGGCGAGAGGATGATAAATAGGTAAGTTAGGGGGGGGGGGAATGTCAGTGCATTGGAGAAGATTGGTGGAGATGTTGTACTTCGCGCATATGCCAGTGTATTAGGCGCTATGTTGGAAGCGTTGTCAAATATATAGATAGTATTTTCTCATGATGTCCATTGTATACCAGTGTCCAGACTTGGCGATGCAACTCGGCTGACCGTCGTTTATAGGTGGCAATTATTACTCCTCTCTAAGTATAATGTCAAACTGCCAGTTAGACTCATACAGAAACCCATCTTATGGCAAGAAACACGACCGTGGTGGTAAGGTCAATCGCCATATCTACACAGAAGCAAATTCAATTGGGTTTGGTGATATTAAACAGATAGTTCCAGAACGATATACTTTCAAAACACAGATATATATGTATTCATTCATTTTAAATATTCCTCCTACCTGAGTTACTAGGCTCCCTGATATGTATTCTTTGGTTTCATTCGGTTGACAGAGGTGGGTCATCTCGCTAAACTCAAGATTCAAAAAATGTGTTGTCATCTAATCATTCACTAAAACGGAAATAATATTTATTTACACATTAACACAGTAAAATACTTATAATAAAATTGGTAATGCCTACACATTATGAACAGCATTAACTGTTGTACTTTAAAATACTTTCATCACACAATACTTCATTCAAGCTTTGGTCGAAACCACTTATTTAAAACTAGCTTATAAGATTAAATTAGCAGAGGAAAAAAACGGTTTCCCCTTTTTTAACTTGATTTCTTGCTAGTAATACGTTCAAACATCTCCCCGACGATATTTTTGGAACGTTGCGTCGTGTGGATGGACAGAGTCGTATAATATTTAATTTGATTTTCTTTTCAGTGCCACATCATATAAACTGGACAGCTGTCTCTGATCGCTGCCAATAAACGTCACCGTTGTGTTGACGTGGAGCCAGAGCTTTACTTTACCTTTGCAAACTGCCGTACTTTTGATACGGCCGTACCATGCTTTTATGTTAAATTATGAAACGCTTTCTGTCAATCCCCTATACGAGTTCAAGAATGTCTGACTGATATCAAAGCTTTTCAATTTTCTCTGAAGATAACGACGCTGCTGGACTTTCTTGTACACATAATCTACGCGTTAATGAAATGTGAACCTTTGATCAAATAAACTACCCACCTTCTTGAAGCTGTTGACAAGGCGTGATTTGTTATAATCATTTCTGAGTAAAACATCCTTATGATCATGGCCGGTAACACATGAAAACCGTTACCTACCTTGCAAAAAACACGTACACGAATCTCTGTGCATTCTACATGTGCCACGAGAGCTACAGGAAGTTGTATATTAATTATGTAATGACAAGCAAAACGTACTTGTTCACTATCATCCACCGGTGTTGTTCCCGGTTTCCAATTACTTACGGTATTTACTATGTAATCGTGGAATTAGTATTACATACATGTGTGCGTTAGACTCCCTATAGCTGCATCTACACGCGACCAACAACTACACGCGGTACATGTTCTTTCAGGCGACGACGACCAGACGCTGGCAGATCTCCCGGAGAGTCCCCTACGCTGCAATCCTCCCGCCGAATCATCTCCTTCCTCCTCCCCCGTCGCAACGGCCGGTCCCGCCGTTGCCATGACGACGCCGCCTGGCGAGGACGCGGCGCTCGACGCGTGCCGGAGGCGGACAGCGCTCGCTCGCCGGAAGTTGATCGTGTCCGAGTGGCAGACGATAGCGACGGTCATCGACCAGCTGTTGTTCTGGCTCTTCCTCACCGCCACCATCGTTGCCTACCTCGTCATCATCGTCATCGCGCCCTACACCAAGACCGGACTGCCGGCCCATTTCACGCCGCTCCACCGGCTCACCACCCCACACGCCGCTCACTGACCACTCTCACTGACCACTCTCACTGACCCCGATTCACTGACTGCCTCTCACGGATCGCGTTTTGCTGACCACCTCTCACTTACCACACTGACCACCCCTCGCTGATCATACTGACCGGCCACTTTTTGCCGACCGCCTCTCACTGACCAATTCACACTGCCCGCCACTCACTGACCGCCTCTCACTGACCAATTCACACTGACCGCCTCTCATTGACCAATTCACACTGACCGCCTCTCACTGACCACACTAGCCACCTCACTGATTATACTGATCGCCTGTCGCTGACCACCTCACTGACCACACTGACTGCGTCTCACTGACCACTTCTCACTGACCGCACATCACAGACCATCTCTCACTGACCACGCTGACCACATCTAACTGACCACATTGACCACCTCTTACTGACCACGCTGACCGACTCTTACTGACTACCTCTCACTGACCACACTGACCAGTTGCCAGTGACCACGCTGACCGCCTCTCGCTGACAACGCACAGCTCGCCTCTGCCGTCTGGACTGGACCCCTAATAACTCATGCAGTCGACCAGACGATCAACCGACATTTTGTTCCCCACACTGGGTGAAGTCTTGAAATCAGGAACCATTACTTGACCAAAACAACATATATACCGTACCGTAGGCACACGAACAAAATAGTCCCTAAAATATAGTATTTGACTCGTACTTTTGATGTTAAAAAATTACGAGTAACTGCCAACTCGGTCGATAGAGAGGGTAGGGCAAAACATACATTAGTCGTTGTTGGTAGCTTGATCGCTCTCTTATTTCATTATAGACTAAGGTATGCATAAAAACATCGTTCGAATTCGACTCACCAGACAACGCCTCACGTATAGCAGCAAAGGGTTCCCTAAATTCACGCAGTTGGAAGGATCACACAGTAAGAAGCAGCTCTCCTTCAAGACTGGCACAGTACGTACGTGTTTGACGGGGGCTCGTGGGTCTGTTGCCGCCTGTGTAGGGACAACAAGATGGCTGACAATGCCACTCGTCATCACCTTGTGCACCATAGCGTAATTTCTTTTCTGGGGACGAACTTCCGGCGCTAGGCATTGTGGGATTACGAAATTTTCGTACTTTCACCGTTTCCTATACAAACGCGTCGTAGGGTATACATCGAACGGGACTGGCATAACAGCAGCACTACTGTGACGGTCGCATGTGCCAAACTTTTATTCAAATATAGCATACGTACATCGAACATTTTAGAAATCATGACAGAAAACTGTATAATTGTGCTGCCAGCCAGATTAAAGTGTTTCCGTGTAAATTATGTGTAACTTGTACCATGTTATTTCAATACAATAATCATACTCGATCACACTGCGTTACTTTAGGAATTAATAAACACGACGTTCTTCGTTCATCCTGAAAGACAGGAAACAATCACAACGATGTAAGCCCCTACTACTACTAGCGCACTATCACCGGTAAGGCGGCGACCGGGGCGACACCTGGGGAATGACAGGCAACCCAACGTGTCCAATGAAAAAGTAAGTCGAGTCTAGCTCTAATATAACTCAGGTCCTTCGCCACAATCTTTTGAGCAATGGCGGTTGTGTTGCTGGGCGCCTTAAGCTATAGTCTCGCTTAACCGACTGTCGGTCGGCTGCGGAACTACGCCGAGAAGACAAGTCTGGTACCATTTATGGCTTTTGTTTGGTATCCGCGTGATCTATACAGTGCTGCCACCTCACGGACACTGCCGTAATATTTTTTTTTAAACAACTGCAAATTTGTATTTCTATTTATTTTGTGTTGATATAAGGTTAATTCTAAATAGTTTTTACAATACAGCATTATTTGTTAAAAAGGTATTCTTATTTAATTGGTTTGCTATCCATGTGGGGCTAGACAATGCTGCCACCTCACGGATACTGGTTAATCCTGCCGTAATGCTTAGTTGATAAACAACTGTAAATTTGAATTTTTACTTACTTTTGTGTTAATATAAGTTCAGTGTTGAATACTTTTCATAGGATATCATTAGCTTGTAAAAGAATATCGTTATTTTAATTTTTATTTCATAGTTGGCCTGAGACCCAGTCAGCGTCTCTACCCTAATCTGGGGTAAGGATACCCGGATGTAGAAACTTAAGCCCATTAATGTCCCAGGCGGAGTTGTGGGGCTTAAAAGTGCTGCCACCTCACGGAGTTTGGGTAACCGAGGCTACTTAAGCTACTGCTACAAGACGTGGTTCACCCATCGTCGTCACTGCCAACAACTTGAACAACTCGTGACGGTCAACGGTGAGAGCGCGTGCGTGCGTGCGTGCGTGCGTGCGTGCGTGCGTGCGTGCGTGCGTGCGTGCGTGTCTCACTGCTGTTGTATGATCGCACCTTGCCCTTCGTATTATTTTGTCTGTGGCATTACCTGGTTGTGCTACACAATTGCTCATTATTTTACTGTTGTTTCGTTACTTAATGGAACTAGAACGTAAGCATTAAATTTGCTTTGTGTGCTAGTTGGGGTTCAAAAGTGGTGCCACCTCTCGGAGCCTGGGTAACCGAGGCTACAGTCAACCACAAATAGTGGTGGTCTCAAGCGAATGCCATATGGGGATTGAAGACTGAACCAACAGAAAACATTCTAATAAGTTAATTCTGCCCTGTCAATCACGTCCCTCTCTCTGCTCTCTGTCGTCTCTCCCCCCCGTCTCCAGTACTAGCCTTGTAGCCAAACAAACAAGTCTTCATCTTTTCAATAGCTACAGTCTTTATAGCACGAGGCTTCTCTGATCTTGAGCATACGGTTCAGCTAAGGCAAATGCTTGGAGGAAAGTCGAATGGATGATGGGAGATAGACGCATATCACGTAAACTTAAAGGAAACATTCTCAGCTCATGTCATATATGAATGAATGCACTAGAGACAATGGCACTAACACGAAAACAACCGGAAAAGGTCCAGGTTTGCAAAAAAAGACAATCTACTAAGAATAAGTATGTGTTAAGAGAGTTGGCAAGAGAAGAATGGATGAAATGAAGGAATGTCTTAAGTCAAGATGATATTGGCGAGTAGTACATAATAATAGTAACTTCTTTTGCGCCAATATCCTCGAAAATCAAGCTGTGGCGCGACAAAACCAGGGGATTAATCAATCTCATAATCGAAAGCAATGCGTGAGTCGTCAACGGATGGATGGAAAAGCTAGGAGGCTAAGGAGGATAGGCAGCATCAGTTGATCGTGTGGAAAGAAAGTGAGATGAAAAACTGGCAGAGCAGATGCCCAGAAAGTGGAGGGGACACGGAGGCGAGGAAGACCGAAATTGCGAAGGGGGATTGCATAAAGTGACCTAGAAAGAATGGGAGAAGAATGGAGAAAGAGAGCAGCATATAGAAGAAACTGGACATTGCTAACAGAGAAGATGGTGAGAGAAAGTGATAGCAGGAAGAAAAAACACAATAGAAAATGAAATCATGGTCAACTCATCCTTGCTGACAGATGTCAAGAAAACAACAATAAAATTTAATTTGACTCTAGTAACTGGGCACCTATTATTTTGAATCTTTAATACCCATTAGCCGTCATGCACATTGAGAGTGATGAACTATGTGTTGCCCTGTCAACTCTTGGGCTGTAGTCAGCGACAGATGTGGAGAATTCCTAACTTAATCCTATTTGAATGATGACAAATTTCATTGTGAAAGTGTAGGACTGGGAAGGACAGTCTTACACAGGCATCCTTATACTTCTGTACTTTGTGACCAGGAAATACGCAGCCACTTATTGGTCCTCCGTTCCCTACCATCCTAATTTTTTTCAGGGATTGGGGTGGGCCGTGGGCCCCTAAAGGTGACACAAGGCAGCTCCAATGGGATGTAGTGATCTTCATTCAGAAGACATAACAGTATGTTGAAAAAAATCTCAAACGTTTATTTGTAATAAATAATACTTATACAAACAACAATAAATAACATAAAACAGTGGACATTACTACGATGTGACGAGTGATGTCGACGCTACGACTCTAATCATATCGATGTGTAATAGAGCAATCATAAGCACATCACTAATGATACATAATTTTACATATTGGCTTTTCCAAAACATATCACACAGGTTGATACCTGAGTTACGACTGTAACACGGACACCCTGGTGACAGTGACAACACGGATACCCTGGTGACAGTGACAACACGGACACCCTGGTGTCAGTGACAACACGGACACCCTGGTGACACTGACAACACGGACACCCTGGTGACAGTGACAACACGGACACCCTGGTGTCAGTGACAACACGGACACCCTGGTGACACTGACAACACGGACACCCTGGTGACAGTGACAACACGGACACTGGTGTCAGTGACAACACGGACACCCTGGGGTCATTGACAACACGGACACCCTGGTGACAGTGACAACACGGACACCCTGGTGACAGTGACAACACGGACACTGGTGTCAGTGACAACACGGACACCCTGGTGTCAGTGACAACACGGACACCCTGGTGACAGTGACAACACGGACACCCTGGTGACAGTGACAACACGGACACTGGTGTCAGTGACAACACGGACACCCTGGTGTCATTGACAACACGGACACCCTGGTGACAGTGACAACACGGACACCCTGGTGTCAGTGACAACACAGACACCCTGGTGTCAGTGACAACACGGACACCCTGGTGACAGTGACAGTGACAACACGGACACCCTGGTGACAGTGACAGTGACAACACGGACACCCTGGTGTCAGTGACAACACAGACACCCTGGTGTCAGTGACAACACAGACACCCTGGTGTCAGTGACAACACGGACACCCTGGTGTCAGTGACAACACGGACACCCTGGTGTCAGTGACAACACGGACACCCTGGTGTCAGTGACAACACGGACACCCTGGTGTCAGTGACAACACGGACACCCTGGTGTCAGTGACAACACGGACACCCTGGTGTCAGTGACAACACCGACACCCTGCAACACAATACAAATGGGTTTAATAACAATATGGTATCTATTCTTAAAGTAACATCTATTGTGCGTAAATCCTTGGACACCAAGCTCAGAGACGCATCAATTCAAAAGTAACACCTGCAACAGCCACTGCCAGTTCTCCATTTACTGGCAGTAATCTTTATCATTTTATTGTGACACCTGCCTTGTGCAACTGCTGACCTGAGTAATATGACACGTGTACGAGTGTGTGATTGTGTAATTTGAGCGTACACCTCACTGGAATCTTCCTGTATCTCAGTCTGTATGAGCAAGAACACTCAACCTAATGGAACTTAACATCCATACGTTTCAGGCAATATAACTATATCTGTATGAACAATCTTTGGGCAAAATACTTTCCCCTGAAAATATGAGATGGTATTCGAAGGTCTACAGTCTTCAGGTCTGCGTACCATGCTTCATCAAAAATATACAGTAAATCTGCCCATTATTGGACTGTACCAGGTATCACGTGTTTTAAAATTCCAATAAATCGCTACAAGGAGCGGCACCAGTTAGTGCCAAGTAAGCATCACGTATTTAATTCTACATACTGGTGTCGTCACCTGGTGGACAATACTGATGTCTTGGTGATGTAACGGAGCGGCCCGAATCTCACTAACTATCCAATATCCGACACGTCACATTTACCCTACCTGGTTAAGGGGTTATTTCATTTCTTCATGTTCATCTTCATTGTCTACATTCACACCAACTGAGTTCACAACCTGTGATTAACACTGTATACTGTATACGTATCCATGGTAACGTGTCGATGACATCTGAAGGTGACAGTGTCACGTGAGTCACCAACGACATTATGACTAAGTAAATCAAAAATACTATACACACAAGGACAAGTACGAAGCCCTCAACACACAAAGACCACGTTAATGAGATCTGTCAACAAGACAACTAGTTCTGCCCCTGAAGCGCCATAGAGCACACGCATGTCTTCTTCCAGATCAGTCCTTGAGTTCATTGCAATGGTGAGAGTCCTGGTGCCAGAACCATGCGACATGCAACACCTGGTGGCCTATGTGTGTGGTCAGTTTGTGGTCAGCGTGTGGTCAGTTGTCCGGTGATTCTCCCTTTTTAAACTTCATCGCGGCGCTGTTGATGCAGAACCGTTCTCCAGTCGGTCGGGGTCCATCGTTGAAGACGTGACCAAGATGGGCGGAGCACTGGGGGAACACGACACAGACTTATGAACCAACAGATTTTACACCAAAATGTGCAGCAACAAAGCAATCAAGACAAACAATATCACATCCTGTTTACAGATGCAACTTTGGTAGAGATTTGTTTACAGAACTTGGTGAATCAACACACCAGTGGACATGAGACAGGGTCTAGGAAGGTGGCAGACCACATTTCACTTAGAGAGACTGCATTATCAGGCAAAGACAAATTTAGCCATTCTCATAAGACATAATAGTTTATAGAGATTTCTGCAGTTTTAATAGTGGATTAGCCAGAATCTTTACTAGCGAATTGCAATGATTGCATACACCATGCAATGCAGACTTACAGTTCTACGGGTGACTTACAGTTCTACGGGTGACTTACAGTTCTACGGGTGACTTACAGTTCTACGGGTGACTTACAGTTCAACGGGTGACTTACAGTTCTACGGGTGACTTACAGTTCTACGGGTGACTTACAGTTCTACGGGTGACTTACAGTTCTACGGGTGACTTACAGTTCTACGGGTGACTTACAGTTCTACAGGTGACTTACAGTTTTATAGGTGACTTACAGTTCTACAGGTGACTTACAATTCTACAGGTGACTTAGTTTTATAGGTGACTTACAGTTCTACAGGTGACTTATAGTTCTACAGGTGAGTTACAGTTTTATAGGTGACTTACAGTTCTACGGGTGACTTACAGTTCTACGGGTGACTTACAGTTCTACGGGTGACTTACAGTTCTACGGGTGACTTACAGTTCTACGGGTGACTTACAGTTCTACAGGTGACTTACAGTTTTATAGGTGACTTACAGTTCTACAGGTGACTTACAATTCTACAGGTGACTTACAGTTTTATAGGTGACTTACAGTTCTACAGGTGACTTATAGTTCTACAGGTGAGTTACAGTTTTATAGGTGACTTACAGTTCTACGGGTGACTTACAGTTCTACGGGTGACTTACAGTTCAACGGGAGACTTACAGTTCAACGGGAGACTTACAGTTCTACGGGTGACTTACAGTTCTACGGGTGACTTACAGTTCTACGGGTGACTTACAGTTCTACGGGTGACTTACAGTTCTACGGGTGACTTACAGTTCTACGGGTGACTTACAGTTCTACGGGTGACTTACAGTTCTACGGGTGACTTACAGTTCTACGGGTGACTTACAGTTCTACGGGTGACTTACAGTTCTACGGGTGACTTACAGTTCTACGGGTGACTTACAGTTTTATAGGTGACTTACAGTTCTACAGGTGACTTACAATTCTACAGGTGACTTACAGTTTTATAGGTGACTTACAGTTCTACGGGTGACTTACAGTTCTACGGGTGACTTACAGTTCTACGGGTGACTTACAGTTCTACGGGTGACTTACAGTTCTACGGGTGACTTACAGTTCTACGGGTGACTTACAGTTCTACGGGTGACTTACAGTTCTACGGGTGACTTACAGTTCTACGGGTGACTTACAGTTCTACGGGTGACTTACAGTTCTACGGGTGACTTACAGTTCTACGGGTGACTTACAGTTCTACGGGTGACTTACAGTTCTACGGGTGACTTACAGTTTTATAGGTGACTTACAGTTCTACAGGTGACTTACAATTCTACAGGTGACTTACAGTTTTATAGGTGACTTACAGTTCTACAGGTGACTTATAGTTCTACAGGTGAGTTACAGTTTTATAGGTGACTTACAGTTCTACGGGTGACTTACAGTTCTACGGGTGACTTACAGTTCAACGGGAGACTTACAGTTCTACGGGTGACTTACAGTTCTACGGGTGACTTACAGTTCTACGGGTGACTTACAGTTCTACGGGTGACTTACAGTTCTACGGGTGACTTACAGTTCTACGGGTGACTTACAGTTCTACGGGTGACTTACAGTTCTACGGGTGACTTACAGTTCTACGGGTGACTTACAGTTCTACAGGTGACTTCCACACGGGATGTTCCCCGTGACTTGTCCTCCGTGCGATTGACGTTTTCTTCATGTTTACTTCCCCCCATCTTGTTCCTCACGGCTGCCCAGTAGGAAGGCCAGCCGCTCCCAGAGTCAAACTTTGTCTCCGAACTGAACAATGCAGTGGACACAGCATTATATAATCATCCCATATCTTCAGTTACATTATCATATATAATTTTGATTTGTACATACCGTGATGATTCACAACAAATAAACTAAATAAAGTTAAACATATTTCTTGAACAATGACATTTGCAGCAAATCTGTTGTAAGACAAGTCCAATATGTAGATGATTCATGGGAACCTGTCAATAATATCACCCACAGTCATCCCTCACGCCAGGGGATGACTGTGCAACAGTATTAGCAAGGTCCCTTAATCTGTAGTACTTTGGCCCACTTTCTGTCATCGTTATGGGAACCAGACAAACATGGCCAACTTCAAAGACCACATCCACAACACTGCCTCTGTCGATGACTGCCACCCTATCAATGCATTACACTGAGATCTCACACTACCTAAAGCAAGGACACGGTGGAATTGTTTACTGCGTCTACAGCTGCCCGACTGTAACCACCAGCAGTCTACCACTTGTGAAATAATGGCCCACCTGAAAAGTGGCGCATCGCAGCAGGCACAGGTGTAGATGCCAGTTTCGTGGTTGTCTACGTATTCCCCCGTGAACGGCTGTAACAGAAGGCAGATCAATCTCTCACAACTGATAAAGATACTGCTTATACAGTGTCTGCATGAACATATTCTGAAGTTACTGAGTACAAATCTGGGTGTTCTGCAAGTATACATACTATATGAAGACTACAGTACTAGTCCACCTTACACCTAGCACATATAAATGATTTGATTACGTCTTTATAAATAATTTACTAATTTTGACTTGTCTAATTAGTGTGAACAGAGTGTGAACACACATAGTATGAGTGTACCGAGGATGAACACAGAGTCAACTAATGGCATGTTAACACGTGGCCCATCGGGTTGTGGAAAGTGGCAATGTGAACATATACTTATGTAAACATTATAGGTGTGAACATTAAGGGTATAAACACACGTGTGAACACACATAGTATGAGTGTACCGAGGATGAACACAGAGTCAACTAATGGCATGTTAACACGTGGCCCATCGGGTTGTGGAAAGTGGCAATGTGAACATATACTTATGTAAACATTATAGGTGTGAACATTAAGGGTATAAACACACGTGTGAACTCACCGCCTCCGTACCCCTCTGTCGACACACGTAGTACTGCTCAGGGGTGAGTCGTTTCCTCCATTCTTCATCTGTCAGTGTCTTTGGGTTGTCAATTCCTCCCCCTCCACTGGCATGTCCATCTGCAGCAGAAAACACCCTCATTACAGCAGGTGCGAGGCAAGTACTTACACAGCGCAGAATCCAGTCCTCAGGACCGCTCAAAGCGCTTTACATTTTACTTGCCTGACAGACCTGTTCACTCAGACACCATCTCGGCTTCTCTGGGAAGCATCCAGCCATATGCTACAATTAATGCGCGATGGCTGCTCGTACACATATCCACCACTGTCTATAGCCAGTTAGTCATGGATTCGAATCCGGGTTCTCGTAGTTGCTATTGCGCTCTGTGTGCGCGTGTGCGTTTGTAATTGCCGACGACTGGGGACATTTTGTAAGTTTTTAACCCAACAACCGGGGACATGTGTAAATTAGTAAAAGTTGCATTTTGTCTTTGTTGCGGACTGATAGATCCCTCTAATGTTAGTGTTGCCGTTGGTATTCAGCAATTAATTTTACAGCATTCACTAAATTGTTAAATACAATGTACAAACATTCACCATCAAATACCTGTTAACGTAGTTAAATCACATGTATGCATTGCTTTTGATAATATGTAGTTAGATAATCATGTGTGAAGTTTAATTAAGGTTTACGTGATGTGCCGTAAAGCGGCAACCACGTTTCGTTGCGTTGGCGGTGTCGGTGGCGTTGAAGTTTGTCTTCATCAGACAAGTGATTGAAGTGCAGTACTTCTTTCTCAGAAAGTAAGTACTTTCAAAATTACCAATGCATAATTACAACAACTAGTACATAGTATGTTGTGTGGATATTCAAAAAAACAATATAATTGCTTAACAATGAGACATGTCTGGGATATTCTGCGTGAGCCATGACATGCTAGAATGCACAGGTATTTCGTGTTGTACTTAAATTGTGTTGCAATAAATTTTTCATAACAGCTTAAACATGTGATGGAATATTTTAGACAATACGCCTTACATATAAAGCCCACACATATCTTATGGACGAATTTGATAAGCTTTTAGCAAAAATTGTAAATTAATTGGACTTCACGAATGACACGATTATTGGCCATACCAGTACCGATAGCCGCCTTAGCCAAGCCCATGGCTTAGTTAGCCTAGGCTAGAGGCTTGAAATGTCATGAGCCGTGCAAGTCGTCGTCGGTGGTGCAAACCGGTGCATCGTTTAGGCATCGAAGGTGCGCTAAGATACATTGTTGTAACATTACATTTTTATATTGATTGATGAATATTAAAACGCACTGAGCTTTCAAACAACACCATATGAGCCTATAAGCCTTAGGAAGGTGTACACCTACTCACAAATGAAGTTATGGTACATTTCAGTGAAAGCATTCTGAAGAAATGTTGTGACCGATGCCCATAGACATAATTTCATTCCATGGAAATAAATAATCAGGCTACAGTGTCATTGGGAATCATAGGACATGTAGATTTGCATTCACCATGGATGAATCTATATCACTACACATTTTTTGGCCATTTACTAAACGAATTTGAGATTAAATAAAATTCAGCAACTTTAAAACTAAATGTTAAATATGTGTATGCTGGATTGCTGGTGTCGTATGACTGTATGACTACTGTGGAACAATAATACGATGTGTCCCAGTAATCCAGTGTGATGTTGGCCTTTATTTCATGTATCCATGTTTATATTTCAGTCCTCTGTTATTTACCCCATTGAGCCCTGCTCTCTGCACCATACCTTTCCACTCCCCCTAAAAATTATTATTGCTTAACACTAGTTTAATAAACAAAATATGACTTCTATCGTTTCTTTTACAGCTGAAAACAAGTTTAATGTCACGATTAAGTTGGATTAACAACTCAAAAGGTAAGGGTGTTGCATCATTGTTAGTCTAATGTATTACAGTGGCAAAGTTCTGCTAGATGTGATGGATTTTTGAAATGAAAATTGTCAGCACATTGATAATATACCTAATTTACACATTTTATATATCTAATATGCATAATTTGTTATTTATGAGAACTAAATTGTAAAATTATTTATTTTCGAAGACGTCCAGTTTGGATGGTTTGGAATTTGTTTAATTTGACATACATTATAACGTTATATTAATTAGTATTTTATTAAAAACAGGTATGCATGTGATAATTATAATTGATACAATGATGCTAGAAATAATAAAATTGAGGTAACAGCATGCTAAATACAACATAATATAATGCAATATATTAATGCAAGCCTGATTCAGATGCTTTTAAAAACCACTAACCCTGAAACCAGAACAAATAAACAACTAATATAAACTTCACCCATTAAATACAATCCATGCACCAATTACGTTAACTTCGGAACTATTATAAATTATAAACAATGTTTTAGCCCTAGTATTAGTAGATTATAAAATTACTTGTATAATGTGTGCTAATATTAATTATATGCAAAATGTATTGCAAACAATCATTCGCCTTTTGTTTAAATGCATTCCAGGCACCAGTTCACCAATGCCCTCCACTCCAAACAAAGAATTGTCCAGGAAGTCAATGTTAACTTTAGGCTTTGAAATGCACCAATAATCAACAACCAGGTACTACATAAGAATGCTACAGGAATTAGTTCTGACCAGCTATGTTCTCACCATTACGTTACGTGCATAATGTACGTACGGCAAACAATTCCTTTTGTTTAAATTCATTGCAGGCACCAATGCTTCCACTTCTGGAGTCCCGCATGAACACATCACCAGAAAGAGAGGTAACTTTGCATTTTGATTAAAAGAAACTAATGATCCTTCAAAAGAGCAGTTGATTTATTGATGACACACACACACGGAGACACGGAGACACACACGGAGACACGGAGACACACACGGAGACACACACGGAGACACACACGGAGACACACACGGAGACACACACGGAGACACACACGGAGACACACACGGAGACACACACGGAGACACACACGGAGACACACACGGAGACACACACGGAGACACACACGGAGACACACACGGAGACACACACGGAGACACACACGGAGACACACACGGAGACACACACGGAGACACACACGGAGACACACACACACGCACGCACGCACGCACGCACGCACGCACGCACGCACGCACACACACACAATTTAAGAAGTCTTGCAAATTCACAAATAACATTCTTGCATAGGATCACATTAAAAGTAATTTGATGACAAATGAGTGCATTAATTGTTTTATAAAATAGTATTTTTTACAATTTTGTCTGATGCAATCTATACATAATAATCAGTGATACACCAGGTAATCAGAACTAATGTTTCCATTATTTATCTTCAATGCATATGATGATCGCTGTTTATTTTGCATAAATTATGAAGAAAAAGACAAAGAATTACAAAATATAAGAATGTAAACAAGAATGATATATTTATTATTTGATAAATACACAATTTGGTGACAAATTTGATTTACAGATATGTTTTTGATATAAATGTGAACTGTGTCAACAGTACAAAAGATATATGTCAAACCACAGCAGACATATTAAAGTGTATTTTTTCAAAAGACCGTTTTCATGGGTAGCTTTAACGTTAACAGTTATGTTACCCTGTTTTTGCAGGATAAATAAAAGTGTTTGTATTACAGTTTTCATTTCAGATAAAGCGCAAATCATGGACTTCCTGAAAAGGTCAACACCGCCACGTTTACAACATCTTGTTATCTACAGTGCCTATGTGAAATGTAGGGGGCTATTGTTTAGTAGGCGCAAAACAAAACAAACCCATATCAACAAATGCATGGTAACAATGACACTGTAAATTTGCAAGTAATGGCAGCCATTTGTATGAATGAAATGACGTATAAATTCGCTTGCACTGCCAGGGTACAGTTTGCGAGGGTTGTAATCTGATGGGTATGTTTGTTCCAGGTTATATCTGTGGTTATGCGTCTCCTAGACAGGGATGACAGTCTGTTTCCTGTAGTGCTGTATTTCCTAGAGAATAACCAAAAATGTTTTACATTTCTTGCGCATGTATTTGTCTTAGCACAAAGTATTTTTGGCTTAAAGTGCATTTGCCAGTCATGATCCCATTTTGTTCATTCAACTAGATCTTTCTGTAGTTCTTGTAGGTCTGATTGGTTGATTGTTGATTTCTCTGTATTAGGCACAGTCATCTGCAAAGAGGTATGAAATATGAATATGAAATATGAAATACCACTGGCTAAATATCAAAAGAACTTGGCTTTTTATAAAAACAAAATGGCTATATGTCAAAGAAAAGTGGATGAATTTCAACTTTTCAGTTAAACATTTCATAGCACATTGGTAATACATGAAAACAAATGTCTGCAAAAAGCAATGATATGAAATACCACTGGCTAAATATCAAAATAACTTTGCTTTTTATAAAAACAAAATGGCTATATGTCAAAGAAAAGTGGATGAATTTCAACTTTTCAGTTAAACATTTCATAGCACATTGGTAATACATGAAAACAAATGTCTGCAAAAAGCAATGATATGAAATACCACTGGCTAAATATCAAAAGAACTTTGCTTTTTATAAAAACAAAATGGCTATATGTCAAAGAAAAGTGGATGAATTTCAACTTTTCAGTTATACATTTCATAGCACATTGGTAATATATGAAAACAAAATTGCACAATTTCAAAGTAAAGTAAATAAATATGAAAAATTAGTGGCTGAGTATCACGGAAAGCTGGCTGCAATAATAGAGGCAAAGGCCTCGAAAATGGAATCAAGACCAAGGGCCAAGAGACAGCGGGCAGCGATCAGGGAAAGACAGGCCAATACAAGTGCACCTGTGAGACTAATGGGTTTCGTTAACGCAGTATAAAAACGCACTTACGACGAAGAAAGGTGAAACATCTAAGCGGCAGGGTAAAGGAGGCGGGAAACCGAAGGGGAAACGACCGATGTCTAAGATGTAACAGATGACGATAACCGTACATGCAACGAGATACCGGAGTAATCTAAGCAGCGATGAAGATGAAGATGAAGAATGGCATTGTCTGATTTGTGGAGAGCCATTCTCTAAGAGCAGAAGTCGCGAGGTCTGGGTCCAGTGTGTGCTCTGCAGGGCCTGGGCACACAGAGAGTGCACTGAGGGGACTGGGCACACAGAGAGTGCACTGAGGGGACTGGGCACACAGAGAGTGCACTGAGGGGACTGGGCACACAGAGAGTGCACTGAGGGGACTGGGCACACAGAGAGTGCACTGAGGGGACTGGGCACACAGAGAGTGCACTGAGGGGACTGGGCACACAGAGAGTGCACTGAGGGGACTGGGCACACAGAGAGTGCACTGAGGGGACTGGGCACACAGAGAGTGCACTGAGGGGACTGGGCACACAGAGAGTGCACTGAGGGGACTGGGCACACAGAGAGTGCACTGAGGGGACTGGGCACACAGAGAGTGCACTGAGGGGACTGGGCACACAGAGAGTGCACTGAGGGGACTGGGCACACAGAGAGTGCACTGAGGGGACTGGGCACACAGAGAGTGCACTGAGGGGACTGGGCACACAGAGAGTGCACTGAGGGGACTGGGCACACAGAGAGTGCACTGAGGGGACTGGGCACACAGAGAGTGCACTGAGGGGACTGGGCACACAGAGAGTGCACTGAGGGAATGCAAGTTTTATTTGCGAGAACTGCTGCAACCAGTGGCAGAGGAATAGTTTGGCAGTTGACACTGCATCAGTTGCATTTGAGAACGAAATGACACTACCGAAACACCGAAAGCCAGTTTGGCTAGTAGTTAATAATTGTGTAGATTGTTCGTTCGTTTTTCTGTAAGAACTTATTGCTTACCTGTTAAAATGCATTTCACTACCCTGTGGGTGTTGGCATTGATTCAATCGCATGCCCACGTCAGAAGTAAATAGGTTGATTCATTGCACACAACATACACACCCAACCACCTAACCACAACCCACCCACCACATACCATCCACACTAACTCGCATACTTGTAATTATTGAACGATTTTTGGAAAGGCATCTTGCCCCACCCAGATGGGCGTCTTGCCCTACCTATGGGGCAAGACGCCCTTTTCTTAGCTATTTTTAAAAGTAAGAGTTTTAAATTATGTTTTGTATCTATGTGTAAAATACTTGTACACAAACTAGGATATATATTTTAGATTATCTGCAACTTAAAATATATATTCGATTGGGTCATTGCTAAAACAACTGCAGCGGTTCCGGCTTATGGTGGGCGCCTTACCCCATCCTACCTTACCATATAATATAGAAAAAAGTGATGGTGTCCTCCTGTACGCTAGGTGGCAGCACCGAAGTACACTTTCGTCCTCTTATTCTCTATGGCTGACGGCGAATCACGCGCGACTTTCCACGCTAAGTGTTTTGGTGCTTTTATACCGTGTTTGATTCCTTGCTTTTCCCAGCTAATACAATAATGGTGATCTTGATCCCTTTCTGAAGTAGTTCATACTAGTCATCATTGATATTGCTATATAAATTCGCTTTTCGGACTTGCAACCGATTTTATTACAAGTTTCCCACTCAGCTGGGAGTGGGATGATCGGCCCCCAAGTCCAAAGTTCATCTGGGGTCAGCCCTGCTGGCTCACCAGGTTCGCTTTGTTTCGTTCCCGCCTGCTGTCAGGCGTTTCAAGATTATGATATGAATTTGAGCAAGGAGGACATTGTCTCCTCAACGATACACGTCTAAGAGATGTGGCAATCGATTATTTCATGCATGAGTGAATAAGACAAATCATATCAGTGAATATAAACACCTGTACGGTTGCACAATTGTAAGCTTGATATTATTACAATTGTTTAGGAGGGTGGTGGTGAAGAGGACACGTCGGGTGGGGAGAAATGCCAGTTGTCACTGAAGCATCGGCCAAAGAAGAGATTGAAGCCGGTTCTCCAGATGATAACATCCCTAAAACAGCACATCTTGTGCAGAGGACAATGCTGTACAATGGGCGGCAACGATGTACGAATGAGCCAGCGAGCAGCCACATCGTCCACCAGATGGCGTCACTACCATACCGGCATTACTAGCTCACGCGAAAACGAGGCTCTGTAAATGCACATGCAATTATTCGCTTCGTCGCACATGAATAGAATTGAGTTTGTTTTACAATGCCTTCAAGGTGTGCAGGTACCCAAGTGTTCTCACCAGGGTGGCCATCAGTTCCCAGCCGACGTAGTATATAAGTTGGCACAGGAAGTATATATGCATGACTATTTTTATATGTTTGTACTTATAATTGTACGGTATGTAGTTATCTCTTACAGAGCGTGCAGCCCTGGCCTCTGGGAGCTTTATACCTACAAATAAACGCTGTTGTACATAAAGAACCGTCGTTCGACTTGGCTTACACGTGTATACAGCAATTCACAGATTTGGAAGTCCAAGGCATTAAGCGAGGCGCACACGGAAAGTTTATCTGACGTGTTTGATATATCAGCATCGCGTAAGCTGGATTTCCCGTGTGCGGGTAACATGAGCTATCGGCGCAGCTGTGAAAGTTATCCAGCCAATGATACTGCGTATTACAGTCACATGCTACGATGACCTCGATCACAAAATGGCAGCGATCAACGTGTATGTGTCCGAAACGGTATGGGAGCAATTCCCTTGCCTATACGACATACGGACAGACGTATACAGGAACAGGGACATTCACGACCAGGCGATTAACAAAATTGCGGAGGAAGTTGAGCAAAGAGGTAAGTATTGATGAATTATAATCTGCACTGGGCAGTTTTAAAACAAGTCGGTCGTGATTTGATCAATGTGCGTTTGAGGCCCTATCCCGTATAATAATATACATTGACTATTATATCATGAGGACCATTTAATCATAATTTGAGTATACACCATATATACCATGTTCGTTTAATATTAGTGTTGTGTGTTGTTAAGTCAGGAAACATTGACAGACATGAAACATGTGTCCAGTGGTTGCCCTGAAGAGGCATGACAAATGATCTACTGGCTGGTTCACGCCAGCAGGGGCTGACAAGACACAGATGACCACTACAGGGTTTTAGAAGACTACAGATGTCCAGCAGTGTCAATGACCTGGGTCCAGTTTCACGTAGCCTACTTAGCCGCTAAGAACATTTATTTAGCCCTGAGAAGGTTACAGAAGGTAAGACAATGTTGGGTTTCATGTCCCCTACTTAGCCGGTGAAGGTGAAGCTGGGGCGGGGCTGGACAGTCACCACCCGGCATCGCATATCATGATACTTCAGTTTTAATTCCTCTGTCAACAGAGGAAGTGCGTTTCATGGAGCAGCCCGTTTTTAACCACAATTTTTTTTGTCAGCATTTGGTTAGTTGTGGTAGAAGTGTTCATACAGAACGAACATTCAGCTTGTTTGCATCCGGTTGACAACGGTGTTTTTCGCGATTTGCGTGCGTTCTCCGTCCCCGCTTCTCATTGGGCGACACGTTGTTAGTGCGCAGTTCGTGCGATCGGCATTTGCGTACACTTTGGTAAGTAATTGTTGCTTACTTGCTTCTAGTTTGTGTCGGGTAAAAGCGTGTTTTTGTTAGTGGTTTCGTTTCCATGCGTATGTCGAGAAGAAGAGCCCCTGGAAGAGCCATCACTCCACCCCGACCTTGATGTGCAGGAGGAGGTCGTAGACAACCCCCATCACTGCCGACGAGGAAGCAGCTGCTCCCAGCTTCCAGCAATTTGATAGAGGGAGCCAGACAGCGCACTTTGCCAAGCTGTCAGTTGAAGAACTGACGGCGAACCCCAAAATGCTCCAGTACTACACTGGTCTGGATGACTACCGCCACTTCCAGTATGTCCTCCAGAGTCTCGGTCCAGCAGCTCATCACCTGGAGTACTGCTGGACAACACCCCAGACGCTGTCGGCAGAGAACCAGCTCCTTCTCACTCTCATCACCTGGACTACCGCTGGAGAACACCCCAGACGCTGTCGGTAGAGAACCAGCTCCTTCTCACTCTCATCAAGCTGCGCCTCCACACACCCAACCAAGAACTGGCATTCTGGTTTAGTGTGTCTGAGTTTACAGTAGGTAACATCTTTGTCACTTGGATAAATGTCATGTTTTGTTCCTGGAAGGAATTGAATATTTGGCCATCAAAAGAGTTGGTAAATGTACACATGCCAAGTGACTTCAAGCACTTATATGCAAGCACTCGGGTTATTGTGGATGGTGGACATTAAAAAGCCAGGGAAACCTACTGCAAAGCAAGTCACATATTCTACCTACAAAAATAGAAATACTCTGAAAGCACTTGTGGGTATTACACGTTTTCGTGGTGATGAATCACCACGAAGTCGATGTCACTGCAGCTGACAACTATGGGATGGCAAGGCTTGTGTAACCCTGGTGGATACATCTAGTCACCAGAGGGCACTGACGTATAATGTCACGCCCAGCTGGTCAAGCTGGACAACTTGTTAGGCGCAGTATGCCCTGGGCCTGCGACAGGTATCTGGACCCAGTAATCAATTACCACTAGCGGCCTGGTAAGATTGTTTTGTTGCATTTATATATTCATATTATGTACATATTAGGTATCTTACATCACACGATATTGCATATTATTATAACATAATTATTAATCTGATGACAGGTTTGCAGTGCAGAACCCAAGTACGCATGCCGTGCCTGGAAGAATCAGTGGCTGTACTGAGGCAGTTGCTGCGAGCTGTCACTAGTGTCAGTCAAGCAGATATAGAACTGGATGATGTTCTACCACATCCCGTCAACCCCCCCCCCCCAAAGAACTGGAAAGATTTCTGATAATACTTTCAAGACGCAACTGTTAAGTATGTAATTTTTTAGAAGAATAAAAATAGGTATATGCCAATATGTTGGCAAAGATACCGTGCATACAGTGAACGGTGAATTATCAACACAACAATGATAAGTAGAAACCAATGGAAACAAAGCATCATGTCACGACATAAACTGGAGCAAAGCACTTGGTGAAACACCAAAACGTGATTCCACATGACTTTTGCATTATAAAAGAATATTGTACTGGTGTACTCAATAGGTTTATGCAAACCTGCCTTTCATGTGGCAAAAGCATATTTAATTTTTGTTCTTTATGCTCTTAGAGGTGTTTCATAGAAACATATGGAGATTTCAGGTGTGCTTCTTGACTGCCCTGGGGGACAAACTGTTGTCGACTCTGTGCGGTGAATGCTACGAAACATCGGAACAATGTTGCAATTGCTGCGAGCTGTGACCAGTGTCAATCAAACAGATATAGAACTGGACAATGTGCTATCATGTCCCGTAAACACCCCCGAAGAACTGGGAATAAATCTTTGTGGAAAGATTTCTGATAATACCTCCAAGAAGCAACTGGTAAGTATGTAATGTATTGAAGATAATCTTGATTTTTGTCTTGACCTCTTGATGCTATAATGTGCACTGACATTAAAATAGGTATACATGGTTCTCAGTCACGTGACCAAAATAGCCCCGCCTCTCGACGGCAGCCATGTGTGGCAAGCGGGCCACAGCGTCCATGTTTAGACAAGAGATTTCCCCCCCCCCCCCCCCGCGCTTGTGAATTAACAATGAGTACACCGGCTAGTACATCAAAGAAGAAACTTAAGTACGCGGAATCGTTAGATAGTGTTACTAGCAGTCGGCATCAGGATAAATTACGGCTGATAAACGGTGAAGATCCGAACGAAACGCCAAAGAAAGACTGGAACTTTGATCCAAACAGCCTGCCTGCCATCGCGTGTCCCGACATAGTGAATTACTGCCTTTACCCTCAGAGTGTGTACACACTCATATTTATACACACTGAATGATCTGAAAGGGTACAAGTCCCTGGAATCATACAACCAGTTCATCTGTGGTTGGGTGTCAGATGTCTGCTCTAGAGAAGTCAACGGTCACATTGTTCTGACAGCCAGGGTAAGTGTCAAATTTAATCGTCTAGACACGATTCGAGTCGAGTTTTATTAAATGTAATAGTATTAATAACTCATAAAATTATTAGGTTAGGAATTAATTAGTGAGTAGATGCTACTCTGTGCCCAGAGATAAGAAGAGTGATGAAGAAACATGTGTTAGTAATTTCCAGTAGCAGTCGCTCATGACAGAGGTTGCCAAAGACAGATTTTACTGTCTTATGTGTGGTTGAATGAACGGAAACCTTTTGTATTTTATTTATTTATTTTATTATTTAGCCCTTCTGATTTGGATCTACAATTGTTGTCCTAAAATATCAAGTTCATAATTATTGTGTAATTGCAGCTGGCCAATGATTTCCTGCCAGAAGAGTTCATCAAAGGTGACATTCGTATCAACGGCGAGCGTCATCTGATATTTGCAATGGCCAGGCAGCTGCTGATACTCGCGCAGGCCAAGTGGTGGTATTTGGACGGTACATTCAAAATCGTCAAGACGCCAATTGCGCAGTTGATTTTGATTCACGCGATTCACGCGAGTAGATGTCTTTGTCTGCTTGGCTGGGAATATGAAGCCCCCATTGGTTCGTTTGAATGTGTAGCCAAGCTAGCTTAGATATAGGGGAAAAGCTAAGGAAGTTGGTCCGAGTGCCTGTCTGTGTATGGTCACAGTGTTGTAACTGGCTGTAGATGTTATCAGCTCAATGGGTTGCAATTTGAGGGTAACAGATACTATATAAAAGTTGATTGTAGTCATTTAATCTTGTTTGAGCTTGTTTTAATTGGTACCTCCTCTTTATCTAACAGGAGCTACAACGATAAATGAACAAACCAACCAACAAACCACGATATTTTAACGGAGGCACTCGTTGAGGTGATGAGGCCAAGACAAGAGCCTGAGGTGAGCTCATTGAGAGCAGTCTCCTTGCTCATTGAGAGCAGTCTCCTTGCTCATTGAGAGCAGTCTCCTACGACACTCCAGCTAAAGCTTTTGCTAATCAAGTGACACAGTTTAATACCAAATATGGACGTGTGTAGTCACACCCATGTCATAACTGGCTGGATACCTCTGTGGGTGTGATCAGCTCAGTGGGTTTTAATTTGTTGGTAAGAGACAGTGTAATCACTGTCGCTGTGGAGAAGCAAACAGGCAAGAATGATATTGTCGGCATTTGTATTCAAAACAAGTTGTGCGGTCTCTGCGCTTCACTGAGGAGGCGAGGCATAGATGTCACTTGTCTGGGCCACGACAACTGTACAGCTACCCAGCCAGCGACAGAACCACTGTCTGAGTACACAGCAGGGTTAGAGATAGGACGACAGTTTGCTCTCCAGAACATAGGACTTAGATACGTTGTCACCGATGGTGATGCGCAGTGCAGAAGGTGTGAAGGCTGGTATGTCTAACACAGCATGCAGCATTGAACGACAAGCTGACACAACACATTTAGGACAATCAATGTTCAGAAACATGATGAAGACACAATTCAGCGGGCGATTCTTCTCGGGGACGACAGCAGTAATGAGGATTCACGTGAGTTGATGTCTTTGTCTTAGGTTGCTTGGCTGGGAATATGAAGATTTTTTTTAATTTGTTGGTAAGAGACAGTGTAATAAAAGTTGATCGTAGTTATTTGATCTTGTTTGTGGACTTCTTTTAACTGGACCTCTCCTTTATCTAGTGGGAGCCAATACATTGCTGGAGAATCCGAGTAGCCCAGTTAGAGCAGTAGGGAGGATACAGAGTATAGGACAGTATTTTCTTTTTTAGCTTTATGATACGGGCAACCCCTGGGATTCCCCTTCGCACAGTCCTACTAGAATTATGGAAAACACACGCGACATTGCCATTCCTGCAAATAAGAGGGCGAGGAAGTCCAACTTCAGTGACGAGAAAATGAGTTGCCTGCTCGAAGAGTTTGGCGCAAATGCGTCAATTCTTCAGAGCAGACTGAAGGACTCCGTAACAAATATACGGAAGAAACAAATTTGGGAGGCAAGTTGTGCCAAAGTACATTCGTGTGGGACGGAACGACGAATTTGGGATGCAAGTTGTACCAAAGTCAATTCGCGTGGGACGGAATGTCAAACCATTGCCGAACTAAAAAAGAAATGGACAGAAATGAGAAGCGTTAGTCTATGCATCATCTCCGCTCGTCGCTACCCCAAGGCTGGGGGTGGCAAGAAGGAAATATTTTACATGAATGACCAGCATAGCTTTATGTAGAGACCCGTCCACCCGTCATTTGGACGGGTAAAAACGAATATGGACGGGTAGAAATATGGAGGACAGGTTTTGGACGGGTAAAAAAATGAATAAGAAAAAAAGGTCTTCCAAAAGCATCGATACTGTTAGTTATGCCTTGAAATTGAGTGTAAATGGTGTCATATGTGTGTTTGTAGCCCATTTCAGGTCATCAGGGACATTTGAAAGTTTGTAAACTAGCTTAACAGTTAACATCCATGTGTCCACCAAAACATGTGTGACTGGCAATAATTTTATCCTACATAAAGCCCTGATGACCAGTGTTCATTCCCTTTGAGTGTTCACACTACAAAATAAAAACCGGATCAGTGAGTTAAATGGGATTAAACTAATCCTCCTCCTTAAGGGGGTTTTGAACCGGTTTAATTTTGAGCAAGTTCAAATTGCTAGTGTGAACACAAAGGGGATTAGCGCCAAGTGGCACTAACTTTGACCTAATTAATGCCACATGTCGAGGCCAGTGATCGTTGCCGCACAAATGCGAAATGTACAGATCGCGGGGCGACTTGATCGATCCAAGAGGTTGACACACAATTGATTGTGCTTACCATTAACTTTTTAACATTTAAACAGGCCAGGAGTAGTGCCGACAGGCCAGGAGTAGTGCCGACAGGCCAGGAGTAGTGCGACAGGCCAGGAGTAGTGCCGACAGGCCAGGAGTAGTGCCGACAGGCCAGGAGTAGTGCGACAGACCAGGAGTAGTGCGACAGGGCAGGAGTAGTGCGACAGGGCAGGAGTAGTGCGACAGGCCAGGAGTAGTGCCGACAGGCCAGGAGTAGTGCCGACAGGCCAGGAGTAGTGCCGACAGACCAGGAGTAGTGCGACAGGGCAGGAGTAGTGCGACAGGCCAGGAGTAGTGCCGACAGACCAGGAGTAGTGCCGACAGGCCAGGAGTAGTGCCGACAGGCCAGGAGTAGTGCCGACAGGCCAGGAGTAGTGCGACAGGGCAGGAGTAGTGCCGACAGGCCAGGAGTGGTGCCGACAGGCCAGGAGTGGTGCCGAGAGGCCAGGAGTGGTGCCGACAGGCCAGGAGTAGTGCCGACAGGCCAGGAGTAGTGCTGACAGGCCAGGAGTAGTGCGACAGGCCAGGAGTAGTGCCGACAGGCCAGGAGTAGTGCCGACAGACCAGGAGTAGTGCCGACAGGCCAGGAGTAGTGCCGACAGGCCAGGAGTAGTGCCGACAGGCCAGGAGTAGTGCGACAGGGCAGGAGTGGTGCCGACAGGCCAGGAGTGGTGCCGACAGGCCAGGAGTGGTGCCGACAGGCCAGGAGTGGTGCCGACAGGCCAGGAGTGGTGCCGACAGGCCAGGAGTAGTGCTGACAGGCCAGGAGTAGTGCCGACAGGCCAGGATGTGTCCTTGTCCAAGTGGGCAAGAGGCACTGGTCGAGGAGCACGAGGAAGGCCAAGGGGAGGCCAAGGGGAGGCCGAGGGGAGGCCGAGGGGAGGCCGAGGGGAGGCCGAGGGGAGGCCGAGGGGAGGCCGAGGGGAGGCCAAGGGGAGGCCAAGGGGAGGCCAAGGGGAGGCCGAGGGGAGGCCGAGGGGAGGCCGAGGGGAGGCCGAGGGGAGGCCGAGGGGAGGCCAAGGGGAGGCCGAGGGGAGGCCGAGGGGAGGCCGAGGGGAGGCCGAGGGGAGGCCGAGGGGAGGCCGAGGGGAGGCCAAGGGGAGGCCAAGGGGAGGCCAAGGGGAGGCCAAGGGGAGGCCGAGGGGAGGCCGAGGGGAGGCTGAGGTGTTAACCATGAGCAGTGAAGGTGGACCTGGCAGTGTGTTCTGCTATGATGTGTGATGATGATGAATTGTTTATAGTTTTGAAATAATACAATCTGATATTTTGAAAATGAACTTCCTGTTTATGATGACCCATGCTCGCGATACTGGTGATACTTGTTTAATATTTCGTATTTCCTAATTATACTTTTACATATTATGTGTATATGTAAAAGTACAAGCAAATGATGTGGAAGACATATAGACATACTCGAAGTGAAGAAGACTATGCCATTTATAAAGAAGCACTTAATCAAGCTACAGCTGAAATTAGAAATTCGAAGAGAAGCTATGAACAAAAAATAGCTTTCAACATAAAACATGACAGCAAGAGTTTTTATGCGTATGTTCGAAGTAAACAGAAAGTTCAAGATAAGGTCGGGCCACTAGAAGGTAGTGATGGAAACATAATAACGGAGGGATTCTTAATGGCAGAAAACCTAAATGAATACTTTAGTTCGGTGTTTACCAGGGAAGATATTAGTACATTACCAGTACTAGAGACTAAGTTCGAAGGGAGAGAGTGTGACTATTTAGGACAACTAACTGTAACCCCAAAAATGGTAGCTATGAAAATAAGAGATATGAAGGATAATAAATCACCAGGAGTGGATGGGATTCCTCCCAAATTACTACTGGAAATTGTAGAACAAATTAGCATACCACTTGCAACAGTGTTCAATTTGGCATTAGAGGAAGGAGTGGTTCCGGTAGAATGGAAAGAAGCAAACATCATACCATTATTTAAAAAAGGATCAAGAAGCAAGTCAGAGAACTATAGACCAGTGAGTTTAACATCGGTGATTTGTAAACTATTGGAAAGACTAATTAAAGATCACTTGGTTGATTTTCTTGTTAAAAATAAATTGATAAACACATCTCAACATGGGTTTTTAAAAGCGAGGTCATGCTTAACAAATATGTTATGTTTTTTGGAAGATGTCACAAAGTGGGTAGATGAGGGATCACCAGTAGATATAATATACTTAGATTTAAAAAAAGCCTTTGACAAAGTGCCACACCAAAGATTACTACTTAAACTAAAGGCCCATGGCATAGGAAATAGTATGATTAACTGGATAGAAAAATGGCTTATTGATAGAAGACAAAGAGTAGTAGTTGATGGGGAGGTTTCAAATTGGAAATCTGTTTTGAGTGGAGTACCGCAAGGATCAGTATTGGGACCTATTTTATTCTTAATATATATCAATGATTTGGATGATGACATAACAAGCAAGGTGTTGAAGTTTGCGGACGACACAAAAGTGTTTAGGAAAATAAAAAGTGATGCAGATAGACAGCATTTACAAGATGATCTAAATAAGTTGATAGAATGGTCTGAGAAATGGCAAATGCTGTTTAACTTTGGAAAGTGTAAGTGCCTCCACACAGGACATGGGAATGAAAATGCACAATATACAATGGGTGGTACTGTACTAAATACTACTGTAAAGGAAAAGGACTTAGGTTTAACCATTAGTGCTGACATGAAGGTATCAGAGCAGTGTGGAATTGCAGCAGCGAAGGCAAACCAAATTCTTGGATTAATTAGGCGAAATATAGTATACAAAGAAACAGAACTAATAATACCGCTTTATAAAACAATAGTTAGGCCTCATTTAGAATATTGTATACAAGCATGGAGGCCATATCGCAAGAAGGATATTGATATGCTAGAAAGAGTACAAAGGAGAGCAACAAAAATGATACCAAAACTCAGGAATATTAGTTATGAAATGCGTCTAATAGAATGTGGTCTAACAACACTAGAAACCAGAAGATTGAGAGGAGATCAGATTGAGGTTTTTAAAATATTGAATGGGTATGAAAATATTGACAGAAATATTTTTTTCACGGTCAAGGAAGAGAGAAGGACTAGAGGACATGGAGTTGCATTAGCAAAGAAGCAGTGTAGACTAGATATTAGAAAATTTTCATTTTCCCAAAGAATAGTAAACGAATGGAACCAATTATCAGCTGATTGTGTAGGTGCTAGAAGTGTTAATATGTTTAAAAATAAAATTGACATATACCTAAGACGGGCAGGGTATACTTAGATAGATAGGTTGGACTCTCGATAAGCCAAACGGCTTCCTTGTCCACCTGCCATCTAGAGTTGATTCTCTAGGTGGCAATCTTGTTAAATGTAGGGATTTTTCATTGATAAGTATTATAATTATATATATAATATATCTACCACTATCTATGGCTACTAAAGCCATGCATACATGCAAATACTTACATAATTACAAGGAAGGTGTTTACTATGAGTAGACTTTAACCAATGTGGAAGGTTTGCTATGCAATCTATATGCTAATTTTAGGACCAGAGGCAGAGAACCAACCCTGGTATTTTGGTATGCTATGGGGGGGGGGCTGTTCGGAATGGTTGGAAGAGTGTTATGTGGGATTCTTGAAGCGAGTGGGTTCTGTCGCGAGTGGATGAAGTGTATGCACTGTACATATCCAAAATCAGCTTAAAGCTTACTTCAGCTAACTTCATACAAAGCGTAAGAAATCTGTCGAGGGACGTGAACATAGATGCATGCCTGGTGGGGGGGGGGGGGGGCATTTCAACCACGCCTACGTGTTTAGCATAACATTGAAAGTGATTCTTCCAATCTGTAATGCAACTTTGTTCTTCTGTTATAGAAGCTGGCCGACGGCTCGACATAGCCAGTGGGGATTTGTTTAAAGACACAGCAGAAGTGTTGAAGTCTTATTCAAAAAGGAAAGACATTAAGGTAGGTACATAACAGACATTATAGAGACATAATATGAATACCTCAATACATGTTTCAGCTATACCTATCTCAAATTTAGCTAATAACCCATTATTCGTCTTGACCATGTGGTCAAAGAAATGCGTGATTCATCATTCATTCCAACACCACATTTATAGTTTACGTTAAGTGGATATACAATTTTAAAGGTGCTCATATTAATTAGTTTGGTTTGCCGAAAAAAGATCATCATTCATGCGTGTAGACACCCAAAGAAGTCTGAGTGGCAGTGATGGTGATGAGTTTGTGTTAGAGGCTGAAGAGGTAGTAGCAATGTTCAGACCAATGAACCCACTTTGGACAGACAGACTTCGAGCAGCGACTGCCAGAAGGATGGAAGTCGACCGTGCGCGTCCTGGATCAGGCATGGATTGGAAGCGCCCTCTTTGTTTCAGGTCCAGCAAGGCGAGAGATACCAACCTGGCCAACTGGTGGTATCCCCCACTTCGCTCGGCGCCTCTTCTTGTAGATGCCGAGGAAGATGTGGCTAATAAGGGTGACATGTCCCAACTGCGGCACAGACGAGGAGCTGCGGTCGAAGGGGCTGTACAAAAGGGTGCGCAGTGTCGTCGACGTCACTGATGTGTACTACTTGGCGGCAGAGTACATGGACTGGCGGTCATGCAAGGAAACAAAGGACAAAACAGTTAGGATGGAAATGTCCTTCATGGTCATACCCTGTTCACGAGTTCGAACACATGTTTGTGGTCAATTTTGTGTGCTATTATGATCCAAGCAATTGTGTGTTCCCAGTGGCCACAACCATGGCACTTCTGAACCTAATGATCTAGAATTCCTACTGGAAACCATACAAGACTTAGGTCACATCATGCAACATGACGATAAGACCATAGTTGCAAAGGGTCATAGCCGGGATGCTGACAGGGTATGATAAGATTAATGATGAGAGATATCAGGGAGCCGCAATCTGCAATCTCCGGGAGACACAAGGGTCATAGCCGGGAACTGGCTCAGACATTGGTCAGATGTTGGTCTGACCTTTCTTATTTGTTGACCATATCCGGTTTTTAGAGGTCGGGGAAGTATGCAAATATATGCATACCCTCTCACGTGGTCGGCACACCCTCATCCCCAAAGTATGACGACATGAAATCACGCATGCGTAGAAGCATCATGCCTCCAACTCTTGTACTGTGCATTTGGATGTTTTACTTGTAAAATCCAAATTATAGACGATTTTTGGGCGTGGTTTCCCAAAGTGGCAAATTACTTTAAAAGAGGTGCATTTTAGAACATCGAGGAGGGTGGCACGAATTACACTAAAAGGGAGACGTTTGGTGCTCTCCACGGAAAACTATGAAAACGTTTTCCAACTTTTGACATATCGAAATTTCGGCAACTGTATATCACGGCGATATACAGTTTGCTTTATTATTTGGACTTCGAAAATCCGGACATTTTAAATGTAAAAGTCAGACACGAAACAAGAGATGCTGCGTTGTATGGTTGTATAGTGACGCTGATGTTAATCAAGTCTACGTCGATGCGAATCTGGAACACGTTGTTTGTCTTGATTGACAAGTCTATATGCCCTTAGCCATGAGGGAACATTATACAACGTGATGAACGACACGACACGGCTTGGCGAGCGAAGTGTCAACACTTTGTGAGGTAAGACTTATCCTCGATTACCTCCATTGCGTTGCGCGCCCACTTTAATGAAGATGAAGACGGGGACGACCTTACAATGAGTTACAGTATGATAAGACCATTCAGGTGAATCTGCACTATGTACACGATACAGCATAATGCAATAGATGATCTACTGAAACTGCTAAAAAGGAACGGCCTTGCTAACGCTGATAGTTTGCCATCATCTGCTCATACTCTGTTGAAAACAGACACAGCAGTGAGAACCAAAGAAACATCAGGCATGAACTACGTTTATTTTGGACTTATGGAGTCCTTGAAGAAGAATTTTAACAAGTATCCTCAAGAATCGAAGGACAAAACAGGCAGGATGGAGATTTCCATGAACATCGATGGTCTGCCCCTGTTCAGGAGTTCGAACACATATTTATGGCCAATCTTGTGAGTGAGCTATTATGATTCAACCAATGCAGCCAGTGGCCATAACATGCGGCACTTCTGAACCTAATGATCTAGAATTCCTACTGGAAACCATACAAGACTTAGGTCACATCATGCAACATGGGTTTCAGTACGATGATCAGACCATTCAGGTGACTCTGAACTGTATTGTTTGCGATGCACCAGCTCGGGCAATGGTGATGGCTACGAAGCAGTTTCCAGGATACAGTAGTCCCCCTCATGGGGGGCTATACCACTGGGCACTGCCAAAACAGATCCTTGGTGATCAAGGGTGATCCCCGGAGAGGGATCAAAACCTCGAAGGAATGCATGACCGTGCTGTTGGCGTGTTCGGCCGCTGGTGAGAAGCTGACTCCCCTCGTCATCGGCCAGGCACTCAACCCAAGGTGTTTTCGCGGCGTCGATAAAGGCGTGCTTTCTGTCACGTACAGGGCAAACAGGAAGGCGTGGATGACGGGCCTTCTGTTCAAGGAGTGGCTGCAGCGTCTCGACGGCAAGATGTGGGCACAGAAGCGCAAGGTCCTGCTGCTTCTGGTGACATGGCCCAACTGTCATTGTGAATATTTGTGTTAGAAATATTTCACATTCCGACAACATTGTGGAATAATGCATTCCAGATGAATCTAGATAAATTAGATCGAGGGTATAGATTTTTGATCAGATCCTGGCCATGTTTAATAAAACCTGTGTAGACAAATGTGACGTGCCCCAACTGTCATTGTGACTGATGAGGGTGACATGCCCCAACTGTCATTGTGACTGATGAGGGTGACATGCCCCAACTGTCATTGTGACTGATGAGGGTGACATGCCCCAACTGTCTTTGTGACTGATGAGGCTGACATGCCCCAACTGTCATTGTGACTGATGAGGGTGACATACCCAACTGTCATTGTGACTGATGAGGGTGACATGCCCCAACTGTCTTTGTGACTGATGAGGCTGACATGCCCCAACTGTCATTGTGACTGATGAGGGTGACATGCCTCAACTGTCTTTGTGACTGAGGAGGGTGACATGCCCCAACTGTCATTGTGACTGATGAGGGTGACATACCCAACTGTCATTGTGACTGATGAAGGTGACATGCCCCAACTGTCTTTGTGACTGATGAGGGTGACGTGCCCCAACTGTCTTTGTGACTGATGAGGGTGACATGCCCCAACTGTCTTTGTGACTGATGAAGGTGACATGCCCCAACTGTCATTGTGACTGATGAGGGTGACGTGCACCAACTGTCATTGTTACTAATGAGGGTGACGTGCACCAACTGTCTTTGTGACTGATGAGGGTGACGTACCCAAACTGTCAGTGTGACTGATGAGGGTGACGTGCCCCAACTGCGGTACCAACAAGGAGCTGTGGTCGAAGGGGCTGTACAAAAGGGTGCGCAGTGTCACCGACGTCACTGATATGTACTACTTGGCGGCAGAGTACATGGACTGGAGATCGTGCAAGGAAATAAAGGACAAAACAGATAGGATGGAAATGTCTTTGATGGTCTCCCTTGTTCACGAGTTGGTACACGTTTGTGGTCAATCTTGTGTGCTAGTATGACCCAACCAATCATGTGTTTCCAGTGGCCATAACCGTGGCACTTCTGAAACTAATGATCTAGAATTCCTACTGGAAACCATACAAGACTTAGGTCACATCATGCAACATGACGATAAGACCATTTAGGTGACTCTGTACTAAGCACATGATAAAGCATAATGCAATAGACGATCTACTGAAGCTGCTAAAAAGGAATGGCCTTGCTAACGTTGACAGTTTGCCATCAGTAGTGAGAACCAAACAAAGGTCAGGCATGAACTACGTGTATTTTGGACTTATGGAGTCCTTGAAGAAGAATTTTAACAAGTATCCTCAAGAAAGAAAGGACAAAACAGGCAGGATGGAGATTTCCATGAACATCGATGGTCTGCCCCTGTTCAGGAGTTCGAACACATGTTTATGGCCAATCTTGTGCGCTATTATTATTCAACCAATTCAGCCAGTGGCCATAACATGCGGCACTTTTAAACCTAATCATTTAGAATTCTTACTGGAAACCATACAAGACTTAGGTCACATCATGCAACATGGGTTTCAGTACGTTGATAAGACCATTCAGGAGACTCTGAACTGTATTGTTTGCAATGCACCAGCTCGGGCAATGGTGATGGCTACGAAGCACTTTTCAGGATATTATGTCAGTGACCGGTGTGAACAGAAAGGTGTTTGTTACGGGAGGGTCGCATATCCAGATGTAGAGAGAGAACATGGTACACAACCGCATCAATGCCGATGAAGAGGCTGAAGGCAACAGAAGTGAACCAGTAGTGTAGATGAACTTCCAGTCATCCGTAATCCGTGGCTTCACGCAGCATCCAGATGCACTTACGCCAAATTCATCCCAGGGAGTGTGGCGCACGTCTACAAACATAGGATGACAGATCCGTCACAGCGCTCATCAGTGACATGGATGAGAATGATGACAATTATGTAAACTTCATGTGTGAGCTGGTGACAAGGCACCCTGGGTACACCACGGACACCTACAACATCACCTCAGCCCTGTTGGCATTGTCTGTTCGACTTGGGATGAAAGAACATCCACGTGACCTTGTCGACACACTTTGTGTCAGGCCCAGTCATCTGACTGTCACAGCCAGTGTGGTTGGCAACTACAGTTTAAGCCCTGCGGATATGAACACACTGAAACACAGCCAGTGGGTGAACAACAATGTAAGTTCAATTCAAAATTGTATATAACGTTTTTTTAACATTTGGATAATGCGTATGTATATAAATTGTTAACATAAAATTACAATATCTGATTTTCTTATTATTTGCCATCAGCTACATAGATTAAACATAACATCACAAAGTAGTTAATGAAGCAAACATAATAGTTACTGTTTCAGTTTATACATTGTTTTGGAAATGTAGTTAATAATATTATTCAATACCATGGTGGTGATGCCTGTGATGTGATTGCATCTTCACAATGGCTGATACAATTTGCTTGTAGGTTTGTTTATTTCAAGTTCTAAAGTTCTTTATATAATATTATGTGTATCCCGCCCTATGTCAAGACTTTGTTTTCAAACATATTCACATTAAATCGTACCAATTCAAGGAATACTAATGCACTACAGTCATACTTATTTATGCACTATCAGTGTATTCATAAGTAAATAATTACTCAATAGAGCATAGATGCCACACAGATGAAAGAAAGACTTGCCCATCTGGTGAATGATGAAGAGGATAGCAAAGCCAATGCCAAGATGCAAAGAACTGTAGTGAAAGAGAAACCACATTAGGCATTGTTTGCCACAAAGGATATAAAGAGCGGAGAATCACGTATGACTACGGTGATGACAAGAACAATCTTTGGTGGAGAATCAACGTATTGTGGCTAAACCAATGTGTGTGCTGAGGTACAACGGTTGCGTGTGTTAACTAAAGCTATATTTTTGATAACTGACAAATCCAGTGGAAATATAAAGCACTGGTACCTCGAGAAACCAAGTGTTTAGTTAGAGTATATATAATAAATGTCATGATGTGTTAGATGAGTTAAACGATGCATTGACTGTCATCAAGGCGTGGGCCACGGAGTGTCAAACCGCCTTGGGCCACGGAGTGTCAGACACCAATGTCTTCACTGTCATCCTTGTTAGAAATCTTGCGACCATATTTTCCCACACTTCCAAAAGACCCTGGGGCTTTGTTGCGTACAAAAACAAAGTACGATAGCTGGAGGTTTGTAGTACCACTTTGGGATTGAATCAGGTATTCTATCCAGGTTTGTGGACAGTTTCCTAACACAGAACCTTTTGTCATTGTTGACGCCGGCGATCGTTGCTGCCAACTGAAATGTGATTTCCATTTACAATGGCTGTATCGAATGTTGAAAGTGCAAAGAAATGCGCAGATCACGCGTCGACTTGCTGGATCCAGGAGGTCGATACCTCCATTGATGTGGGGGGTGGGGGAGGTCCAACAACAGTTGAAGAATGAAGATGTGTGCCGTTGTTCAAGAAGCTGCTGGAGAAGGGACTGTAGCCTGTGGGACAATCCGTCCCAACCGCAAGTGCTGGCCGAAGGACCTCTGCTAGAAGGCCTTCAAGAAAAAGCCAAAAGGCCACACTATGACACGACAGGATAGCAACCTTGTGGCAAGTGGGTGGATGGACTCGACTGTGGAGCGCAAGCAGAAGGATAGCACGATGCTGGAGACTGAGTGTCCTGCTGTGGGGGGAGGTCCAACAACAGTTGAAGAATGAAGATGAAGTAATAACCATAGTTTGCGTCATCAATTCTGGCCTATACTGTGTCGCATTGAACAGTTTCCTGACACAGAGCCTTTTGTAATTGGGTTGTCCTCTCGGAAAAGCAAACCTTCAGATGTTGGAGAGTACCTGTGTGCATTCAAATATAAAGTTATCCATCTCATTACTGACAGATTTGACCACAAGGTCATGCGGTATCCAGTGACAGAGACTGTTACCTGATGACACGCAAGTCACTAGTGACATGACGCAGCCAGTCAGCACTAACCAGGAAGTGCAAGTTGAGTGTCAAACAGTCATTTAGAGGACACTTTTTATGGGGGAAGAGATGATGTGGTAGGGCTTATTATAAATGATTAGGTTATGAGTTAATTTGTGAGGTGTTTAGACAAGAGATGAGAAGAAGCAGTCGCCTAGTAAGTCTTTATCTTTAATTATGATTGATAGGAATCTGAAGCCCCAAACCTCATGTTAATAATTACCAGTAGCCTAGTTGATGTCTTTGTGTATGCTTGTTGGGAGTTATGAAGACCCCCATTGGTTAATTTGAATGTGTAGTCAGGCTAGCTGAGATATAGAAGATTGTAAGATGAAAGTGAGGGGAGTTGGTTGGCAGGAGCTGAGCCTGCAGAGTGTCTGTCTGTGTGTGGTCACACTCGTGTCGTAAATGGCTGGACATCTATGTCAGCTGAGTGGGTATAATAAAGTGGATTGTCTTGTTAGAAATGTGTTATCATGCGAAGGTGACATTCACCTTGTTCTGGTATACGTTCAGGCAGCTGCCCTGTTTTTTTTTTATTATCCTTCAACATCCGAAACACTTGGAATACATAAACTCAATGTAAATGTCTTTTGCTGTCATTCAGGGATTCTTATGTTGTGAGACCTACGGCATGTTTATGCACCGACTCAGTGGCTGCATATTCGAGTGGGACGCCAACGACCACACTTGCTAACACCTGTCACAACCACACCTGTGTGGTAATTATCACACACCAGTTGCAGACCAATATCCACTCTTCTAGTACCAGTTACTCACCAATGTCCACTTCTAGTACCAACTTTCAGCATTTGTACGATTGTCTCCGGATCATTACATTTTTGTTAGGTTGTTCATGCGTGGTAGTTGCCTGCACGAATAGGACATGTTTTTACTTTCACTGAGCAATGTGTTTATGCTGTCTTTTTGACATTTGTTTTACCTCATGCTTAGTAATAACCTTACGTTACTGCGAAAACCAGCTGAAATGGCAGACGACGATGATCTGGCAAAATTCAATGATCATGTGACAAATGAAATAACACGACTGACTGATCCATATCGCTTATGTGACAAAAAGGATTATGTCACATTGAGGGATGTGACTGTTTCTAGACTAACCGTTTCTAACGCAAGACGGGGTGGGGTGGTGAACCTAGCCAGTTGACGATAAGCGAATGGCATGACGCTGAAAAACGGAGCATGGTTGGATAACACCTTAGTATCAACAATGCAAGATCCCGCTGACAGATCCCTCCTCGCAAAGGACAACATTGCATACCAAGGTGGCAAAGGAAATAATCATTTAGTATCAATCGTTATTCCGCAGGACCCAGCAGATGAAGTTGTGCGAGAATCTGCGGGAATATTGCGTTGCAATAGGTACATGTTCCCATATAGCCAGATGTCCCAGGATCAAATGATTGGGTCTCATGCCATAAGTAGAGTAGCCACCAGAGCAAGGTTGAGCCACCCGGACAAATTCACAGCAACGAAAATGCGCCACAAAACTAGCACAATGTATGGTAGTTGCGGCATGAGAAGGCCATGTTTTACTGCCACTGAGCAATGTGTGTATGCTGTCTTTTTGACATTATTGTTACCTCATGCTTAATAGTAACCTGATGATATTATAAGAAAGATTATGATTTTCATTTTCACCAGAAAACAATTTGTTTATAACATTACAATTTGTGTATATGCATTTTGAATGGAAACAATTTAAGCAATCAACTGGACAATTGTTTTCTGTAGAATGTACGTCACAGTCAAGTTTGCGGTGGATGGAAACATTGCGTTGGTCCATGAAACTGGAGGATGAATGAGAAAACATGCATGTGAGCTGCGTCAAAGTCGGCGACTAAAGTTGACAAGGCCGTGTGGTCAGGCATGGAGTCAGACGATGTGACGGATTTTACGCTACAAAAACGTTCTACCGACACCAACGACGATGTCTTAGTACGGATGACACAACATACGGTTCAGTCCATGTGTCATCGCTTAATGAAGACAATGAAAATGAAGACTTCTACCAAAATATTTGGGCTAAATTTCGTGACGACGACGTCGGTCGTTTGTGTACATCAGACACAACTTTGAAGAAAGTCGGCCTAGCGCTATGGCAGAAACAAAAGCGCAAAGAAAGGAAGTGAACTGTGGTTCGAAAATCTGTTATGCTGGACATGCGCCGCCTGGCCTTACTCTACCAACACGTGAACAAACACCTTTCAACACCTGTCGCTTTTGTCAACAAATTTCATCCCTCGAATGGGATATCGAAAAAATGTCAACACGAGAAGAAGACGCCGATGTAGTCAAATCTGGTCTGAAGATTGGATTCAGATACCTAATTCCGAAGGTAGCCAAGCTAATCCAGGCATTTCATCTTGTCGAGATGAACGACTCTTCAGCGAAAGAGATAGATAACTTCTTGAAGGTGTTTCATTTGAAACAGTCGACGATTTTCGGTGATGCCGAATATCAAGCAAATACAAACAAGCAGAAGTTACAGCGAAAACCAGCTGAAATGGCAGACGATGAAGATCTGGCAAAATTCTATGATCATGTGACAAATGAAATAACAAGACTGACTGATCCATATTACTTATGTGACAAAAAGGATTATGTCACAGTGAGGAATGTGACTGTTTCTAGACTAACCGTTTCCAACGCAAGACGGGGTGGGGTGGTGAACCTAGCCGGTTGACGATAAGCGAATGGCATGACGCTGAAAAACGGAGCATGGTTGGATAACACCTTAGTATCAACAATGCCAGATCCCGCTGATAGATCCCTCCTCGCAAATGACAAAATTGCATACCAAGGTGGCAAAGGAAATGATCATTTAGTATCAATCGTTATTCCGTAGGACCCAGCAGAAGAAGTTGTGCGAGAATCTGCGGGAATATTGCGTTGCAATAGGTACATGTTCCCATATAGCCAGATGTGCCAGGATCACGTGATTGGGTCTCATGCCATAAGTAGAGTAGCCACCAGAGCAGGGTTGAGCCACCCGGACAAATGCACAGCAACGAAAATGCACCACAAAACAAGCACAATGTATGGTAGTTGCGGCAGGAGAAGGCCATGTTTTACTGCCACTGAGCAATGTGTGTATGCTGTCTTTTTGACATTTTTTTTACCTCATGCTTAATAGTAACCTGATGATATTATAAAAGGGATCATGATTTTAATGTTCCCTAGAAAACTAATTTGTTGATAACATTACAATTCACGTATATGCATTTGAATGGAAACTATTCAAGCAGTCAACTGGACAACTGTTTTCTGTAGACTATATATGCGATAGTCAAGTTTGCGGTGGATGGAAACATTGCTTTGGTCCATGAAAGTGGACGATGAATGAGAAAACATGCATGTGGCCTGCATCTAAGTCTGCAACTAAAATTTACAAGGCTGTGCGATCAGGCATGGAGCCAGACTCCTCTTTCAAGCCAACATGGCGGCATGGGCAACGAACGTTGGCAACGAGCGAGGGAGGTGCTCATCACTGTGCTCACCAAGTCTGAGAGCGCCCGCGGACTGGAGCCGCTCGCGAGGAGACTCGTCGATCGCTACCGTCGGGCGGGACAACCACATCCCCTCGTGCTGTACACCGACAGAGACTGCTGCGCGCAGGACGGGCCGTCGAAGCTGGTCGCAGGGCATGACAGTGTCACTCGACGTCTGGCATTTCATGCGCCACATCTCCGACGGCGTGACCAGTGAATCGCACCCGCTGTACGGCACATTTATGCAGCGACTCCGCAGCTGCATATTCGAGTGGGACGACCACAGTTGCGTGTTGTGACACCAGCCACAACCACACCTGTGTGGTAATTATCACACACCAGTTACTCACCAATGTCCACTTCTAGTGCCAACTTTCAGCATTTGTATGACTGTCTGGGTCATTTTATGGTTGTTTGGTTATAGTTTCATACATGGTAGTTGCCTGCATGAGTAGGCCATGTTTTACTGCCACTGAGCAATGTGTGTATGCTGTCTTTTTGACATTATTGTTACCTCATGCTTAATAGTAACCTGATGATATTATAAAAGGGATCATGATTTTCATTTTCCATAGAAAACTAATTTGTTTATAACATTACGATTCATGTATATGCATTTTAATGGAAACTTTTCAAACAATCAACTGGACAACTGTTTTCTGTAGAATGTACGAGATAGAGGAGTTTGCGTTGGATGGAAGCTTTGCATTAGTCCATGAAAAGTGGATGACGTCAAATAAAGGTCATAAAGCAGCATGCGTGTGGCCTGCTTCTAAGTCGGCCATGAAAATCGACAATGCCGGGTCAGGCATGGAGCCAGACTCCACTTTCAAGGCACATGAATGTTGCGTGTTGTATTCATCAAGCAAGTATAAGTATTGATTAGCATTAACATTAACTGTGACTGGTAAAATAATAAATCTGTGTGAAATTTCTGACCAGTCTGTGTTTTGTAGTATTGGTTATTATCTTGTGCCATAGACAAATAATGACATATATATTGCATGTATTTGGAGGGAACATTGGCCACTTGTCACATTTTCACTTAAAGGAAAATTTCTGACAGTGCAGCAAGGCACCCGTATGAAGAGTAGGAACGTTGTGAGAACCAGGCTTCAACAGAAAACTGTCAAGTATGAAAGTCTACATTTCTTTTTTTCAGGTTTGGTAGTACGGCAGCAGTGATCACACTACCGTCATACAGATATATCCACAGCAGCTGACCGAAAAGAGACGTGACCATGCGAATCCAGGAAGACACTGACACAGAATGGAAGCATTAAGTCATGGCAAGCGAACGGTAAGTCCAATGTTGCATGTGTAATAGTAAGCCCTACTATGGATTAATTTAGTGGTCTTGGTCAGCAGATGATTAGGTAATCTAAACATCTTTTACCCTAATCATGTTGTCAACAGTTGGAAAAGCAAGTGGCCCTGCTTTGACACCGACATTAAGAATGGGACTTACTACATGTACTTGTCAATCATCCCACAGCAGGAAGAAGACTACAACCACGGTTGTTTTATTTCAATAATTACGTTACTTCTACATTCTGCATTCTCCCTTCTGTAAGCTAGCTGCTATACGATGCCGAAGGAAGATCTGTCGTCGGTCGAGTGGATTTGAGTAGGCTGACCAGCGCGGTCGCGGGCAACGGCCGAGACGTGGTTCCTACTGGGCGAGGACACTCGAGGGCATCGAAAAGTGTCCCAGGCATAGGTCGGCTGCCACCGAGGAAAGAAGAATGGAGAGGAAGAGGGAGCTGGCCATCAGTGCAGAAGGGAGGCAGCCGGAGGAGAGTAGGATGCCCAGGATGTCGATGATGAGTCAGACCCAGTCTCAACATTTCCAAATGCACATATGATGAACATGTACAATCCCACTAACACCGATGGCCTGACACACTTGACCATCATGTTTTTACAATGAGAATCGGTAGTACGGTAGTATAATTATAATAATGATATACTATAATAGTATGTACTATTTCTTATTTTAAAATGTTCACTAGGTGGAATGAGGAGACTCACAGCGAAAGCTGTACAGAGGCCACATGACCATCACATCACCACACCAATGAAGCTCTTCGAATTTGCTTAAAATAATCATTTAGTATTAATCGTTATTCCGTAGGACACAGCAGAAGAAGTTGTGCGAGAATCTGCGGGAATATTGCGTTGCAATAGGTACATGTTCCCATATAGCCAGATGTGCCAGGATCACGTGATTGGGTCTCATGCCATAAGTAGAGTAGCCACCAGAGCAGGGTTGAGCCACCCGGACAAATTCACAGCAACGAAAATGCACCACAAAACAAGCACAATGTATGGTAGTTGCGGCATGAGAAGGCCATGTTTTACTGCCACTGAGCAATGTGTGTATGCTGTCTTTTTGACATTATTTTTACCTCATGCTTAATAGTAACCTGATGATATTATAAAAGGGATCATGATTTTAATGTTCCCTAGAAAACTAATTTGTTGATAACATTACAATTCACGTATATGCATTTGAATGGAAACTATTCAAGCAGTCAACTGGACAACTGTTTTCTGTAGACTATATATGCGATAGTCAAGTTTGCGGTGGATGGAAACATTGCTTTGGTCCATGAAAGTGGACGATGAATGAGAAAACATGCATGTGGCCTGCATCTAAGTCTGCAACTAAAATTGACAAGCCAGACTCCTCTTTCAAGCCAACATGGCGGCATGAGCAACGAACGTTGGCAACGAGCGAGGGGAGGTGCTCATTACTGTGTTCTCCGAGTCCGAGAGCGCCCGAGGACTGGAGCCGCTCGCGAGGAGACTCGTCGATCGCTACCGTCGGGCGGGACAACCACATCCCTTCGTGCTGTACATCGACAGAGACTGCTGCGCGCAGGACGGGCCGTCGAGGCTGGTCGCACTCTTCAACGGGTGGGAGGGCGTGACAGTGTGACTCGATGTCTGGCACTTCATGCGCCGCATCGCCGTTGGCGTGACCAGCGAATCTCACCCACTGTACGGCACATTTATGCAGCGACTCAGCGGCTGTATATTCGAGTGGGACGACCACAGTTGCCTGTATTGTGACACTAGTCACAACCACACCTGTGTGGTAATTATCACACACCAGTTACTCACCAATGTCCACTCTTCTCCGGGTCATTATATTTTTGTTAGGTTGTAGTTTTATGTGGTAGTTGCGGCATGAGAAGGCCATGTTTTACTGCCACTGAGCAATGTGTGTATGCTGTCTTTTTGACATTATTGTTACCTCATGCTTAATAGTAACCTGATGATATTATAAAAGGGATCATGATTTTCATTTTCACTAGAAAACTAATTTGTTTATAACCTTATGATTCACGTATATGCATTCTGAATGGAAACTATTCAAACAATGAAAAATGGATGACGTCAGATGAAGCAGCATGCATGAGGCATGCTTCTAGGTCGGCCTTGAAAATCGACAAGGCAGTGCGCTCAGGCATGGAGCCAGACTCCTCTTTCAAGGCACACGAATGTTGTGTGCTGTATACGTCAAGCAAGTATAGTATAAGTATTGATTAGCACTAACATTAACTGTGACTGGTAAAACAATAAATCTGTGTGAAGCTTCTTACCAGTCTTTGTTTTGCAGTATTTTTTATTATATTGCGCCAGAGAAAAATAATGACATGCATGTATTTGGAGGGAACATTGGCCATTTGTCACATTTTCCCTTCTTTTCCTTTAGGAAAATTTCTGACAGTGCAGCAAGGCGCAAGTACGAAGACTTGTTATTTTTACCAAATGAGTGAACGTACTAGTTAATTGACTTCGTTGGTTACTATTATTGTCGGTTACTGTCGTTGTTCATTCGTTCGTTCTTTTTCAAGTTCTACATTCTGCATTCTCCCTTCTGCAAGCTAGCTGCTATACGATGCCGAAGGAAGGCCTCTCGTCAGCCGAGTGGAGACACTGTCTCCGCGTCTTTGCGCAGGGTGACTGGCTCGGTCGCGGGCAACGGCCGAGACGCGGTTCATACTGGGCGAGGACCCTCGAGGGCATCGAAAAGTGTCCCAGGCATAGGTCGGCTGCCACCGAGGAAAGAAGAATGGAGAGGAGGAGGGAGCTGGCCATCAGTGCAGAAGGGAGGCAGCCGGAGGAGAGTAGGATGCACAGGATGTCAATGATGAGTCAGACCCAGTCTCAACATTTCCAAATGCACAGATGATGAACATGTACAATCCCACTAACACCGATGGCCTGACACACTTGACCATCATGTTTTTACAATGAGAATCGGTAGTACGGTAGTATAATTATAATAATGATATACTATAATAGTATGTACTATTTCTTATTTTAAAATGTTCACTAGGTGGAATGAGGAGACTCACAGCGAAACCTGTACAGAGGTCACATGACCATCACATCACCACACCAATGAAGCTCTTCGAATTTGCTTAAAATAATCATTTAGTATTAATCGTTATTCCGTAGGACACAGCAGAAGAAGTTGTGCGAGAATCTGCGGGAATATTGCGTTGCAATAGGTACATGTTCCCATATAGCCAGATGTGCCAGGATCACGTGATTGGGTCTCATGCCATAAGTAGAGTAGCCACCAGAGCAGGGTTGAGCCACCCGGACAAATTCACAGCAACGAAAATGCACCACAAAACAAGCACAATGTATGGTAGTTGCGGCATGAGAAGGCCATGTTTTACTGCCACTGAGCAATGTGTGTATGCTGTCTTTTTGACATTATTGTTACCTCATGCTTAATAGTAACCTGATGATATTATAAAAGGGATCATGATTTTAATGTTCCCTAGAAAACTAATTTGTTGATAACATTACAATTCACGTATATGCATTTGAATGGAAACTATTCAAGCAGTCAACTGGACAACTGTTTTCTGTAGACTATATATGTGATAGTCAAGTTTGCGGTGGATGGAAACATTGCTTTGGTCCATGAAAGTGGACGATGAATGAGAAAACATGCATGTGGCCTGCATCTAAGTCTGCAACTAAAATTGACAAGCCAGACTCCTCTTTCAAGCCAACATGGCGGCATGAGCAACGAACGTTGGCAATGAGCGAGGGGAGGTGCTCATTACTGTGTTCTCCGAGTCCGAGAGCGCCCAAGGACTGGAGCCGCTCGCGAGGAGACTCGTCGATCGCTACCGTCGGGCGGGACAACCACATCCCCTTGTGCTGTACATCGACAGAGACTGCTGCACGCAGGACGGGCCGTCGAAGCTGGTCGCACTCTTCAACGGGTGGGAGGGCGTGACAGTGTGACTCGATGTCTGGCACTTCATGCGCCGCATCGCCGTTGGCGTGACCAGCGAATCTCACCCACTGTACGGCACATTTATGCAGCGACTCAGCGGCTGTATATTCGAGTGGGACGACCACAGTTGCCTGTATTGTGACACTAGTCACAACCACACCTGTGTGGTAATTATCACACACCAGTTACTCACCAATGTCCACCCTTCTCCGGGTCATTATATTTTTGTTAGGTTGTAGTTTTATGTGGTAGTTGCGGCATGAGAAGGCCATGTTTTACTGCCACTGAGCAATGTGTGTATGCTGTCTTTTTGACATTATTGTTACCTCATGCTTAATAGTAACCTGATGATATTATAAAAGGGATCATGATTTTCATTTTCACTAGAAAACTAATTTGTTTATAACCTTATGATTCACGTATATGCATTCTGAATGGAAACTATTCAAACAATGAAAAATGGATGACGTCAGATGAAGCAGCATGCATGAGGCATGCTTCTAGGTCGGCCTTGAAAATCAACAAGGCAGTGCGCTCAGGCATGGAGCCAGACTCCTCTTTCAAGGCACACGAATGTTGTGTGCTGTATACGTCAAGCAAGTATAGTATAAGTATTGATTAGCACTAACATTAACTGTGACTGGTAAAACAATAAATCTGTGTGAAGCTTCTTACCAGTCTTTGTTTTGCAGTATTTTTTATTATATTGCGCCAGAGAAAAATAATGACATGCATGTATTTGGAGGGAACATTGGCCATTTGTCACGTTTTCCCTTCTTTTCCTTTAGGAAAATTTCTGACAGTGCAGCAAGGCGCAAGTACGAAGACTTGTTATTTTTACCAAATGAGTGAACGTACTAGTTAATTGACTTCGTTGGTTACTATTATTGTCGGTTACTGTCGTTGTTCATTCGTTCGTTCTTTTTCAAGTTCTACATTCTGCATTCTCCCTTCTGCAAGCTAGCTGCTATACGATGCCGAAGGAAGGCCTCTCGTCAGCCGAGTGGAGACACTGTCTCCGCGTCTTTGCGCAGGGTGACTGGCTCGGTCGCGGGCAACGGCCGAGACGCGGTTCATACTGGGCGAGGACCCTCGAGGGCATGGAAAAGTGTCCCAGGCATAGGTCGGCTGCCACCAAGGAAAGAAGTATGGAGAGGAAGAGGGAGCTGGCCCTCAGTGCAGAAGGAGGCAGCCTGAGGAGAGAATGATGCCCAGGATGTCGATGATGAGTCAGACCCAGTCTCAACATTTCCAAATGCACAGATGATAAACATGTACAATCCTACTAACACCGATGGCCTAATACACTTGACCATCATGTTTTTACAATGAGAATCGGTAGTAGCCACACTCGAACAATTGTGAGACATACACATATATTTACAATAATGATACAGTATGTACTATTTCTTATTTTTAACATTTTCACTAGGTGGAATGATGAGACTCAGCGAAAGCTGTACAGAGGCCACATGACCACCACATCACCACACCAATGAAGCTCTTCGAATTTGCTTCAGCCAATATTCCTGCAATCAAGTTCTGCTTTTCAACTACAGAAGAAGAGAAGAGTATTATGAAGAACCAACCCTTCTTGTAAGAGCAAAAACAATGTCGCACTAACTTTGACCTAATTGATGCCAGACCGGCGATCGTTCCCGCTCACTGAATTGTGACTTCCACGACTATAATGGCTGCCTCTGCATTGAGTGTTAAAAATGGGAAGAAAGAAACAGTCATGTGTTTGACAAAATCATACGAAGGATGACAGAGGCGGGACATAACCGAACCACCTCTCAGTGTCGCGTCAAGATAAAGCTCTGAAGTGGGCAACAGCCACAAAACACCGAGGTATAGTATATAAGTAATCTTCAAGTTAGTGTCATACAGATGGACACACGCACACGATACGTGCAAAAATACTTCGCCATGTCGAATTGTGTATCAGCACCCCGTAGTGATTCCCCATTTGTATCAAACGGGAATTGACGTTTCCAGTTTGCATATGTAACCGTAAATTATCTCATTAAAACTTAACTAATCTTTTCTAATCTTTTGTCCCTTTATACTTTATGTTATTCTAATAAACCCCAAATTTATTAGTGTGATGATCTCGATCACAAAATGGCAGAGATTAACGTGTACGGGTGTGTGTCAGAAAACAAACTTGTGGAGATCTAGCAGGAGTTCCCGTGCCTCTATGATATACGAGCAGACACATATGAGAATCGGGAGCAAGCGATTAAACGAATTGCTGAAGAGGTGGAGCAAAGTGGTAAGTATTGGTGAATTATAATCTTGCACTGGGCATTATTAAAACAAGTTGGTCGTGATTTGAACCACGTGCGTTCGAGTCGTTTACTATAAAGGCGCTGTCTCATATAATAATATACGTTGGCTATTATATATATGTGTGTGTGTGTGTGCGTGTTTGTGTGTACGTATGTATGTGCGTGCATGTATTAAACAAGATACGGCCTGCACTTGTTGCTTCCAAGTTAAAACCCTGCGTGAAATGTTTGATGTTTTTATCTTGAATAACTGACAGTGTAATGACTGTAATGACTGTAATGGTAGACTGGAGAAATACCAATACTGTTATCTCCTTTGTCAGCTGAATGGGTGAAAAACAAAATACGGCAGCTGCGCAACAGTTACAGCAAGGCCAGGAAGACGCCACCTAGTGGGAGTGCCCGAAAACAAGTGACTGCCAACTTTCTCCCTACTGCATGGGTATTTGAACGCATCGGTATTTGGTTCAGTTAATGCGCATTCACAGCCCACAAACTTAAATATCTGCATGTAACGGACCACAGGCAACTTGCCAACTCATAAGAACAGAAAAATGGCAAAGGTGCTTGAAGCGACACCTACTGGTCATGTCTCGTATGTTTCTCCGGAAGTTCTGCGAGTGACAGGCAGATCACTGAGAGAAGCAACCTTACACAAATGGTTGACCAGGGTGGTCAAGGACTTGATGTGCAAGACAGTTTGCTCCCAAGAATATGATAGTACAAAATTGTTTCGAAGTGGCAATCTATTTAACATGTTCCATCAGAAGAAAAGAGACTGTGACAGGCCACTGTAATGGTCTCAGTCTCGTGGAAGTCTCAAAGGGTATGTGCCGGCCCTCTATGATGAACTCTGGTGGCTGGCATATGTAATGGATGTTATTTCAAGTGAAGAGGAGGCTGAATCGAATTTCCATCACCCACATGGACCATCACATAGTGACTGTATGTGTTCAAGTGAGTGATATTCTCAACGGACACAGGTCGGACCTACAAATTGTCCACCAAAGAACCTGATAAGTGTATGCCAACTCTTGTTGTTCAGTGATCTCACAAAATGTGAACTGATGAAATTCGTAATTAGTGAGCACATACGGTATATGGATTTACACATCAGAGATTGGGTTGTATGTTTGTATTGTACATACTTTCTGGGATAATAGGTATTTAATCCAACATGAATTAAATACATGTTACCCAAGGCACTGAGACATAAACATTGGTATCTGTGTGGGTCGAGGTCCTACCACTCCGTGAGAACCGAGGTCCTACCACTCCGTGAGAACCGAGGTCCTACCACTCCGTGAGGACCGAGGTCCTACCACTCCGTGAGAACCGAGGTCCTACCACTCCGTGAGAACCGAGGTCCTACCACTCCGTGAGGACCGAGGTCCTACCACTCCGTGAGAACCGAGGTCCTACCACTCCGTGAGAACCGAGGTCCTACCACTCCGTGAGGACCGAGGTCCTACCACTCCGTGAGGACCGGCAGCTTCTTTGCCAAGACCCACAGACCACTGTGGGCGTGTCTGTGTGTGTTGTATCTGTGTGCACCGAACTCACCAGTGCTGGTGGCTGCGGACACTGGGCGTGTCTCGTCAGTGTGTGCAGCAACACTTCCTCTGGAGGTGTCTGCGCAAATGAGCAGGAGGCCTCAGCCCTCCAGGGGGAGCTAGCAACCAAGGATGCCCATCTCAAGAAACTGCAACACTCTGTCCTGCCACTGACTGACCTACCTCATGACAGTTCCGTATTAATTTTTATAAAAGTAAAGTGTAGGATACTAGTCCTGCTCATACCTTGCTATTCAGTTCGGTTTCGGGTTGTTCGGGTGGCATCTTAATGACAAGGCTCCATAGTCCATAAATTGCCTTAATGTAAAAGGAAGTTCTTATGTGGTGCAGAGACCATCGTGGTCACTCCCCTGCTGCTCACCAGTGGGTATTTGGCATTGTGGCCCGTCGACATGTCGGCTACATGGAGCTTGTCCAGGCTCAATAATTCACAGTGACCAGTGGGCAGCCACAACTACCACTGCCACACCGTCAACCACAGCCAAAACTTCGTGGACCCAGTCACCGGTGTGCATACGCAATCCATTGAAAACTACTGGGCAAAGGCGACGTAGCGGAAAACCGGGTCTTGAAAAATATGGTCATTTTTTAATTGTGCGCATGCGCACGCACAAGTTGCACGTGATCGGTCAGTTGTCCTCAAAGACCTACATGATATGTTCTCTTTCAAAGAACCGAAGTAAGTTAACTGTTATAATAACATTAGTTATTGTATCATTTCATTGTCTTTATCAGATACACATGCCCTCAGTCAAAGACTCTCAACAAGCGGGCATCTTTAGTTCCATCTATTAGTATTATTATAAGAAGTGCAGCCAGCAGATCCAAGACAAAAAAAAAATCTGTATAAACACACGTGGTGTTATCAAATTGCAGTCACGTATCAAACTAACTGCTATGTATCTCTACAAGTGATATTTGAATGTTTCTTAGGTCAGGTTGCATTCCACAAAGCTATGGCCGTCACTGTTTAGCATTGAGGGGGTTACGAACTGTGCGCAGCCTCTTGAGTGACTATGCCGCCCTGCTGTCTTCATGTCCCGGGGTGAGACACCAAACTGTTCTTATTGATATACATTATAGTGAAACATTTGGTCTTAAAATATTTTATAAGTTTTTACTTGAGCACATGGGCGGCACGCTACAAGGGTCATATTACGCAACTTGAACATTTCCTGGCCAGCCTACTGAAATAGTCAGTCATTGGATGTTAATATTACGCAACTTTAAGTTCCAAATGTCTTTTGAATTATATATATTTATATTTCAGCGACCGAATGTTTCACCTAGATACTGAAACATTCAGTTATCTATTTCTAATTGTGCGCTTATGACTACTGTACCAACCAAATATTTCAGCGACAATGACCAAATATTTCATTGACAAAATATTTTGTTAAAACATATCACTGTGCTTTATTTGTTCTATAGCTTCCTTTCTTTTAAAATAACCTTTTGTTTTTTATGCATTGCTATTACAAAAGGGTATATATTTCTTAATTTATTGCCGACACATTTCAGGTTGCGGCAACACTGCTCATCGAAGCAACACAGGCATGTGAGCAGACAAGGAAATTAGACTTGTACACAACAGAAACGTTGTTTATGCTGCCTGACAATTTAAAGAAATTGCCATCTTTGTAAGTACAAGAATTAGGATAACTTATCTAATTATACATGTTTATGTGTATTTACAAGATATGGCAGTTGTTGATTAGTTTAAATCAGGCAGTATGTATTACTAGCACCTGGATTGTGCTGCTGTTAAGGTGAAAGGATAAATGTTTGCCTACTAAATGTCCTATCGCTACAGTCTTTTAAAACTGCTGTCTATATATATATATATATATACATGGCTAATCTAACATTTGTTTGTGCTGAACTCTGCTATGTTAATAGCCTATTTACATTGGAGCAAATTCATTAAGGAACACACTTCTAAGGGAGGTATTCTAACAATGATTCCTTGGAAAACTACTGGATCGATGAAAATAGTGCAGTTTATATGTATTATCTGTATCAGGATGTCAATGACTTCTCCTTAGATATGTTATACATCTCATTGCAGAGCACCGTACAAGAGGCTTGTTATAGAGCCATTCCTGTTGGCAAAGACTCTGGAGGCCCTCGGCCTGACAGAAGAACAGGCAAATGCAATATGTGGAGTTGAATAAACTGTGTGACAACTCACTTCTACTCAATTAATGCACTCACTCACAATCTATGCAAAACTGGAGGAAACCCTAATATGTACACCCATAAAAAGTGATTGGTCAAGGGAGATCAATTTGAATGAACAGGAAGCCTGGCCTCATAAAAAGGGCTCTACAGGCAACTGTTATGCAATATCAACAGATTTAAGCTGATGGGGAGTAGGAGTGCTCCCCAGTTGAAACATCTCCCCAGCTGGAGGGTATAGGGGAGGGGGCATTGGTGAACAAAGGCTGCCAGGGTCAGTAGGCAATTGTAGCCCACAACAGTGCCATGGATTATGCAAAATAACCAGATAAGGCAACCTGGGTCTCAGGGTTGAAGGAAGTCCCTGCTGTGTGTGACACCAGATGGCAGTGGACCCTTGAGATGGTGTCAAGCACAGCTGGGAGCCTGGGATGTTCTTCTACTCCCCTGACAAGTGATAAGAAGATAAGATAAGGGTTCCAGAGGGAAATGAACATTAGTGGTTTAGAGGATACTTGGGCCTGTAATTGGCGGGAATATGAGAGACAGCCATTGGCTAGTTTTAAATGACAAGCAGATTGGGCTGGGAGGTGAGGCTGAGCCGCCTCTGTAGCTGGGCTGGACTGACTTAAATTGCATGGTCAAGGCTGTGGGTCAAGACAAACAGTTAGAGTTTGTACACTGGACACAATAAAGAGTAAGATTAGACCATGGGCGTATGTGTTTTTCTGTTTGGTGCCTCTGGTTGTCTAATAGGGCTATGGCAGGGTTCATTGATATACTTTATAATGAACCATGCATAGTATGGTAGGATTCATTATAAATTATTATATTAATTAATATGATACTAAAGTACAGATGGCAAGGCAGTGTCAGATACAGCTGGGACTTTCTCCTACTCCCCTGGCAGGAGATTAGATCTAGATTAATTGAGGAAGTGAAAGTTGACTGTGTTGGTCATTAGGGCTGTAGGTGATAGCCGGGCACTGGAGTTGGTGCCCAGATAGCCACCCCTATGGCAGGAGACAGGCCATGTCATATTAATATGTGCAAACTATATCACATTAATTATGGTGAATATATTTTGTATATAATTTTGTCGAGCTTAGTTAGATGTCTTTATTTGTTTATTAAATATTTTGTGCACCACTGTAATCCAATAATCCTGCCATCCGCCACTTTGTATGTTGTCTTCGATGAATAGGTATTGCCTTAATACGATCTACTCTTGCCAATCATAGTATAATACTTTAGAATTGGAGTCTTTTCGTGAGGCTTTGGACAATGAGTCTGAACAAATTTGCTAAATGTGCCTACACATTTCCATGATCTCAATGATTATTGTGAAAACGTCTCTTCCTCCTGTGAGGTATTTGTGTGTTCTGAAATGAAAATTTCTGACATACCTGATGCCAATGAGCATGAGCTGAATGATGTTGAAACTGATGATTTTGTTGACCAAATGTGCTCCAATGACACTGACACGCCCAAATGTGGAATGAATGTTACACTCAATTTCAAGTATACCACGAACAACAGGTAGGCCTTTGTTGGAAGGAGTCGTTGAAATGTGTGAACTGTGAGTCAGACACAGAAACATTAAAATTGTAAATTGCACTTTACTTATCTTGATTTTTTCATGTTGATTAAATCAATTATTTAATCGATGATTTAATCAATTTGATTAAATCAATGCCAACCCTGCTACAGCTACAGCATCTACCTTGTGGACGGCTGAATTGTCAGGAGACATGACAATACCTGATGTCATTGAGCATGAGCTAAATGATGTTGAAACTGATGATTTACTTGACCAAATGTGCTCCAATGACACTGGCATGAGTATAGTTCATGACTGTGACAGAGTCAACATTTTCAAATCACTGTCTCTGAGACTGAATCTGAATGTTTCAGTCGTGACTTTGAGTCCAACACATTCGACTCGGATTTCATGGATGAAAACTGTGCTGATGGGCAAATGGGCGAATTAATTTAAGATTCCTCATGTTGCTCTGTGGAACACTTCTGCATTATGACATTCAGAGTATGTCAAGTGGACTCTACCATCACTTTGGTCAATTTCGATTGTGCACACTAAGTCAACATAGATGGCCTTCCCATTTTCAAAAGAACAAAAGCCCAGTTTTGGCCCACCCATCTAGGGAAGAATTGTGAAACCAGTAGCTTCTGACCCATTTATTATAGGTTTGTTTAGTTGAAATCAGAAGCCTGATAGTATTCATGAATATCTGGATGACATCGTTGCTAGAATAATACATTTTGTATCTGGAAAAGAATGCTTAGATGTGGAATGAATGCTACACTGAGCATGCTGAGCAGAAGATGTGCACTTTGCCACAATTTCAAGTATACCACGAACAACAGGTAGGCCTTTGTTGGAAGGAGTCGTTGAAATGTGTGAACTGTGAGTCAGACACAGAAACAGATCTAACGATCGGAAGTTCATGTATGGAAAAGAAAGAACAACCATGTAGCGACAAGTAAGTTTTTAAATAATTATTCGTGTCGAGTGTAAGGCTACGTCACATTACAATTGTAAATTGCACTTTACACCGGTCTGCTGGGTTCGACAACGGCAACCACAAAGTTGCGTCACATTCTCACAGCAATGGACACGTCACCTCCCCGTCACACAAGCAACAATGGATGACTTACGCATGAGAAGACAGAGATCTAAGGAAACTAACACTCTTCGTGGTCTGCCAAAAGATGCTCCAATTAACATCAGCGTCGATGTTCGATACAATTCTACCAATCTCAAAAACAGTTACAGTTGTGGTGGACAGAGTGCGTTGCAGGCTCTCGGGACTGCATTCAGCTGGCACACTGGTCAATGGGAAATGTCAAAGGGTTAAACGTCACCTGCCCTGGACATGTTGGATGTACAGCCAATGTCCCAGCTACAGAGCCACTGTCTGAGTAGAGGATCAGGAAACACATTGGTGACAGTCTGGCACAAGATGGTGTCGCAATCAAGTATGTCACTACAGATGGAGATGCACTGGCTTCACGTGGCATACAAGATGCCATGCCAGCTGGCATGGAAACACAGAGGCAATCCGATACAACACATCTGTTTCCCGGAGAGAATGCTGCGAGGCGAACAGAAAACAGAAGACTGTTTGCAGAGGATGTGAAGACAAGGTGTCAGATTGAAGCACACTTCAAGGACTGATAGAGATGTTTCTTGGTCAGGTCGCACTTCACATGACACGCCGCAGACTTACAAGTTACAACAAATCCAAACGAATCTGCAAACAGAGCCTTTTCTGCATCACTACCCAAGAACATTAAGTTCAGTCGAAATGCACTGGGACGTGTGTGTTCTGTCATAGATCGCCTAAACTACAGTGCTGGAAAATCAATGCTGCGGAAGCTAGAAAATGTGCAATGTCCCATTATGAAGGGTGGAAAAGTTGCTCGCGTAGTTAAGCGTATCCAGCAAGATGTTGTCTACCAACGAGAATATGCCAGGCTGTGCCCCAACACGGAGGAGCTACAAAGTTGAAGACTACTTCAAGGAAAACCAGAGATCTCTACTTGATGTTTACAGAAAGCGCCAGCTTGATCGCAAACCAGCCAGTCAGACAAAATAATAATAATGTATTGTCATTGTCATGTAATATTTATGTGAGTTACTTTTTGTGGGGTAATTATTAATTAATTGACCAATGTGGTGCGAGACAACATCGGAGACCGTGCACACAAGCGATGTCACCGATCTGACAAGACTTTCACTGAACGCCTGAATTTCTTGAAGGTGTTGGCATGTGCATTAGATTCAGACATGTGTAATCTGGTTGGTTCAAGTACACGAGACTGTTTGATAATTTGTAGATGTTGTTGTGAATGTACAAGTTTAAAAGATACTTAGTGTGTGAATATCCAACGAGTCAGACTCGAGTCGCAACAGTCAGAGGGGTCCCATGACGTTCTCGCAACTGATGTGGAGGAGGAGGAGCCATTAAGACGAGAGAGAAAGAAGTGGCAAGAGAAAGAAGTGGCAAGAGAAAGAAGTGGCAAGAGAAAGAAGTGGCAAGAGAAAGAAGTGGCAAGAGAAAGAAGTGGCAGTCAAAGACCCGACTTCAGCCGCCCGAATTTGAAGATGCTGAGAAAGATCTGCTCAACATGATAGCAAATACCGTAAAACAAGTTGGTAGCCAACGAGAACCAGTAGAAGATCATATAAGTATGTGTGTTAAAAATGTGGAAAGCATGCTTAGGATGATCCCCGATAGTCATAGTCTAATGATTGCAAAACATGAACTAGAACGGGTGTGTTTCCGCGCCGTCATGGGGGAGTATGTAAACAAGCCGACCAGACAGTTCCTTCCAGAAGCACAGATTCCACAAGTCCCCCAAGGTCCTCAGTTCGCACAAGGACCATCAAACACAAGCCCAATCGCCAGTTCGGGTTTTTGTCGTCTATGCTTGCTGATGAAGATTGGTGTAAATGACAACCATGCATACGTGTCATACAGATCTACATAGCTTATGTATTTAGTGTGTAGTTACGAATTGTATACGTGCAGACAGACAATAGGTTTATCTAGAGATTAACGTATAGGTAAACATGTATCCATTATGCACGCACGCACACACACCTTCATGTATTTATCCTTGAAGACATCGTAGATGGCTTGGCAGACCTCTGGAATAAACTCTCCGAAAACAACTCATCTCTCAGGGAGGAAGTTTGTTTGCTCATTGTAACCCGTTTTCTTTTGCACCCACCCTCCTTCCCAAACTACTCCAGCTTAGACAACCTACTGTTTGGATTGGTGGTGTGGGCCCCACATGTATTTCGCTTACTTATTGGCATTCCCTATCGACAGCTATGTATGATTCATCATTACTTACATGGGGAATTGTATTTTGCTATCTAGGTTGACGACAATGCCCCTTGGCTTGTCTTTACTATATTTACATTATAACTAAGGCATATGTTATTAGAGGGCATTGCCACTTTTCACACACATTTAGTGACTCTCTTTCGCTACATAAACATAGCAATGTGCAGAAGATTCCAATACACATCATATTCTATACATATTCTATATTGATTAGGCGAGGAGCCAGTGGGGAAAATATATTTTTTTATCTGGACTAAGGTGAACAGTGGCAGAACGTTACTTGGTCATCGAGTTTGCTGATGATTGATTGCTGGCTGTCATACCAGAAAACTGGTGGGACATAAGCTGCGTTCACATGTACATACTTAAAACGATTTAGTTAAACCGGTTTAGTTAAATCAGTTTATGTTTGGAAATTGGGAGCGTTCACACGTGCAACAGCTAAACCGTTTTAAGGCGGAAGTTGATATGATGAACATGCGCAAGCCAGCATAGCAAAATGGCCGATGATACCGGTGCAGTTTCGCAGTTTTCAGTCATGTCTTTATTAACGATGTCAGCATCACGAAGGAGACGTCGTGCTCGAGCTAGGCCCATGGAAAGCGTAACCGATATGACAGGTCTCATGGACAACATGCGAAGAAGGAGACTGTGACGTACTTAAAACGGTTTAGCTAATCCGCTTTGCGTTCACACGTGCAACTTGAACCGTTTTAGTTAAAACGGTTTAGCTAATCCACCTACTGAAGTGGATTAGCTAAACCGTTTTAGCGCTAAATCGCGTTCACACGTGTCATTTCTTACCGTTTTAGTTAAACCGTTTTAAGGTGGAGGTATGAACGCAGCTATAGTTGGCTCAGGGTGTGCACTGTGGCCACCGTATAAGGCTGATTCCTTGCGCCTGCGAAATGCAGCCAAATTAAGAGAAGTCCCCATGGACACATGGAAGTCTTATCCAGTGAGGAGGGTCATGTTCAAACCCTGTAAGTATATATATTTTGTGATATCTGAATCACTTATAGTAGTATAGATTAGCTAATGGATGCTCCCTGGAGTGACAGCTAACAGGAGACTGGGGAGTGAAGAGAGAATGATGTCAACCCGAGGCCTCACACAGCATATGTACCTATTACTTGTATGTGATAAAGTAGTTATCTGTAACACTTCGAGTTGTTCATTCCGTCTGAACCTGCAGACATCACAATTTTGGAAATATTTTGTCTGTCTCAGGCCTTGTCATTACAATTGTTTACATATATATATGCATGTATGTATATATTATGATATATATCTATATATATATGTGTAAGGTAGTAGTTTGGATGCATGCACATATTCATAATTATATTATAATATGCATTGGCAGGCTAATTAAGAGAAAATACATATCTTAATTTACATTTTAATGTTGCTACCAACCACAATATGGCAGCACCAGTGGTGATGGATATTGTTACAGTGTAGTCTTTATTTTGTGAAACTTCATTTTCATGATTTAATGACCAAGTGTGGATTATAATTACATTTAAATAATTATAATCATCGATTAATAAGTTTTACCAACGTTATGAGATAAACTATCTCTGTGTCACTGTCACGTGTTTGACCAAGCCTTGGTACAGCAGCTGTGAGCTAGGCTGGCTCGGGTTTCGAACAACAAGGATGAGACATTTAATGTTGGAAGGAGCCAGACCTCACATTGTAAGAATCGAAAGGATATATATTTGAAGCATTACACATAAAGGTGGTAGGAGCAAGGTGACGAACTCTTAGGAATTATTATTAGCTGAACCGAAGGCTGGGTGGATGCTAGCCGTAGAAAGGGACATTAGCCCTATACTTAAGCTATACTTAGGAGCTGCGCATTCTCCTAGCTGGCCAGTAGCTGACCGGCCGGTGTGGGTATTATTATATGTCGACTAGACTAGTGTCCGAGCCTGTCCGAAGCACGGCTCACTATAAAAGGTAATGCATGCCTATAGCTAGGGTCTGCCTCGTGGCAGATGGAATAAATACCGTCGAAGGAAGACTGGACGGAGGCTGGGGAGAGGCAACGCAGGGAAGATGATTGTAGTATTGTGTTGAATGGAATAAATACGTGTTGTTACAAAACCGATCCTGGACTTCTGCTTGAAAAGATAATACACTTCGTGTGTGTTACGAGGTTTGCAACGGAGGACCGATCTGGAAGTAGGTCCCGAGTTGTAAGTTCTCTGACATGCAGGTTAGTGTAATACATCATGACCAGTTACCTCTAGGGTGGAATCTTGCATAACACTCATTAGGGGAGTGGTCACGAGACATCATAACATGATTGACATATGATGTGAGAGTCATAGGAGTCTCTAGAGCAGTGTTGGGGTTTTATTTTTATTTCAATTTTCGTCCAAAAGTTAGTCCACAATAAAGAACTTATACAAGACTGGAGCCGATTTGTTGTTGTGCAATATCAGACCATCACATATGTAATATATATATATATTATCTATGTACCACTGTTTATATATATCTACCACTATTTAGGGCTACTAAAGCCATGCATACATGCAAATACTTATATAATTTTACAAACAGGGTGTTTACTCCTAGAAGAGACTCTAACCAGTATGGAAGGTTTCCGATTCATCTATATGGTAATTTTAGGGCCATCTGGCCGAGGCAGAGGACCAACCCTGGTATTTTCGTACTCTAACAGGGGGTAAAAGTACACTGGCACATTGCCAATAGTACTGCAAAATATTAGATAAGCAGTCTAGCGTCTGTCCTAAGGCTACAGTTTAGACCGTATAAATAGGGGGGATTTTAATTACTCTGGGCAGACTGCTGGGGCCGCCGCTCCAGAGGGCCCTGCGCTCCAGAGGGCCCTGCGCTCCAGAGGGCCCTGCGACAGAGGGCCCTGCGACAGAGGGCCCTGCGACATGCTTGCCGTCAAGGCACATACTGTGTGTTATTGACGGGGGTTGACTACTGGGGCCATTTGTCGGGGAACACACACACACGCTGTTCACCCCGAAACACGCCCGCCGCTCCAGAGCACCCTGTGACAGAGATACTGTCACAGTACATTGTGCTGAAAGAAGTTGTGCCGTACGAGGCATATTGTTCTCCTGATTGAGGAACCACACCACACCTGTGGGTGAGTTCTTTGCTTGATCGCGTTGTAAGGAATTATGGTTGCATAAATTCCTTGTAATTACTTTTTATGAAATACTATAATTATTATACATGAAGTCATATTAATGCTATAGGCAAGCTAGAAGCTTAGCTTGGTTAAACCAGTTATATCCAGTTGTCTGAGTTCTCTAAGGATAGACCAGGCATAGGAGATTCCAGCTTATTATTATCCCTGAGACTCGACTAGAGCGTTGTCCGAAGCTTAGCCAGCGTTGGCCAGAGGCCACCGGAGTTGATTCACGACGATTCCCCAAGTTCCCATGACTATACTCCTCGTGTACCTGCAAATGACCCCACTCTCCTCGCCGCCCTGGCCAAACTGCGCCTGATGTCGGCATTTCGCGACGAAAACACAGAAGACGTCGATCGATAATTCAGCCTGCGGGGTGAGTCCTGTGCCACGATAAACCACAAATATGAACGACGAACAGCTAAGGAATTTTTGATTTGGGAGGCGATATCCTCCAGAAAATCTTTGGCATCGCCACAGAACGCCAAGTCGTCGAGGTGCGTCGTTGGATTGAGCGCGTGCGTCATGATGAGTTGCATGTTGTGCACGACATGAATCATCTAATGACGCTCGTTAATCACACGTATACCATCACTCGTGTGAACCGTCAGCATATTCGGGAATTGGAACAATACGTTTCGAAATTGGAACATCACGTCATGACTTGGATGACTGCGTTTGGACGCGACTTTGATCGTCGACTGAACGTTCTCACTGCTTGTCTGAACATTGATGACGCTATAAGTGGCCTGATCAGTTTGCATGATAGATGGCTTCGGCAACTGGCTACCTATGACCGACAGCGGGACTCGGTAGAATCAGGACGATTAACGGAAGTAATTTTAGCGCCGGCAGAACTAGCAAAGATTGTACGCGAAGGTAATTCTTTAGGTTTTTCAAGCCCTCATTTAGAATGGTATTATGAAAACGTCATAATTACACCAATGTGGAAAGACCACTCGGGTTTAGTATTTACGGCCGATTTGCCGTTAACTGATAACGTTGAGTATTTACGATATTTTTTTTGGACATGGCCATGCAGATTATACTATGCAATTACGATTACCCCCTATGGTTGCGTATAATACACGTGTAGGTAGTATGTTTCTCCCTCGGAATTGTGTGGGGCGCGATCCCGCTATCTGTATGTCAGGCCCTATTTATAACAACTACGGACTACGTTGTCCCAGGGGTGTTCTGACAAACGATGATTCGCATCGAAGCAATGTTTTGTTACAGTTGGGGGTAACGTGACGCCAAGTCACGATATACAGGAATTAGAGGAAGGCACTTTTGCCATTCTCTCACCAGGGGAACCATTTCAGTGTTATTGTGCGGGGCAGGCAAGTATAAAAGGTAATCTGCAGCCTGGTCTCTCCGTGTTAACTGTTAAACCGCGGTGTCGCATTAGTGGCGACTCGTGGACACTGGAAAGGTTGTATAAGGCGACTTCCACTTTCGCTTGGAAGTTGCCAATAATTACTGTTCATCCATTTCATTTCTCTAAGGTTGTTCCCGACTTCTGCTTGAAAAGATAATACACTTCGTGTGTGTTACGAGGTTTGCAACGGAGGACCGATCTGGAAGTAGGTCCCGAGTTGTAAGTTCTCTGACATGCAGGTGAGTGTAATACATCATGACCAGTTACCTCTAGGGTGGAATCTTGCATAACACTCATTAGGGGAGTGGTCACGAGACATCATAGTGGCGAGCGCGATATATAGGAGCACGTACGAGGATTCGCTACTCACAAAATGGTAAAATCTCGATCCTCGTCACCCGTTCGACCCTATACCATCATTTCCCTGGATTATCCGCTATTAACGTACGACGAAGCTAGAGCCCTACCGTTACCTCCCACACCACCGGAGTTGATTCACGACGATTCCCCAAGTTCCCATGACTATACTCCTCGTGTACCTGCAAATGACCCCACTCTCCTCGCCGCCCTTGCCAAACTGCGCCTGATGTCGGCATTTCGCGACGAAAACACAGAAGACGTCGATCGATAATTCAGCCTGCGGGGTGAGTCCTGTGCCACGATAAACCACAAATATGAACGACGAACAGCTAAGGAATTTTTGATTTGGGAGGCGATATCCTCCAGAAAATCTTTGGCGTCGCCACAGAACGCCAAGTCGTCGAGGTGCGTCGTTGGATTGAGCGCGTGCGTCATGATGAGTTGCATGTTGTGCACGACATGAATCATCTAATGACGCTCGTTAATCACACGTATACCATCACTCGTGTGAACCGTCAGCATATTCGGGAATTGGAACAATACGTTTCGAAATTGGAACATCACGTCATGACTTGGATGACTGCGTTTGGACGCGACTTTGATCGTCGACTGAACGTTCTCACTGCTTGTCTGAACATTGATGACGCTATAAGTGGCCTGATCAGTTTGCATGATAGATGGCTTCGGCAACTGGCTACCTATGACCGACAGCGGGACTCGGTAGAATCAGGACGATTAACGGAAGTAATTTTAGCGCCGGCAGAACTAGCAAAGATTGTACGCGAAGGTAATTCTTTAGGTTTTTCAAGCCCTCATTTAGAATGGTATTATGAAAACGTCATAATTACACCAATGTGGAAAGACCACTCGGGTTTAGTATTTACGGCCGATTTGCCGTTAACTGATAACGTTGAGTATTTACGATATTTTTTTTGGACATGGCCATGCAGATTATACTATGCAATTACGATTACCCCCTATGGTTGCGTATAATACACGTGTAGGTAGTATGTTTCTCCCTCGGAATTGTGTGGGGCGCGATCCCGCTATCTGTATGTCAGGCCCTATTTATAACAACTACGGACTACGTTGTCCCAGGGGTGTTCTGACAAACGATGATTCGCATCGAAGCAATGTTTTGTTACAGTTGGGGGTAACGTGACGCCAAGTCACGATATACAGGAATTAGAGGAAGGCACTTTTGCCATTCTCTCACCAGGGGAACCATTTCAGTGTTATTGTGCGGGGCAGGCAAGTATAAAAGGTAATCTGCAGCCTGGTCTATCCGTGTTAACTGTTAAACCGCGGTGTCGCATTAGTGGCGACTCGTGGACACTGGAAAGGTTGTATAAGGCGACTTCCACTTTCGCTTGGAAGTTGCCAATAATTAATGTTCATCCATTTCATTTCTCTAAGGTTGTTCCCGACTTCTGCTTGAAAAGATAATACACTTCGTGTGTGTTACGAGGTTTGCAACGGAGGACCGATCTGGAAGTAGGTCCCGAGTTGTAAGTTCTCTGACATGCAGGTTAGTGTAATACATCATGACCAGTTACCTCTAGGGTGGAATCTTGCATAACACTCATTAGGGGAGTGGTCACGAGACATCATAGTGGCGAGCGCGATATATAGGAGCACGTACGAGGATTCGCTACTCACAAAATGGTAAAATCTCGATCCTCGTCACCCGTTCGACCCTACACCATCATTTCCCTGGATTATCCGCTATTAACGTACGACGAAGCTAGAGCCCTACCGTTACCTCCCACACCACCGGAGTTGATTCACGACGATTCCCCAAGTTCCCATGACTATACTCCTCGTGTACCTGCAAATGACCCCACTCTCCTCGCCGCCCTGGCCAAACTGCGCCTGATGTCGGCATTTCGCGACGAAAACACAGAAGACGTCGATCGATAATTCAGCCTGCGGGGTGAGTCCTGTGCCACGATAAACCACAAATATGAATGACGAACAGCTAAGGAATTTTTGATTTGGGAGGCGATATCCTCCAGAAAATCTTTGGCGTCGCCACAGAACGCCAAGTCGTCGAGGTGCGTCGTTGGATTGAGCGCGTGCGTCATGATGAGTTGCATGTTGTGCACGACATGAATCATCTAATGACGCTCGTTAATCACACGTATACCATCACTCGTGTGAACCGTCAGCATATTCGGGAATTGGAACAATACGTTTCGAAATTGGAACATCACGTCATGACTTGGATGACTGCGTTTGGACGCGACTTTGATCGTCGACTGAACGTTCTCACTGCTTGTCTGAACATTGATGACGCTATAAGTGGCCTGATCAGTTTGCATGATAGATGGCTTCGGCAACTGGCTACCTATGACCGACAGCGGGACTCGGTAGAATCAGGACGATTAACGGAAGTAATTTTAGCGCCGGCAGAACTAGCAAAGATTGTACGCGAAGGTAATTCTTTAGGTTTTTCAAGCCCTCATTTAGAATGGTATTATGAAAACGTCATAATTACACCAATGTGGAAAGACCACTCGGGTTTAGTATTTACGGCCGATTTGCCGTTAACTGATAACGTTGAGTATTTACGATATTTTTTTTGGACATGGCCATGCAGATTATACTATGCAATTACGATTACCCCCTATGGTTGCGTATAATACACGTGTAGGTAGTATGTTTCTCCCTCGGAATTGTGTGGGGTGCGATCCCGCTATCTGTATGTCAGGCCCTATTTATAACAACTACGGACTACGTTGTCCCAGGGGTGTTCTGACAAACGATGATTCGCATCGAAGCAATGTTTTGTTACAGTTGGGGGTAACGTGACGCCAAGTCACGATATACAGGAATTAGAGGAAGGCACTTTTGCCATTCTCTCACCAGGGGAACCATTTCAGTGTTATTGTGCGGGGCAGGCAAGTATAAAAGGTAATCTGCAGCCTGGTCTATCCGTGTTAACTGTTAAACCGCGGTGTCGCATTAGTGGCGACTCGTGGACACTGGAAAGGTTGTATAAGGCGACTTCCACTTTCGCTTGGAAGTTGCCAATAATTATTGTTCATCCATTTCATTTCTCTAAGGTTGTTCCCCACGCTGCCATTTCCCAACTCTTCCCTGCTGCAGCATGGAAATCGTTGCCTGTCCTGCTCGATGTTAAATTACATACTTTTTTCGAAATGCAGGCCGAAGGCAAATTTTCGGATATTCAATGGGATGGTTATGTGAACAACATACCTTTTCTCAACTTTGCATTATTACTCATGATTTTTGCTAGTGCGGGTGTCGGTGTATATCTTTTTCGAGGGCGGCACAACTTCTGTACCACCCGTGTTACTCCGACTCCGCCGGATAATCCAGGCTCTGCAGACGCCTTACCTGCCGCCGATACTGGAAATACTGATTTTCTGCCGGGGGAACCTTCCTCTTGCTTTTTGGCATCAGGACGCACTGCTACTCAATCATGCTAGTTAAAATGCACAGGCCATGCTAGCGCTAGAAGTATAAGGGCCCTTAATGCATCGATTTGTTTGAAGTTGTGTGTGTTATTTGGTGTGTGTATCGATGCGTACGACGGAATAGTCTTGTTGCGTTAAACCGCAGACTTGTTTTCTATGTACAGTCCCATAGATGGACTGTCGTACATTGCTACTGATTTTTGTGCTTCCTACAGGTATCTTTGTCCAGTGCTCCCGCACGAAGGACTCTACATGTGTACTTTCACTGTGGTGCAGCTCTTTGCTGTATGTGTTTTATTTCCAACTTTTGGGTTGCTGTTATAAATTTGGTGTGTTGTGTTGTGTTTGTGCCTTGCTGTTCTACGTGCTTGTTATGCTTCATTATGATTTCTTCCTTCCGCTTCTTGGGTTTTTTCTTCTGACGTGAATCTGTGTGATTCACTACCGTTAGGGGGGGAGATGTAAGAATCGAAAGGATATATATTTGAAGCATTACACATAAAGGTGGTAGGAGCAAGGTGACGAACTCTTAGGAATTATTATTAGCTGAACCGAAGGCTGGGTGGATGCTAGCCGTAGAAAGGGACATTAGCCCTATACTTAAGCTATACTTAGGAGCTGCGCATTCTCCTAGCTGGCCAGTAGCTGACCGGCCGGTGTGGGTATTATTATATGTCGACTAGACTAGTGTCCGAGCCTGTCCGAAGCATGGCTCACTATAAAAGGTAATGCATGCCTATAGCTAGGGTCTGCCTCGTGGCAGATGGAATAAATACCGTCGAAGGAAGACTGGACGGAGGCTGGGGAGAGGCAACGCAGGGAAGATGATTGTAGTATTGTGTTGAATGGAATAAATACGTGTTGTTACAAAACCGATCCTGGACTTCTGCTTGAAAAGATAATACACTTCGTGTGTGTTACGAGGTTTGCAACGGAGGACCGATCTGGAAGTAGGTCCCGAGTTGTAAGTTCTCTGACATGCAGGTTAGTGTAATACATCATGACCAGTTACCTCTAGGGTGGAATCTTGCATAACACTCATTAGGGGAGTGGTCACGAGACATCATAACATGATTGACATATGATGTGAGAGTCATAGGAGTCTCTAGAGCAGTGTTGGGTTTTATTTTTATTTCAATTTTCGTCCAAAAGTTAGTCCACAATAAAGAACTTATACAAGACTGGAGCCGATTTGTTGTTGTGCAATATCAGACCATCACATATGTAATATATATATATATTATCTATGTACCACTGTTTATATATATCTACCACTATTTAGGGCTACTAAAGCCATGCATACATGCAAATACTTATATAATTTTACAAACAGGGTGTTTACTCCTAGAAGAGACTCTAACCAGTATGGAAGGTTTCCGATTCATCTATATGGTAATTTTAGGGCCATCTGGCCGAGGCAGAGGACCAACCCTGGTATTTTCGTACTCTAACAGGGGGTAAAAGTACACTGGCACATTGCCAATAGTACTGCAAAATATTAGATAAGCAGTCTAGCGTCTGTCCTAAGGCTACAGTTTAGACCGTATAAATAGGGGGGATTTTAATTACTCTGGGCAGACTGCTGGGGCCGCCGCTCCAGAGGGCCCTGCGCTCCAGAGGGCCCTGCGCTCCAGAGGGCCCTGCGCTCCAGAGGGCCCTGCGACAGAGGGCCCTGCGACATGCTTGCCGTCAAGGCACATACTGTGTGTTATTGACGGGGGTTGACTACTGGGGCCATTTGTCGGGGAACACACACACACGCTGTTCACCCCGAAACACGCCCGCCGCTCCAGAGCACCCTGTGACAGAGATACTGTCACAGTACATTGTGCTGAAAGAAGTTGTGCCGTACGAGGCATATTGTTCTCCTGATTGAGGAACCACACCACACCTGTGGGTGAGTTCTTTGCTTGATCGCGTGTCAAACACGCTGTCAGTACCGTCACATTGTATTGTGTTTATATTGGTTTAGTTAGTGAAGTATTTTAGTGAGTGTCTTAGATTTGTACTGTTAGGATTTTGATGTAATAAACTGTAGAAACCTTTATGTATATTGTTTGTGTTAGACTGAGTGAGTGAACGTGTGCCCGAGTCCGCCACTAGACGTCTCCGTGCCGACCGCTCGTGCCAAACGATACGATTTGGTGGCGGGGTTAATCCCGCAAACGCTACACACTACTCAATACCAGTGCGTTTCAAAATGGCTGTCGGTGTAATAGTTGTGCGTTAATGAACCGACTGTCAGTGCAATATCCACAGCGATATTGAATCGACTGTCGGTGCAATATCCACGGCCTACTTACTATGTGTCAGGCATTAGAAAAATTATCATGTTCAATCTCTTTCAGGATATCACATAGATCATTTGCTCTACTGCATGGCAGACAGTTAATTGTTGGCTAAAGAAGTATATGATACTTCAAAAGTAGCATGCACACATAACATGAAAACTGTGTCAAAACATTCAACATGAATTATATTTGATGAAATAAAATAACATTTACCTCAAAATCACCATGTCAGCCACAGTAGATTCTGGACACACCCAGGCACACCACTTACACTGAACAGGTGGTTCAGCAGACTGAGCTGAGATAAGACTCTGTGACCCTCTTCCTGTCACTGACCAGATTTACCAGCAGCCCAGCTGTCTAAACATGGCTATCACACTGGCAGGGAGGGGGGCAGGGCAGCCTGCAGTGACTTTGATGTCAGAGCAGGGGGGCCTGGAGGGGGGGGGGTCTAGCACAGAAGACTGACTAACAGAGAATAAAATAATAGACAACATGGTGTAAAATTTGCACAATTTCACTGAATGTTTCTTTAAAATAAAAAAGGCTGAAAGTATATACACAAGCATGTATTGCTTCTCATAATGGTTGATTGATGTCTGCAGTGATGCTGTCCTGGTTCGTGGATGCTGAAACGACAGAATGCAGCATAAAAAACGCCACACCCATCTCCCCTGGACAAGGTGATGTGCAGGACTGGGACATCAGCAGCAACAGATGACAATGTGTCACTGTTGTCTATAAGGAAATACTTTTCAGCTGACGGGTCCAGTCAGTCGTTAATGAGGTGGTTCTGTGTCACATGCACAGAATGTATAAAGGATGATGAGAACCGATCTGTGGCCTGTGACAGCTGCTTGCAGTGGACACATTTTAAGTGTGTGGGCATGAAGTCTGCCCCAAAAGGGAGGTGTTGGTTTTGTGCCAACTGTAAGAGGGGGAAGTGATAAGTTGAACCCTAGACTGGAACGGAAAAAAAAAATGGTCATTGCGTTGCCATTGTGCTTTTTAGCTCTTAATGTCCAATATGTATAAATGTGCACTATTTGGTGACGTACATGTTTACACGTGGCGAGTAGATTATATTTGAGTATATTTACTATAACCTTTTACTGTAAGATATTTTTAAATTAAATGTCATTGGTATTATTCTGCTCAAAGTTGAACACTAGACTGGAACGAAAAAATGACTGGTCATAATGTTGCCATTGTGCTTTTTATCTCTTGTTATAATGTGTTATATTTTGTGACTTACATGTTTTACACACAGAGAAGAGATTATATTTGAGTATAACTCTTTACTGTAATATTAAAATAAACGAATAAAATGTCATGGGTATTATTCTGTTATTTTGCTCAACAGTAAACAGGCTGGAACGAAATATTATTTAGGCATTCGTATTATTTATGTACAAATGTTTTAATAATTATACCTACCATGTTTGGTGTATACATGTTTGACATTTCAGACTAGCATTTATAATTTTCGTTTATAATTACATGTGTTTGCTTCACTTCCTGTCACTGACCAGATTTACAAGCAGCCCAGCTGTCTAAACATGGCTTCACTGACAGGGGCAGGGGAGCCTGCAGTGACTTTGATGATAGTGATAAAGGAGGGGTCCACCAAAGGAGCAGGGGTGGCAAGGAGCAGGGGGTCTAACACAAAAGAACATGGCATTACTCCATGGAGTAGATTTGTTTGAGGTCCAAGTCTGGGTAAATGTGGTAATCTGGAAATTTAGTTGAAATGTACACCTAATATAAAGTTAATACTGTATCATCCTGACTGTGTTCTTACAAGATAAAAAATTATGATATACTCTAAAACAAATTACAGTCTGCAGATCTGAAGAAGAGTTGCAGTGTCTGGAGAGAAAACTGGCAGACAAACACTTCTAAGAGAAAATGGTTAGTCTGCATCCATTCTAAAAGCTTACACTAATTTTGTTTCATTGAAATATCATAGACCTATAATTAAGCTGTCTAAGGAGTTGAATACTTTGCTATTGCGTTATGTTCTTATCCACCAGTCAATATTCAAGAAATAATCAACAACAGTATACATATATTTCAAATTACCAAGTTAGGAACACCTTATTTGCTCCATATATTTTGTAAAGTTTTATTTATTTCACTGCCCAGTGTACTGCCACACTGAGCTCTACGGGTGTCGCAGGTTTCTCCTGCTGCAAGCTGCAATATGAGTTAAACAATCTTGAAAGCAGTTCTACACCCCAGTTTGTACAATAGTCACTTCTTTTTTCGCCAGGTGACGCTACTGGGCACAGGAGGTGGGAGTAGCCTGAAGAATGTCTGCAGGAGGATTTGTCGGGAAATCCTGACAAACAAAGTGAGCATGGGGTTCAACCCAACCGGTGCCAAACTCCACATTCTAATGCACATTTTCACCGCGAACTATTTTGGGAACGACAGCACTGGTGTCTCTGACGTCACACCTAGAACCGGTGTCTCTGACGTCACACCTAGAACCGGTGTCTCTGACGTCACACCTAGAACCCATTCGTGTATAGGAAATTTGCATGGTAAAACTTTCTATTATCACTCAACGGCTTCGATCGATCTCTCGCATTAACTTCAACTTTAACGATGGTTAAACGGTGTTGTCTACAATTGTAACAACACAAACAAAAGTGGTCATACGCTGCATGAATTTCCAAAGGAGGAAGGTCTGCGGAGGCCGTGGATAATAGATTGGGGAACAACTACACGGACTGGACATGTTCCCCCAAAAAATGTCTTTGACGCTACATACCCTTTAAAAACACATCACAGTGAAAGGCATTGGCACAAGTGGTTTGCTGCTTGGTCCTGTGACATTATTCTCAGATACATGCAATGGTATCGTACTATTTTTGTATTTTAATTGCAGAATCTGTCAGGAGAAATGAAGACACAAACGATGCCACGGACAAATCTATCCAAGAGTGTCTTTCCAAATGGTTCACTGGGGCCAAAGGACTGGGGAAGGTCAAGAGAAGACAACACACATTGTGGAGTTGCTGCTATCTGATGACATTTAAATAAAACCTGTCAGAGAAAAAATGGTTGAATATTTCTTTTCTATAATGAATTATTATGATGTGTGATGCATACATGTGCAGTTTGAGTTCATGCTACACACGCTATGATATTACTGAAACACTAAAATAAGCAAATACACAATACCTTCCATTTGAGAGAATGTACACTGCTTCATGTATTACTATTCCAACTTTATTTCAGTAATGAATTGTTAGGAAATGAGCATGACATGATTACGGTATCAAGACACTTGTTTGAAATTGTTTTGCCAAAATGACCTATTTCAATTAAACCATCAAACAGAACATCCTAATTGTATATGTTGGGTAACAAAATGGCAGCATCGAGCAAGCATAGCAGCGAACCTCACGAAAAAAGAACGATAAATGTCAGACGGAGGAAGAAAAAACACTGGCTGAAGCAATAGCGGACGCTGTTCGCATAGAAAACGGAAGGAAACTTGATACTCGATCGAAGTCGAAAACAGCGATACTGCGTCGAAGCACAAGGCTGAGGGTGCGATGACGGGGGAACGCCAGGTCACGCCCCTGGTAGCTGGATGGCACATTCAGGGTGGTCAATGAACCATTTATTTAACTACTGGCCATTCACAGTTTTCTGAAGTCAGGGGATCTTATGAAGCAAGTGTCCTTGTGCTTTTGCACTCATGTCACGAAGGAAAAAGCACGACTGTGTTGCCGTGATAAATGCAAATCATAGGATGTAGGCCACACACACCCGTTGTTGAGATATAATTGTGGATTTTGAAAAGGCTGTGTGGGAAGCACTCGGCCTGTGCCTTCCAATGGTTCCACTGGGCACAGACGGTCTGCCGTTGGGTAAAGAAGCATGGCCTTTGCAATGCATACATGCACCAACTACCATCAGAGCTCATGTGTGTGAGCTCATGGCACTGCCGAACTGGCCCGCGTCACACATTGAGCCAGCTTTTCAAGAAATGAAGCTACGCTGTCCAAATGACGACAGACTGCATGCCCTACAACAGCACATGCAGACAACATGGATCCTGTCCCCAGCCACCCTCCTGTTGCATGAGCCACGTTTAAGAGATCCATCTGCACCAATAACGGTGCTGAAGGCTGGCACCATCGCCTGAACTTCAACGATCCTCACAACTACCTCAACGTGTACGTCCGTCCGTCCGAAGCATCGATGCGGCCCCTGTAGGCTGAAGATGTGCTTTGAACAAGATATAAGCTGTATCGAGCACAATCAAAGTAGGCTGCACAACCGCTGTGACTGATGTACGAATGCGCCAACCGAGCCATCAGTACTTGCGGCAATACGCTAATTTGGCTGACCACATGGAGGCAGAGTATCCTGGGAACAGACTTTCACTGTATATTGACTTTTTTATTTTAGAAAATAAGGTACACTTTGAAAATAATGGCATGTACATCATAATAATTCATTTATATTTTTATATCTGCACAGGCAGTGATTTGGGACATTCCGACACAGGCCGATTTATGGAACAGCTAAACTGTATTTAGCAAGTCAAACGTGTTGATATATAATTCTATATATTTCTTGCAGTGCCATGCATATCCGTCGCCCAACGTCATGTCAGCAAAACACATCCGACAGGATAACTGAGCAAGACTATTTGCAAAATACTAGTCAAGAACATGCATATAGATCAGCGCCAACAATTACGGGAGCGAGTTCGTCTTGAAATAAATTCATGGTGAAAGTGAATGGTTTGCCCCTGCCTCTGGATGATTATGGTATGAAGATGGTTGTTTGAAATTGTTTTGCCAAAATGACCTCCTAATTGTATATGTAAAGTGGGTTGCATTCTCTGTATATCTAGTTATCTACCAATTAAGCCGCACAAACCCTAGAATGGACCCAGATATACTGCCACATGACACCGATACATACAGCCTAGATGCAACCGAGATCCCCAAGATCGATCTCATGTGCAAAACCTAGATCGGGTCAATGTCGGCTATCTCAGTTCGATATATAGGGCCAAGATGGGGCCGATGTCCTATGGCTGCCAAGATTGGGCCAATGTTGTATGCCGAGATAGTGAATGTTGTACTACAGTTGTTTACATTCATGATCACCATAATCTGCTGTTATTGAACAAGTGTTCTCATTCTTTGGACTTGTCCACAAAAAGTTGCGCTTTTACATTTAGTGTCTCTTTCGAAAGACACAGGCAAATGTGGGGTGAACGAACCCAGAGTTTCGAAACAGCGGTAGGTGAGATTGAACCACCGTCACCTCGATTGACAGTCCGGCGCTCTACCGCGCGACCACCGCTCCAGAATGCTGTGTGGCAACTTTGACGTGATTATTAATCAGTGGGGGAATTCAGTGACATTAAGAGAGACACAACTTGAAGTAAATTTGCATTAAGTGCGAATAACAGTAATAAAATACTAATAACATTAATAAAAGCATACATCATTTGGAGGTGCATGACATGATACAAAATTCATAATTCTGAATCGAGAATTTGACTCAGACTGACTTTGAAACAACTCTCTGAGACGTGAGTGAAGGCGAACCGTGGGCGTGGCGTGAGTTAATGAGTGCGACGGCATGCAAAACATGCTAAGAATATTAAAATGCATTATTTTTCAATCCTATTTTGTATCATATAATTACATAACGTCATCTGATAAATTGGCCGATGCCTAGTGAAAAAGTGGGCCGTGCGACACCCAGAACAGAACTAGGGCAGCAGGTTGGCATGCTCGGTGCTGTGTCCACGCAATGTGACACTTGACAAACTCATGAATTAATTATGAAATCATCCACTAACAGTATGATGGATCATAATAATATAACGTAAGACGAAGCAATACTTGCCATCCGTGAGGTGAAATGCCCTGGACGCCGTTCTTTGACCGACAAAACCACGCAGATACCCGACCAAACTGGAAATCATCCTAGACCGACGAAGCGCTTGGTACGAATGACGCGCGGTCGCCGCGGTGAGACTAATCTACCTCGAAGACAGAAGAGTTACACTGATAGCGCCGGCGCTCCGGTTGCGTTGCGGGTTCGGCCGCGACTACAGTGTTTGCATCGAGTCGACAATAAAATAATTTTGGTCGCATCGGTTGGGAATGTTTCTCTATAATTATTACTATAAGAAAAAAATGTATCATTGTATAATATAACCATTTTAATAGCAAAACAGCAACCATGCACGGTTTAGTCATCGTGGCTGCGTACATGCACGTCCGTATTGATATTCGTATGCGAGTGGACATGTACAGCTGTATGCTTATATGACTGCTTGCGTGGTGCTTCTCCCTGTTAATTAAGTTTACTCGCTTTTGGTGTTTAGCTAAATAGTATATTACCGCTTGGTGTTTAGTTAAATGGGCGGGTGTAGACGTGTAATATATATGTTTCTATATTTCACTGACGGATCACAATTCGACTTTATAATAATAGTAATTACTACACTTCTATTGCGTCCATATCCTTGAAATGTCAAGCTCAGAAGCACAACAAACAAAATTACTTGACGCAATCATAAGCGGTGACATGCAAGAGTCGTCACTGGAACATGGAACCGCTGAAAATGTGTAGTAGAAAAACAACTTCAAACACATACATAATAATAATAATATATTTTATTTAATATAGCGCCACATCCAATTTCAAATTGTTCGTGGCGCTTTACATACATTAAAATCGTAAAATACAAATACATGTATGTCTTGAAGTTGTTTTATGAAAGGCGGCTATATAGTTTCCAAGATGTTATTGTAATAGGGGGTTGACTTCAATTTTTGGGGGGAAATGAGAAACACAGCAAATCATAATGAATTCTTGTCAACCATAAAAGTGTAAACTATTATTACATTTTCCCAGCTTCATCGTAGTAATATTAATTAAATCATAGTATGATGTGATATTCACCACGGTAAAATCATATATATTTATTGAGGAGAACTATAGAGTAATAAATCAAAGTAGGGCCTACATCTTAGCAGGGATGCGCGTGCACCAAATGTATATCGGATAAACAGAAAACCAATGCTTGTAATAGTTGCTAGTACTAACTATTATTCATGTAGGACAAACCACTCACCTCCCGTCGTGCCGGAAATACTTGTCATTTGAAGGTGTTTGACTTTGCTTCTATTGGATACGTGTTACGATGGGGTTGTCTCAATCAGATCCCCACGGGCCGGCTCGTGTTGCTCAAACGTATCCGTGGCCCTGTGCACGATACGGCCCCAAGTAAAGGTGAACCCAAAGATATTGATGACGTCACTGTCATAGAACACGTTCAAATTGTATCATGCTCGCAAACCAGGCTGTTTGCCATTAAAACAACTACCCCTGGCTGGTCCGCTACGCGCACTGTGGAGTTAGCCGAGTTGAACTGGCAGTTGATTTTGTCCGTCACAACTGTGTCAGTCACGAGAGCAGCGCAAATGACAAAAGTGCTTTACTCGGCGAACTAGATACATTCCTTCACAAAACACGTGTAACTTTGTGTATAACACGCGACATGATAACATAATTAGGGTTGCGTCAGTCACGTGACCATTGCATGTTAACCAATACTAGTAAACGAAGTGAATTGATGTAACCAAAACGATGCCAAATAACTGGTTTAACCAATACTCCGCTGCCTACCGCATCGATGTGAGCCTATGTATAGCCAAATGAGCATTTTACATCCAATCAAACCAAACCAAAACATTGGTAGAATGTATGGGAATTGCTCAGTCGTATTGATTGTCTTATGCTGCTTGTTGGCTCGCTGCGGTAGATAGCGGCACGACGCAGCACCACAAGCACAACGTGGTTACACCAGCACAACGTGGCACCACAAGCACAACGTGGCACCACAAGCACAACGTGGCACCACAAGCACAACGTGGCACCACAAGCACAACGTGGCACCACAAGCACAACGTGGCACCACAAGCACAACGTGGCACCACAAGCACAACGTGGCACCACAAACACAACGTGGTTACACCAGCACAACGTGGCACCACAAGCACAACGTGGCACCACAAGCACAACGTGGCACCACAAGCACAACGTGGCACCACAAGCACAACGTGGCACCACAAGCACAACGTGGCACCACAAGCACAACGTGCGCAAGTCTTTGCCTGGTGCCCTACAATCTCGCTTGCAAGCCTCTGCCACGCTTCGTCGATTCCGCTGTACTCAGTTCTACTCACCGGTGACGCTAAGTCGCAGAAGGACCTTGATCGATCGCTGCACACAACGCCAGCACTCCAAAGTCAGCAGTAACGTAACTGGCGTCTTCAATGCCTGTGGAAGAATTAACTTCGCATGCAGACGAATTATCTCAATCTTACAAATGGTTAGCCATCGGAATGTGTTTTAACGCAGTCATATACGACTACTGCAATAGGACCTATGGCAGCATTGTAGCAATAGCGCTACTGAATTGATGCCAAAAACAGATAAGATATATACTAATCAAAATCTAATCAAACGGTTGGGTGAACTCATCACGACGAGCAAGTCACAACTCGCTCTAAAGTTTCCCACCCTAGCTTAAAGGTACACAAGATTTGTATAGATCTGTCTGTCTGTCTGTCTGTCTGTCTGTCTGTCTGTCTGTCTGTCTATCTGTCTATCTGTCTATCTGTCTATCTGTCTATCTGTCTATATATATATATATATATATATATATATATATATATATATATATATATATATATATATATATATATATATATATATATATTTGTCTAGTCGTGTTTTAAATGAATTTAGAGATTTTGCTGTTACCACTGTATCAGGGAGACTATTCCATGGTTCGGTAATTCGAATTTGAAATACATTTTTTCTTAAGTTTAGTTTGGCTTTGTTTTGACTATAGCTTAGCGACATATTTTCACACAGTCACAGAGCTGTGGGAATGCACTTTTAATTAATCCAAATCAAGGTTAGTCTGTGTCAATCTGATGTACTCGAGTTTTGAAGTTTGATTCTGATCTGTTGTCGTGCAAAACCGCTACTGCGGCATGATGCACTAGTATGGTTGGTCGGTTTCAGGATGGCTAACTTCATGTTATAGTCCTGGACCTGCCCTATAGGCCCGTAGACATTTCGTACTTAAGAACGTTTGACTGTTGCTTTGAGTAATATATACATATGGCTTTAAAATTCTACTAGGTGGAAATTTCAAAAACTGGGCATAACTCGGGGACGGCCATTTTTAAAGATGCCCGCCACATTAAATTTCCCCGTACCTTAACAACTACGTCATATATAACAATAATTGTGTATATATATATATATATATATATATATATATATATATATATATATATATATATATATATATATATATATATATATATGTTGTAGGGGACAAGAATTTCAAATACTGTATTTTGGACTCCTCCGATATACACATCTGTCATTTTTAAAGATGGCGGTCGTCAAGACAAATGTCACCATATCTCAAATACTACGTCACACAGAGCAATTCTGTGAACGTTGCTGGATAACTGGTTGTATAGCGATGTCAACGGTTCTATTGTTGACCTTCACCATCCTCTAAATTATCACCAGTTTAAAAATGGCGCCTGTCAAACCCTATTATTTACGTATCTCAAGAAATACGTTATTCAAGCTATCACCGAGGGATATACAGGTGTCTTTCTCTACTAAGTCAATGTTGTTCCATTGGCTAGCGATAATCTAAATTGGCCGCTCATTGCAACCATATGAAATTATCCCCTGGCCTGGACTGATAAAAAAACAATGTTTTACCTAGACGGAAGAATGGCGATTGGCGTGCCTTGCCCGACTAACTCAAAGTTTACCGTTTATTAAGCGGGTTTTTGGTGGAAGTGAAATGAGAGTGTTTGTGCTTGGGAAATGTGAATATGAGATTAGGGTGGAGTGGATGGGAAAGAGAATAGGACAGTGTTGGGGATGGTTGGGGTGCGGTAGGGGCGGGGTGTGGAGGGGGCGGGGGTGGTGGCGTTGTGTTGTCTATGGGAGATACCTGACGGGAGCCGTTGTCAGGTCAATATCCTGCAATTAATGCACCTTTGAAGGCGTCCAGGTTGTGAGGGATAAATGCATTAGATGGAAGTCTGTTCAGGGAAAAAAGCTGTATTTGTAGTAGTTATGGGAGGTGGGTATTTGTGTGTATTTGTGTGCGTGGTTGGATCTTGTTTGGCTGTGTCTGGGTTTGAGGTATTGATTGGGATCGACGTCTAGGAGATTGTTTTTGCACATAGTAGAAAGTCTGGCCTCAGCTCTCCTTTATTCTATGGTTGGCCAGGAGAGGGCTGAGGCCAAAGTAGATCCATATACTTCCCAGCTGTAATTATGGACCACAAACCTTGCTGCCCGGTGCTGGATCCCCTCTACATATAGTTGATGTTTCGAGTGGTATATGGGTCCCACACCAGGCAGCAGTATTCGAGCTGTGTGCGGACCAGACTCTAATAGGCATAGCTCTTGATGGACTGGGGAACGGACTTTAAATTTCTGTTGATGAATCCAAGCTTGCTGTTTGCTTTATTGACTATCTTGTTGATGTGTGGGTTCCATGAGAGGTTATATGATAATTATGTCTATACTGTGGTGTGTTGCTACTTCGGCGAAAAATTTGAGGGAGGTTCCTGGAGAAATATGGGTGGACATGTCATTTATATAGAGTAGGAAGAGGAAGGGTCCAAGAACAGTTCCCTGTGGGACTCCAGAGGTCATGTTTACCTTACCCCATTTGTACCCTTCTACAAGCACTTCTTGTGATCAGATTTTTTATTCCAGACATTGACACGGCTGTGACGAGACAGACTCGGTGGGGTATGTCTGGGACGACATATTGGTATTATTTTCTGACCAGATCCGACTCCCTGAATGTATGCTCCACCACCAAGTCAAACTCAGTGGTAGCGCTTGCATTTGTCCTGGTGATCGACGTTTCTGCGCATGCACGAAGCAATTGTTGCCAAATGACATGTTACACTGTATGAATGAATGAATGAATGAATGAATGTTTATTTAACAACAGCAACACATGAATATACAACATAGTATGAAAAAGAATACAATAAATAATGGTAACGACAATACAATATAATATCGGTGCTGTTGTTAAAAGGACATAGCAGTAGTCATATGACTTGTAAGGCGCTATGCCCTTTTCAACTAAAATGCGTAATAGTTATAGTAAAAGTTATAAGATTTAATACAAACCAACAATAACATTTTTTTTTCATTATGTTAATTGTTCATAAATACGAAGAAAGTAACGTCGACTTTAAACTTTTCTTAAATTGTTGTAGACTTGGCAACTGTCTTATATTACTTGCAAGACCGTTCCATACGTGTGTACCTCTGACAGTAATTGACAGTAGTCTATGGGTGGTGTTTGCTTTTTTAACATAAAATAGTTTAGATTGTCTGGTATCATGCTTGTGTACGGCTGCAGTTGGTTCAAAGAACGCTTGTACACGACCTTCTAAACAGTGGTTGTTTGCTTTATAAAGCATAACCATAGTCCTATGTGTAATTAAATCTTGAAGTTTAAGAATTTTTGAACAGTGAAACAATACAGATGTATGACCATGGTAATCAAGACTATATATTATTCGTATAGCTTTTTTCTGTAGCAGAGAGTTTTCTTAGTCTAGACGGATACGTATTTCCCCATATTTCACAGCAATACGACATATATGGTTCAACAAGTGATTGGTATAACGTGCGTAATGCTTGAATATCAAGAACATCCTTTGTTTTATACAAAACACCTATGCTTTTTGATACCTTCGTTTCAACCGTTTTTATCTGCTCTCTCCACGTTAAGTTTTCATCAATGATTACACCAAGGAATTTTTTATGTGACACCTGCTCAATGTTCTTTCCATTAAAAATAATGTTTACTGTTGGTCTAAGTTGTTTTTTATTTGTAAACATGATAAAATTGGTTTTGTTTACATTAAGCGATAATTTATTAACTCTGAACCATATATCTAGTTTTTCTAGTTCGTTATTAACTGTACGTGTTATATCCACAATATTCCTAGTTGAGTAAAACAATGCTAGTGTCATCTGCAAACAAAATAATATTAAGCAATTTTGACACTTCACACATGTCATTTATATATAAAATAAATAGTACTGGGCCCAGGATTGATCCTTGTGGGACGCCACGCTTGATATTCTTTAGTTCTGAATTACTGTTGTTATAGCACACATACTGACCACGATTGGCTAAATAACTTTTAATCCAATCCAGTGCCAAACCCCTTATTCCATAACATTGTAACTTACTTAGCAGTATTATATGATCAACGGTGTCAAATGCTTTCTTCAGATCAATAAAGACCCCAATAGTGCTTTCTTGTGTATCTATTGCTGAAGTTACCTTTTCGACAAATTCGGTTAACGCTAATGAAGTTGAGTGATTACTTCTGAAACCATATTGCCCGTCAGTCAATATGTGATGAATTTCAATGAATGCCATTAACCTTTTATTAAATATTTTTTCTAGTATTTTGGAGAATTGGGGTAACAGTGATATAGGTCTATAGTTAGAAAATTGGAGACGATCTCCTGATTTAAAAACAGGAATAACTTTTGCTGTTTTCATGTCTTTTGGAAATATTCTGGTGATTAATGATCTGTATAGTCCAGAACTGAACATTTGATCAACGAAATGTTTCGATTCAGTTTCTTCTTCACAGTGTAATAGATCTATATTAAAATCACCACATATGTACACCACTTTACTGGTAAGATTTCTTAGTATATATGATAAATTTTCATTAAATTTGCTAATGCTAGTATTCGGTGCTCTATATATACAGCCGACATTGATTTTTGAATGTTTACTGATCTGTAGTTCAATAAAAATACTTTCGAAACATTCATCAATCGTATATGATATGTTCCGCAGGCATATATTAGGAGATTGACAATTTCTAAGTAGAGATTCGCATACAAATATGGCAACACCACCGCCTGTTTTGTTGTTTCTGGAGTTGCAGTACAATTTGTAACCTAAAAATGCGTCATCACAATTAGTTACTTCATTTCCATCCCAATTGTTTTCTTTAAACCAAGTTTCCGAAATTGCAATAATATGGAACTTATACTCTAGTTCTCGGAGAGTGTCCTTGATCTTATTTAAGTTGGCTTTTAGATTCCGGGCATTGAAGTGTATAACACTCAGATTGTTTGCCCGATCAGTACCGCTAAAGTTTGTTGAAAACTGTGCAGGGGTGAAATATCTGCACTGTGTAGGCAAGTCATTATATAATAAACATTCAGTATCTATTTCGTGTTCGTAGCAGAGTTCAGTATGTACAGGCATTATGAGTGTTCGTCGTTTAATGATTTTGCATTTACGTGCTTTTAATCACGATCTCTTACCACCAACTTGTCAAACGACAGGTAAGCGATCTTCCCTTCCTCGCGTGCTTTCATCATTTTGGGGAGAAGTCTCGCCATAATTCTCTGCGAGAAGTCTTCGTTCACATATATTCCACGAGGTCGTTTTTTCTTGGCCGCCGCAAGCACGAGCTCGCGGTCTTTGTACTGAGCGAATTTGACCACGATGGTCCGTGCTTTCGTATTCGTATCGTATAACTTATGTATAGTTACTATTAATAACACGTCCCACTGAATCACTTATAAAGCGCATCTTTAGTCCATATATATATATATATTATATATATATATATATATATATATATATATACACATACACACATATATATAAACATATATGTATATATATATATATATATATATATATATATATATATATATATGAGCAAAAAGATGTATATACACTTTCAGCAGTTATTTTTCTCAAAATAACACGTGACAAACATGTTTTCTCAAAACATGTTTTGATAGCAAACGCAGATCACGTGATTTCAGTGCGTCATAATCCATAACTACTAACGGTAATGAAACAAAGGTGATCTTTTTATTTATCAACGCTTTCACATTAGTCACCATAGGGAAACAACAGCCCGTGGTAGGTATAATAAATGCTTTGCGTTATAATATACATTTATCGCGCACAAGCAGAAATGTCACCCTAGGGCTAGGCCTGATAAATGTAAGCACGACAACGGAGCCAGCGTGGCGTAATCATCTGTTAAACGTGAAAACGTTCGACAAGCCTACATTTGACTAGTCTAGTGTCGATTGGTCTGGCGATTGTTTATTGTAGTAATCAATGCTACTTTATTTAACAATTAATTCTTCTTTTACATATGTATGACATGTAGACAAGAACGATTTATTTTATCTACCATTTTCTATTACTTTGGACATGTTGTTTGTTGCTGGCTATCACATTCGATACGTTTAGCGTCTAAACGATGTCATTCTATGGTAAGGCTGCCACAAGGGTTTCCCGCCAGTAAAAGGCTATCTCAAAGTTGAGTGACCACAAAGGTTTCCTGTCTCCAAACCACAGTGGTTTCCTGCTGGTGGCAGGACTGTCTCAGTGTTGAGTGATGCTCACCAGAGAGTATGTGAAGCAGTTAATGAAACAAAGGTTTCCACTCTTAGGCTAAGCCTAAGCCTTAGGGAGGGGTATAAATGCCAGGATCCGGGGACACACGATGAGAAAGACCTAGAGAGTTTTCAGGCGCACACAGGGTGCAGGGTGTGCAGCTGGAGGGTTTCCTTCCGGCTTGGGCTGGGAGGTGAGGCTGAGCTGCCTCTGTGTCGTAGCTGGGTTGGACTGGCATGGTCAGGGTATATATACATGTAGTTGAGTTTGTAAGCTGATTAGATAAAATAAAGAATGCGCCTGTCGAATTTTACATAAGCGTGTTTATTTATATTTACTTATGACAGGACACGGTTAATCCCTCTTAATTTACTCTGCCGTTGCCTAAGAGTAATATTAGTCTCTAAACAGCAGTACGACAATTCTTTGACTTAGTAAATAGACCTAGTCATTTACTGAAATAGATGGTAGGGTCTATCCGTATTCCGCGATGTTTTCCTTTGTCAACATTTTTATATATTTCCTTGAAATGTTCTAACAAGTTGTGTTGACGCTAGTTAAATAGTTTTATAATTGGTACTAATTTCTAATTCCAGTAGATGTTTTTAAAGGACATTAATTAAATGTAATCAAATTTGTTAGATTCGTTGAATGTCTAGTCTGCTTGAATCAGTGGATGGCCTCAATCTAAACGGATCTTTTGACATTTATTTAATCTATTCATGCAGAGCATACAAAAGGTTGACAGGTTCAATTGTGAGGAGTCTATAGGCCTCCATATTAATTGCATTGCGAAGTCTAGTTTGTAAACGTCACACTGGTTAATCTCATCATTGATTTTTTTAACAAACTAATTTGATGAATTATAATGCTATGTACAATTGGTACCAACCATACTTGAACAAACCCTAAGTAATGTACAGGTGACGTAAAGAAACAGTGCATTTTAGATTTACCAGTTGGTATTTACGCAACATAATAGTTGAGTGAAGCATTGTAATAGAAAATTTAATGGAATTTACCAAAATTAAGGAAATAAAAAGCCAGAAGTTATTTTGGGGTAAATCCTTGTGATCAATGGAAGAGAAGTGCTGTGCAGGGTTGGGTCCAAATACGTACTTGTATACAGAAATTTTATATTGGAAATTACAAAAGTACATATAATTGTATTTTGGTCTGTATTTGAAATTATTTGCAAATACAACCAAGTACGCCCACATTTTGTTTACCAACAAAACCCAAAGCATTGCCTCACGTAATCTGACAGGCCCAAGACAGAATGTGTTCACACCTGTGACATGGTCCATAATGGGTGGGCAGCACTGAGAACATTGGCCTACAGTGAAGCTGCTGGTTAAACATCTATGAATGAATGAGAAACCAGGGAGGCTTGTCGTAATCCATAGCCATAAAATCAGGTTTTAACTCCTGTCACTGAGAATATGCTTAAAAGAATCCTGCTGTCACCTGCTGTGTAAACATCCTGGGCTAGCACAAAATATGCCAGGTTTCCTCCTATGTGTAGTAATATCATCAAGTGCATGTATTTGAATTGTTTTTAAATAAAAAATGCAATGCATTTGTATTGTATGTATTTGAATTGAAATCTGGAAAAGCAACGTATTTGATTTGTCCAAGTTGTATATGTTTTTGATCCAAAAATGTGTATTTGGACCCAACCCTGGTGTTGTGTATTTCTTACTAATTATTGGTCATCATATAAAACTTGACAATATATCACAGGTCTAACTAACTAATCTGTATGGTGCTGTTCTTACTAATCATCAGAAAACTTGATAATATATCATAGGCCTGTACAATTCTAACTAAACTGTATCTTGCTGAACAGAACAGACCCGATTCTGCATAAATCATATATTTAATGTTCTCCCTTGCTATGACACAACATTGATGTTCCTGTCACCCAAGTAAGTGTCTTTATGTGAGATAGAATCGATCCATTTATATGTTGCAATGTTGTAGCAGCCTCTCCTACCACGTGTACACTTTCTTGAAGTCTTTAAACTTGTGCTTGGCTTTGCGCAACTTTGCGACTCTCTTCATCTCTGTGTGTCGTAGACACTGCCAGTACTTGTACGTGTCTGGCTCCAGCTCCTCCAGCGGAACGCTGCCTCGCTCCGTACGGAGCTCCCACAGCCAGTCTGGATACTCGCTGTCTGGTTTCAGCTCCGGATCTGATCCCTCTTTGTAGATGTTGCCTCCACAGACAAACTTGCAGAGTTTCTCCGGGTCCGTCTCAACTTCGAGCCGCTTGCGTTGAATGCCTCCAGCCGCCGCCATAGCCTTGGCACCCTTCGCCCCGGCTGAAATTGAAACAAGGAATTGTTAATTTTATATACAAAACATATTGCTGGGAATAGAGGTTGCGGTTTACACATTCCAGGATAGCATGGTTAGGTCAGTTGCTAAACCTGTGGGTGTAGACATTATCCAATGACCAGTCAGGTTGGGGATACAGCCTTGGCAGCAGGCAGTGGGATCATGTCAGCTTTGGGGACTCTACTAGTCTAGCCCTGGGTTCTGCCATGGCATTCGGCATGCCATGGCCATGCCCATTGTCATGGCATAGGCGTCACACTCACTCACTCACTCACTCACTGACACAGAATTTATAAAATCTATTTATTTGCACTGAAGCATTCATCACACCTAAACAACGGTGTTGGCCATAATGCCAAACACTGGCAGCAATGTGGGCATTTATTATGACTGATATAATTATGACAAACGTGAAAGGGTGTTTCACTGTGTGTGTGGGCGATAATATGCTGTATAGGATGAACAAGGTCAATCGGACCAGTTTTCCGACTAACAGAACAATTGTACTGATCTGAAGTAAACGAATACGCACTTAATTTCTTAACAGCATAACCATGCGATGGGATCTTCCAAGCTTGTGTTGGATTGCACAGATGACTTGGAATATGTGACTGCCACAATCGCTGTAATGACAACCTGAACGTCGCCATTTTAAACAGGTGTCGCCATCTCGTGTCGTCGGCGGCAAACAGGATCACGCAGTTTGCCTGGGTTACCTAAGCGCCGTGAGATGGCAGCACTTTCTGGTCTTGGCGTACAGTATCTTCACTAAGTTTTCAAGACCGCACGTCTTCTATCTGAATTGGAATCATTTCTATCTGACCAGAAAAATTGTAATTACATTTATGGTCAAGGAGACTCTCGTTAAGACATGACATGCCGCTAATATGAGTCCCACCCTGTTTAATATAATAATCTTAATACAACAGGTATACTAGCCGTTACAAGTACATAATTACGACAATAATAAAGCAGTATGATATGGTATGATATGATCTGTTTGGGAGAAAAAATACGTTGTTTCCCGGCATAAAAAACACACACACACGTGCGCGTCCATGTGCACACACCACACACGCACACACGCACACACACACACACACGCGCGCACGCACGCACGCACGCACACACGCACACACACACACACGAAAGCACGTACACACACACACGCACGCACACATACACACACGCGCGCGCGCGCACGCACATACTACTAGTCTACGTTGTGCCATGCCGCATAGGCTAGCGTCATAGGCACATCGCAGACATAAAATCATCAGTTTTTATTTACTGAGCTTAATATATATGTACTATTTATTTGCACATAATTACAACAATAATAAAGCAAAACAGGCGAAACGAGCGGAGCGCATCTGCCGTATAATATCAAAATTATAACAACAAACAGGCAGGCAAACATAAATAAATATACACAAAGTCACACGAACTCTTACACGCTGGTGCGCCAACACGCACACACATACACGCAAGCACGCACTCACGCACGCACGCACGCACCACGCACGCACGCACACACACACACACACACACACACACACACACACACATCGTGACGGGCGTTTTTTTTATCAAACTGGAAACAACGCAAATTTCGAAAGACACAACTAAAATGTAATCATTCTTCCAACTTGATGATGGAAACAAGGCAATTGGCTGAATGCCGCGAAGAAGCCCTAACTTACTCGACAGACAGGGTTGGTTATTTGTAGCGCCCTGTGCTTCGCTATGGAAGAATTCCATATGCCCGCGGAAAGCAAGACATAGTCTCCACTGCCGTTAACAAACTGGTGGCTTTCGGAACACCCCGCCAGGCACACGGCCGAACACACGCGGAGAGCGAACCCGACATTTCACTGTCAGCCTCACAGCGTCGCCTCGGGTGGTTCGTCGGCACGGATGCAGTTAGGCCAATGCGAAAGTCGTGTTTTTAGTCATATTTTATAGAAAAGCCCTGAAATTCGAACAGCCAATTCACGCAATGTCGTCTGCTTGTTCAAGGAGATGACTCATGAGCTGTCAGACGGAAGCATCTTTTTATCCTGCGACATTCGTCGAAAATGACGCAGTTTTTCAACAATTATCTTGTATTACGTTACCTTCTACGACAAGCTATGACAACGTAGAACATTATACGAGTATGATAAGATCGTATGTTTGTCAAACAATTAACCTTAATTACGTTACAACAGAACTGAAATTAAGACGAGTAAACTACCCGTTGCGTTCAGTGCCGCGGATCAAATTATATCGTTTGTTTTTGCAGACACTGTTAAGGACATGTTTTATAAAACAAATCCCGGTGTCTTATTAAGATTTTATCAACATATGCATGTGGTTGTTATTTGTAGTGCGCACTGGTTGCAGAGTTAACGACTACGCAGGCACATAGAATGAGCAATTCTCGACGTTCCCGCTTTGAATAACATTTGTAAATACGAAGTGTATAAGCGACAAACCCATATGCACTATTATTTGCCACGATACTAATCTGTTTTCTAAAACTGCTCCTATAGACATCCTTCGAGAACTAAGCTTAAATAGATTACTAATTATTTTTTTGCGATACGTGACGAAAACAGGAAGTACCTTTATGTGCAATTTATATGAGCACAAATGAGCACAAACCTATAATGAGCACAAACCATTATTGGTTACGTCCCGAAACGTATCCTGCGTTATTTAATATGCGGAAGCAAAGGAGTGGAGATACCATACGATATACATTTAAAGGGACCATTGTTACGAAGTTCTCTTTCATTTGCTTACTGGGTATTGTCAGTGATGTGTCTGAAACGCAGTAAACGGTACAAACCACTCCTTACACAGGCCTCGTGTGTAAGTCCTACCTTCCTGTCTCCGTCAACTCCAGCGTCGACTGGTGGAAACAGTAGCTGTTGTGTCGGGAGCTAAACGGTGACAAAGAAACGAATAAATGAACAAATGCCCCAGTGAATCCTTTTAAAGAAGATTGTTGAAGCTGTGAAAAAGTTGCTTAATAATCTTAAACGACAACACTTTTGCTGCATAAGACGGTGTGTGTTGCACGCAACCTTTCTCGCCTTTCTCAGAAAGAAAATAAAGCATTCAGGTTTCCACCCTGACGAACCCGATTGTTACGACCTATCCTAATGTGATTGTCTCTTTTGAAAAACACGAAATGCAGGCGTGATTCGTGCGCAGTTAGCATTAATAACTATATATACTACCACATCCACCCCCACATTCGCTCGCTCACTCACTCACTCACTCACTCACTCACTCACTCACTCACTCACTCACTCACTCACTCACTCACTCATTAGAAGATTTCGTGGAACCACAGACACCTTAACGTAGGTATAACTAATTCCCGCGCATTCACGGGCGCGCGAACATGCACATTCCGAACGTTTGTTTTGTTATAATGGTACAAAACACTTCGTGTGGACAAGTGCACTCGTATAAGGGCGTAGTTGTCACGGAGAGGGTCAATGAACTTTTAATTTGCTTCTGTTTAGTGCAAGCCATCGTACGACATTAATGCACCCACGGCACGATTGATCTAAGCTAACCACTGGTTTTACAGTATTAATCAATTTTCAAAGTGTCTGTTCGAGCAGAATGGTTCGACCGGGGGTGTATTTGATTACACACGTGACACTATGATTACACACGTGACAGCCATGACACCAGAGTTAGTCACGCCCAAAACCCACGAACCCCTTTGGCTTTGGAAGACAAATTCTTTAAAATAGTTGTGCGTCATTACGTCGCAAACGAGTCACGCGTTTATAATTATGCTCGATTGTCGTTAGCCCACTACCCACTCCGACATCAACGATACGCTACTGTTATTTAAATAAAAACGACTAGGCAACAAAGCTTAAATTTCAATCAATTAATCGATCTCTTTTACATTTAGGTATGACTAAGTTAGTGCGTTTGGTCAGTGGTGATTTATTATAAATAGCCCAGGCGATATGTGACAAAATATGGCCGAATTGCACGTTTTATGATACAAGCATGACCTTCGACTTCGTGCCAAATGTCATGCTTGTATCATAAAATGCACAATTCATACACATAGCGGCCGGGCTAATAGCAACAGTGCACATCGGGCTGGATTTGCAAACAAAGTTAAGAGCCCCCCGAATTCACCGCTGTAGTAAGTATTAACATGAAAATTAATGGAGATAAATCACTGCGTCTGCATTTGATGAAGTAGCACAGTTACCAAAGTTGCGTCATCGGCTTCAAAAACAATGCGCTGTTATACAAATTCCATCCATTTCTCGATTCACTTGAGAACATAGCAGACTTCCGGTATTTAGGTTTTTGGATTCGCAGAACAAGCAAATGAAATCAAAATGCCGTTATTTGTTCCTCATGGGGAAATTTTCGTTTGGTGTTCGAGAGATGAGATGATTAATAAATAAAGGATATTATAAAAGAGAGTACAGCAAAAACAAACTCAAAGAATTATATATGAGTAAAAATTATAAAATACAATTGTTAAGAAATATAATTAACGAATCATAGCAAGAGCAGTTCGTCATCACATATCTGAAAGGGAATCATGTGCGAACAATAATAAAAATAATTTGCCATTATAATCATTAGTGGTTTATACCAAGTCTTTGTCCAAAGGCACACGTACATTAATATATTCTTCAGCGGCCAGACATACATTGGGAAGGGAGATAATTCGTTTACAAGACGGAGATAGGATGGGATGAAGGAATGTCACGAGCGACTACGTCTCATCTGAAGCAAATGAAAACGAAGGCGAAATAGTAACATATTGTAATAGCGATTTAAGGATGGACGTGATCCAGAGATGGATGAACGGACAAGCGTATTTGTGTCGCGGAGAATATAAGTGCGTAAGTTGTTGTAATTGTAAGTTTACATGTTCTGGCATTGGCGCGTCATCTCAACGGCCGTGCTCCTGTCATTTCCCCCCGGGATACGACTACAATGTAGTCCTACCGTTGTGCTTCATAAATAATTAACAGGCACACCATGGCAGAGAAGACTTCTGAAGTATGTCTATTTGAGATTCTTAAGATGTACTTGTTAAGAGATACAATACAGTTTATTTCTAATTTGAAACACTAAACGCCATAAGTTACCTTCGTTACACAACTATGGATGTGTTGCTGAATATGAGGATCCATTGGAAATTAACTATGTGGGTTATTCACAGTTCTATGTAATGGCGTTTTTGCTTTATGCCAAGTAGTTGTGTTTGTGTGAGTCCAACATGTCGCAACCACAAGCGCTCATCCGAAAATAAATGAATGTCCTACGACGCAAAGCATTTAACGATGCGAGCTATACTGTGCGTTCAACCCTTCTGTTTTCGTAGAAAACGATCACTGTTCTATGTTTGCGCCAAAAAAACCAGGGTATTCGTGTTTGTATCAGATTAGCTCTCTCGAACATAGACTGTTGCTGGTATCACTTCCCCTCCTCGTCAAAAGTGCATTTATATGTGGCCAGCTTGTGAACCTTCATGTTTGTTAGTGTTTGTTTGTTAGACCCGAACTGACATTACATCGTAAGAATCAGACACACGCACGCACGCACGCACGCACGCACGCACGCACGCACGCAAACAAACACACACACACACCACACACACACACACACACACACACACACACACCACACACACACACACACACACACTCTCACACACACACACACACACACACACACACACACACACACACACACACACACACACACACACACTCACACACACACACACACACACACTCACACACACACACACACACACACACACACACACACAAACACACTCACACACACCCACACACCCACCCACACACACACACACACTCACACACACACACACACACACACACACACACACACACACAAACAAACACATATACATCTGGATGCTAGACCAGCATAGAATGAAACGGTTTGGTAGCTAGGGCATGGAATCCGCATGATGTAGTTACCAGTTAATACATATAAAATAGGTATATCTTTTAAATATGGACAGTAGACTTTGTTCAGAGTCCGTAATGACAAACTTTATTTTAAAGTTGCATTCTAAATTAACTTTAATTTTACAACAAGGTGTATGTATAGTACGGACAATGTTTACTTATTCATTCTAGCTACTAGTGGGTAAATGCTTCAAGGATGAAGCAGGACTGGGGTAATATGAATGGGAGTGGGACTACTACAGGGTAAATGCTTCGCAGCTAAAACAAGTATGAGACACGAGTTAAAGTAAGGAGAAAATCCCCCCTCGCCCCCTCCCCCCGCCCCCTACCCCCTCCCCCCGCCCACCTCCTTCCGACCGTCCCCAGTCCAGCCGCCGTCCTCTCCCTTCCCCGTTCATTCATATTTCCGGCTGAAATGTGCACTGGCATGGTGTCCGTGGCAGGCTTGGCTCCGTGTTCGTCCTACCACCAATCCGAATTTGAGCCCAGGCCGTCACCAGTGGTTGAATGCCCACCCACCCCCCGATGTTGCCGCATGTTTGCCTATTTTCCACCCCAAATCAAAATTATGCGATCTCGCCCTCCCTGAAACGAAATGATGGTGACGCTCTAACGTATAGCAATCCACTTTTCGACTCCGCGGCAAAACGGAAGAGATACGCAGACGGTGAATAATGAGGAGATTAAGATGTACAACAGTACAACATACGTTTGACACCAGGATAGAGTGGATGATGAGTGTGGGAAACTTTGAAGTACTGAACTGCGTTTTGTGAGAGAATTGCTGTGAGGAAGATATCATGTAGGCGTCACTGGAGTCTACAACAGATAAATAGTTCGCGGTGCCAGCTGGCAAAAGTCGCTGTTACCTGTCACTGAATCGAGGGTTCCCAAGGAATATTCGACATACGATGTGACCGTCGGTGGTGAGGAACGTTCTGCAGTGGCGCAAATTCAGCCGGAAATATGAATGAACGGGGAAGGGAGAGGACGGCGGCTGGACTGGGGACGGTCGGAAGGAGGTGGGCGGGGGGAGGGGGCAGGGGGAGGGGGGAGGGGGCTTGTTTCCTTACTTTAGCTCGTGTCTTAAAAGAGAGGTGGGGGCGGGGGAGGGGGCTTGTCTCCTTACTTTAGCTCGTATCTTAAAAGAGAGGTGGGGGCGGGGGGAAGGGCGGGGGCTTGTCTCCTTACTTTAACTCGTGTCTCATATGTGTTTTAGCTGCGAAGCATTTACCCTGTAGTAGTCCCACTCCCATTCATATTACCCCAGTCCTGCTTCATCCTTGAAGCATTTAGCATGAAGTGTTATTCCTTTACCCGCGAAGCCAACATCTGTACATGCAATAGTTGCTGCATGACCTGAAATAATGTCAGTGACAGGCACTTGTTTGATCTAATTTGTCATTGCAATCGCATCATTTCGTAGGCCCGAAATGATGAAACGTCTGGTAAGTCTTTTACAGCAGCCGAAAGGGAATAAATGACGGAAATCCCACTTTGAAACATCGAAATGTTGAGTAAGATTACAAAATCATTTAATCTCGCTCGTGGATGGAGCTATCGCCAAAGTAAGGACAGATTTGAAAGCAGTGAGAAAAACTAGGTCGGATAGGCTCTTTAAACCATCCAATATGTCAACACAGCGAAAGTCGAAAGTTTGAAACATAGAAAACTCGAGTTGACGGACGAAAATCAAAAATCGACGATTTTGCGTATTCTAGGCCTGCTCTGGGCTGTCTAAAATGGTATAGCACATGTCTGTAGCTATTCCCAATCGCTGAATCAATTTGTATCACCTTAGTGTTTAGGAAACTTTTAGCCATTCATATCAGGAAGGGTACTACCGTACCCTTCCTGATTACATAAGTCATATTGGACTTTGTTATGTCATTCGATCAACTGTGTCTTTTGTTAAATTACCAGGCGCCGACGTATGGCACCCGGATGTAATGTTTTGCTTATTGCGCCGTTTGTAAAGTATGTGAACACAGTTATATGCAGTCGGGGGTAGTGATAGTGTATGGACACGTTGATTCACGGGTTCACGGGATACTTGTGTCTATGACCTGTGAACGCAACTAGAAGTGTACAGAAGAAAGACTCCACAGCGAGTCCAGCAGACGGAGAGAGACAGTCGGACAAGAGTCGCGATGTAACAAGACTGATATTCATATAAAGACGACATGACAAGTAGATAAACAAACAAGGCAGCCTTATATTATGGCTAGTCACACGATCATACACATCCTTGTAACCTATTTTTAAGTACACTTTTGTAATCGTGTTTTATGCTGCGAGTAGAATATATTTATGTGATCAGTTGATAATGTCTTCCGACCGTTTATCTCTCTCTGTGACCAGGCGTACTGATATCCAATCTACATTGTTACCCCGCTATCAATACTTCGTGACTTCTTATTGTTCCACGTCCCACTTACCTTCAGCGTGAAAAATCGTCCTGTCAATATTTTCGTGACATGTCAAAACCATCGTATTATATTTCTTATTTCTTCTTAATCTTCACATGATTACTGTTGCTAAACCCCATTATCTTGTGAAATTATAGAGAAAAAGATGATACACTCTTTGATGGTACCCCGTCCATACACGGTTCACACACAGAGGAGATGCCTATCGTTCATTCGAAGAAACGTGCGCGCATATGACATGAACTACTGGGCCTACATGATATCACGTTGACATTCGCGTGCCTCTTTTTACGAGATGAAGGTTTCACCACATTACGTAAACATGTAGCGTGTAGGTACGCGACTTATGGTGTCTCTTGTGACATTCAACTACAAAACAACAGTGTGGCATAGGTGTGTTTTATGTTTTGAGTTTTCCTTTTCTATCTACAGGTAGTGAGACGAGATATATATGTATAACGGGGGGAAATGTAGTTGTAACCGGAAGTAGCTATAACGGGAAGTAGCTATAACGGACATAGACCGTGGGACGAAGGCGGCTGCTGTCTTCATTCCCGTGCGCCCTATGATTCCAGGCACTATAGATGTCAGCTTAGTGTTCCCTCCGGAAGACACAGGGTGACTGCACGTGACCAGGTGCCAGGAGGCGGAAGGTGGAAGCGACCCCTGGCACACCTGGGCGTCCATGCTGTGTTCTAACCACTGGCGCTGTGGCACACAAACACACACAACACTCGTTGTCACTAAATAACCTAGTGTGACCACGTAATGTCCTGACCTCGGATGTGCCTCGATTACGTGGAAGGTAGACCACCGTTGTTCTATGAGTGTCCACAGTGTCACCTGGACGTGTCACATGTGTCACGGCGTGTGTCGTCTTCCGAGTACCCCGTTGAGCTGGCGTGAATACACCAGACGGGTCTGATCTAATTGCGCAACCGCAGCACTTAATGCAATCAATAAACATACGGCAATAAATACAACTTTGACTGGACCTATCCCATTGGCGACTGGAGATATAAAAAATGCACCGAGCAGCGGTCACTACGCCAGACAAGTAGGTGGAGAACGATTGTATCGTCGCTGCCACATCCACGACCTTTTATGATAGTCTTCTTTATAGTTCGCCGTGCGGCCAACTGGTCGTCTAGCTACATGGATTATTTACTGACTCGCAGACTCATTGACTCGTTGTGGTGTTCGTTCGTTCGTTCGTTCGTTCGTTCGTTCGTTCGTTCGTTCGTTCGTTCGTTCGTTCGTCCGTCCGTCCGTCCGTCCGTCCGTCCGTCCGTCCGTCCGTCCGTCCGTCCGTCCGTCCGTCCGTCCGTCCGTCCGTCCGTCCGTCCGTCCGTCCGTCCGTCCGTCCGTCCGTCCGTCCGTCCGTCCGTCCGTCCGTCCGTCCGTCCGTCCGTCCGTCCGTCCGTCCGTCCGTCCGTCCGTCCGTCCGTCCGTCCGTCCGTCCGTCCGTCCGTCCGTCCGTCCGTCCGTCCGTCCGTCCGTCCGTCCGTCCGTCCGTCCGTCCGTCCGTCCGTCCGTCCGTCCGTCCGTCCGTCCGTCCGTCCGTCCGTCCGTCCGCCCGCCCGCCCGCCCGCCCGCCCGCCCGCCCGCCCGCCCGCCCGCCCGCCCGCCCGCCCGCCCGCCCGCCCGCCCGCCCGCCCGCCCGCCCGCCCGTCCGTTCGTTCGTTTGCTTATTGTCGGACAACGGACGGACGGACGGACGGACGGACGGACGGACGGACGGACGGACGGACGGACGGACGGACGGACGGACGGACGGACGGACGGACGGACGGACGGACGGACGGACGGACGGACGGACGGACGGACGGACGGACGGACGGACGGACGGACGGACGGACGGACGGACGGACGGACGGACGGACGGACGGACGGACGGACGGACGGACGGACGGACGGACGGACGGACGGACGGACGGACGGACGGACGGACGGACGGACGGACGGACGGACGGACGGACGGACGGACGGACGGACGGACGGACGGACGGACGGACGGACGGACGGACGGACGGACGGACGGACGGACGGACGGACGGACGGACGGACGGACGGACGGACGGACGGACGGACGGACGGACGGACGGACGGACGGACGGACGGACGGACGGACGGACGGACGGACGGACGGACGGACGGACGGACGGACGGACGGACGGACGGACGGACGGACGGACGGACGGACGGACGGACGGACGGACGGACGGACGGACGGACGGACGGACGGACGGACGGACGGACGGACGGACGGACGGACGGACGGACGGACGGACGGACGGACGGACGGACGGACGGACGGACGGACGGACGGACGGACGGACGGACGGACGGACGGACGGACGGACGGACGGACGGACGGACGGACGGACGGACGGACGGACGGACGGACGGACGGACGGACGGACGGACGGACGCCTTTGCTTCCTGCCCTCTTTCTACGGTAGCATGCTGGATGTGTATCATGCCACCAACCGATTTATCTGACTGGATACTCAAACAAGACAATCCATGCAACTAAAACAACAAACAATCCTATTTGGTGTTGCTGCAATTGCGTCTATTTCCAACCAACTTCATGCGAATATCCACCGGATGTCGGGACGTGACAACACATTGACTGAATAGTAAAGTACCACTTGTGGTATTCATACCGCGCTGCTGTGCAATAGACACATATATAGTTGATCGCCTGATAGATACAGCTCCGAATTAATTACACGCGAGATCCTCAGTATATATATATATATATATATATATATATATATATATATATATATATATATATATATATATATATATATATATATATGAAATGACATTTGTTGTAGATGTGCATGATGTTATTTGATCGGATTTGATTGTATCAGACGGTAACCAGCAAGTACCGTAGCTTTCCGTGACTGCACTCTAGTACTGTTCTTATCATTTAGTGTATTGTCAAGTCCAGCCACTTTTGCGCCGTGCGTGAACCTCCGATAAAGCTACCAACAAGCTGTATCGGTAATAGTTAGTTATATATGGATACACGGATCACGCTTTTTCTTCGTGGTTTTCCGATTTAGCGCCAACAACTACCGCGAAACAAACATTTCACACCTACAAAATTATAATTTTTAATCCAACCGCGTCTACAACCCAAACACTGTTTCACGTGGCAATGAACCCAAACCAATTAGTTTACCCTAAAATTGAAAACTATAATATATGGTTTGCATTAAGTCATATTGGGGTGGGCTGGTGCACCCCGTAAAAAATCCCGTTATATCAGTCTATTCGTCTGCCGTGGTTTTTGCAATCGGTGAATCATTTTCTCCATTAGAACTCCTCCGTCCTCGGGTCAAGCCGCAACCTGCCATTAGTGGCGACAACAAAGACGAGTCGGTGTCCTACGCAGACATCCGCTTCATCTCCACCCGACCGCGGCCCGCGCGTGCGGTTGTGTCGGTCTCGGCCGCCCCCACCTACCCGTTGTCTCGGCCCGGCCACAACCTCTCCTCTCGCCCGCGCCACGCCGAACAATGAACGCGTAAAAACCAGCGCTGACGCAATCGTACGTCGCCTCGGGCCCTGGCCCCGGCCGCAACACCAGGGGCCGCCGGCCGCGTCCAGGGACCGGAGACAAGTCTTCTTAATGCGAGATAAGCTACTCAGGTTGAATACGTGGCCACAAAACAAGTTGTGTGCATTTCCAGAAAAACCGCGTAAACCTACCCTGTGTGCGCGGCTGTGTAAGTTGCTAGAATTCGGCGCAGTGCGAATTCGAATGTGGTACTTGGTGATAGTCTATGTAAAGGACTTAATGCACTCGTCACTCTCGCAAAAGTCACCTCGATTATACGGCCACCTCGCAATTACGATCACTCTAGGCCAGGAGGACGATTGCCGTCAATAGACGGCATATGGACTTGGAAGCCAGTGGCTTATCGGGAGTCCGCCCGTGTTCCATCTACACATAGATCTAATGCGAAATAGCACCTACACCTTCCTGGGAAAGCATTGCCAATAAACCACTCAGCAACTATTAGGCTTCCGCTTCACGTCGTTATATTCCAACTAATTTCGGGTCAGTGTGTTCGTGGATATTTCGTTTCACAAAGCTACGCTGATATTTCCTTTTACGAATGGATCGCGTGGTGCTAAATTAATCGCGTGGTTTTTTTACGAGTGACAACCATCTTTATCCGCCATCTTCACTAATGGCTTCACCCGCTGCGTCGAGCAGCCATCTTGGATCGCGATCACAATTGTCGAGGCACCAGAACTCTCCTCGTCACCCTCTGTGCTGCAACCGTCTGGACGTAATCTGATCGAAACGACGCAGACAAGCCTTGGAATTATTTTTTACCTCCCCAACGATCTGTATGGTGGCTATTCAACCAACACGCTAGTATGGCCTGAGACCGCGATGGATTTGACAGTTTACATACGTGCGGGCCAACCACACGCGGTGTGTCCCACCTGCAGGTCGAGTGAAGGGAGTGTGGGAGACCGCAGACGGACGTGTCTGCGTGTTTCCGCAGCAACATGCCCAGCCAGCAAAACTCACAGCTCCAGTAGCAACTGCAGAAAACTCTATTGGGCTAATGAGGGTTTGTTGGTTTGCCACCATTGGATGGTTATTGAAAAAATGTTGAGCCAATAATGGCCAGATTTGTTTGCGGCGACGTTCATGTATACGATTAATGTTGACACAACGTGGGTAGATTTCAATGGTTTATTTGCCCCCCCCCCCAACCCCACGTGTCAGGGGGAAATCTGTGACGTTTTCACTGACTAAATACATTGCGATGGCAACTATACTAGTCCGTGCAGAGGCGTCTTCTCTAATCGTACACCTGTAGACCGTAACCGTGTGTGGTCATTGGAGCGCCTCTGATGACATCGCATAATCTGCTTCTAGTTCTGTCGGTCTTTTGCACCCATTTGTGACTCGTATAAGTTGAGGCCTATCAATATCATTCACCATAATGTTTTAATAAACAGCTGGTCCAAGGGAAAAAATCATAATACTGTGAGTCGGTGCACTTCCTACACCTCTGATAAAAATCAATGCATTTTATATAGAGAATATTTTAAACGATATTGGTGAATCCGGTTGACTAAATGTTGACTAAATGTCACTGCCTCAACATGTTTACCTGGTAGACGAGTGTTATAACACAAAAACATTACGTCAACAATGACGAGTGTTATGACACATAAACATTACGTCATCAATGAGACCTCATCTCTCATATAAACAAATCTAAAGTGTCTATTTAAAGCGCTGCTTTAGTTTAGACATCACGGTTGCATTCAGTATACCGTTGTTCGTTTCTCGAATCGAGGTCGGCCGAAACACTGAACACACACCCAAAAACCAGACTGTCAACCTATAAGCCAGTTTGATGACGCGAAAGTCGCAAGTGCATAAAGAACAAAATTCTTACATCATCGCGTTTACATCTCCAGTGCACACGAGGCTCGCGTCTGACGCGGACAATAACACTTGATGACGTAATGCGCGTGTACGTCACCATTGATTAGTGTTGATTCGTGTCGTCGACATCAATCATAACTGGCATATTCTTGCCAAAAAACAATATATTAAGCCAATATATCAAGCCAATACGCTATATTACATTTTGAAGATAATTATGTCAATTTCTTCCATTTGATGCAGTAGTGTAGTTAATCAGAAATGAGATTAGGAACGAATTCCATCCTTTTTTTAATAGCACACTCTTCGAAACAATTTTTTATGAAGTTCTCTGCATTGGCTAACAATCACAATTGTCCATCATAATAGGCAAATATAATTAACATGACCCATTTTCTGACAATAATAACAACATTATAATGAAACTTTGGAAACAATTGTATATACGCCTGTCTTCATTTTAATTTGGTGCGTTTTTGTCTTGCGAAGACAGGTTGTCGAAGACTGACGGAAAGATGGAGACAATAAATAAGTCTGGAGGTTTGGCAGGAAACGTCATGTAGAGATAGAAAACAAATAGGAGAGGCGAGAGAGTGAGGAGGGGAGAGCGACAGGGAAAAAAGACAGAGCAAAGGGGAGGGAGAACGAGAGGGAGAGAGCGAGAGCGAGAGCGAGAACGAGAGAGCGAGAAAGCGAGAGAGACAAACAGACACATATAGAGAAAAACAGAGCGAGAAAGAGAGATAGAGATAGACGAAAGCGGGTGGAGACTGTCAGTTAGGACTGAAGGAGACAGCGGGAAGTAGGAATAGTGGGGATAGTGAGAGGTAGGACTGATGGAGACAGAGAGAGGTAGGACTGATGGAGACAGAGAGAGGTAGGACTGATGGAGACAGAGAGAGGTAGGACCGATGGAGACAGAGAGAGGTAGGACTGATGGAGACAGAGAGAGAGAGAGAGGTAGGACTGATGGAGACAGAGAGAGGTAGGACTGATGGAGACAGAGAGAGGTAGGACTGATGGAGACAGAGAGAGGTAGGACTGATGGAGACAGAGAGAGGTAGGACTGATGGAGACAGAGAGAGAGAGAGAGGTAGGACTGATGTAGACAGAGAGAGAGAGAGAGAGAGAGGTAGGACTGATGGAGACAGTGAGAGGTGGGACTGATAGAGAGAGAGAGAGAGAGAGAGAGAGAGAGGTAGGACTGATGGAGACAGAGAGAGGTGGGACTGATGGAGAGAGAGAGAGAGAGAGAGAGAGAGAGAGAGAGAGGTAGGACTGATGGAGACTGAGAGATGTACGATTGATGGAGAGAGAGAGAGAGAGGTAGGACTGATGGAGAGAGAGAGAGGTAGGACTGATGGAGACAGAGAGAGGTGGGACTGATGGAGAGAGAGATGTAGGACTGATGGAGACAGAGAGAGATACGACTGATGGAGAGAGGGAGAGAGGTAGGACTGATGGGGAGAGAGAGAGAGAGGTAGGACTGATGGAGACAGAGAGAGGTAGGACTGATGGACAGAGAGAGAGAGAGAGGTAGGACTGATGGAGAGAGAGAGAGAGGTACGGCTGATGGAGAGAGAGAGAGAGGTAGGATTGATGGAGACAGAGAGAGGTAGGACTGATGGAGAGAGAGAGATGTAGGACTGATGTAGGCAGAGAGAGGTACGACTGATGGAGAGAGAGAGAGACGTAGGACTGATGGAGAGAGAGAGAGGTAGGACTGATGGAGACAGAGAGAGGTAGGACTGATGGAGAGAGAGAGAGAGGTAGGACTGATGGAGACAGAGAGATGTAGGACTGATGGAGACAGAGAGAGGTACGACTGATGGAGAGAGAGAGAGAGACGTAGGACTGATGGAGAGAGAGAGAGAGGTAGGACTGATGGAGACAGAGAGAGGTAGGACTGATGGAGAGAGAGAGAGAGGTAGGACTGATGTAGACAGAGAGAGAGAGAGGTAGGACTGATGTAGACAGAGAGAGAGAGGTAGGACTGATGGAGAGAGAGAGAGAGAGGTAGGACTGATGGAGAGAGAGACAGGTACGACTGGTGGAGAGAGAGAGACGTAGAACTGATGGAGAGAGAGAGAGGTAGGACTGATGGAGACAGAGAGAGGTAGGACTGATGGAGAGAGAGAGAGAGGTAGGACTGATGGAGACAGAGAGAGAGAGGTAGGACTGATGTAGACAGAGAGAGAGAGAGAGAGAGAGAGAGAGAGGTAGGACTGATGGAGATAGAGAGAGAGGTAGGACTGATGGAGAGAGAGACAGAGAGAGAGGTACGACTGATGGAGAGAGAGACGTAGGACTGATGGAGAGAGAGAGAGAGGTAGGACTGATGGAGACAGAGAGAGGTAGGACAGATGGAGAGAGAGAGAGAGGTAGGACTGATGGAGACAGAGAGATGTAGGACTGATGGAGACAGAGAGAGGTACGGCTGATGGAGAGAGAGAGACGTAGGACTGATGGAGAGAGAGAGAGAGGTAGGACTGATGGAGACAGAGAGAGGTAGGACTGATGGAGAGAGAGAGAGAGAGAGAGAGGTAGGACTGATGGAGACAGAGAGAGGTAGGACTGATGGAGACAGAGAAAGGTAGGACTGATGGAGACAGAGAGAGGTAGGACTGATGGAGAGGGAGAGAGAGAGGTAGGACTGATGGAGACAGAGAGAGGTAGGACTGATGGATACAGAGAGAGGTAGGACTGATGGAGAGGGAGAGAGAGAGAGAGAGAGGTAGGACTGATGGAGAGAGAGAGAGAGAGGTAGGACTGATGGATACAGAGAGAGATAGGACTGATGGAGACAGAGAGAGAGGTAGAACTGATGGAGACAGAGAGAGGTAGGACTGATGGAGACAGAGAGAGGTGGGAATGACGGAGACAGAGAGAGGTAGAACTGATGGAGAGAGAGAGAGAGAGGTAGGACTGGTGGATACAGAGAGAGAGGTAGGACTGATGGAGAGAGAGAGAGAGAGAGAGAGAGAGAGAGGTAGGACTGATGGAGACAGAGAGAGGTAGGAATGACGGAGACAGAGAGAGGTAGGAATGACGGAGAGAGAGAGAGAGGTAGGAATGACGGAGACAGAGAGAGGTAGGAATGACGGAGACAGAGAGAGGTAGGAATGACGGAGACAGAGAGAGGTAGGAATGACGGAGACAGTTACATTCAGGACCTGTAGAGACGGTGGTAACTCAGCATTGACGGGGAAATGAAATGCGATATTAGCCAAACGTCGAGCCCAACATCACTCGTAAAAAGTGACAAAGAAGAGATCAACAAAACGTGTCGTGTCGTGTCGTGTCGTGTCTTGCTTGAAAACGACACTTCCTCGCCGCCTTAAACGGGAACAGGAAGGAACAGTAATGTTTTGTCGCACTGTCACAAGGCATCAGTGAGTCACCTATGGGGTGCGACGTTTTCATGGTTCATGACAACGGCGCTCTAAGCACAAGACGCGACATTGATATGACACCGCAAAAACAGAGGCGAACAGTTTCCAAACAACACCCTTTAGCGGTTATCCTAACTCGCACTGCATTACCTGTCATCCAGGTGAGGTTCTTTTCATCTGACGTGTCTTTCAACAACAAACACCCCCGTGTGTGGATAATACTGGAGGAGTGTTTTTTTATTTTCAGAGAAATGCGTCTCTATAAACATTTGCTAGACAACGACATGTTGTTCTTCTGTTTTCCTGCGTAGTAGCTATTATTATCTTCTTACGTTGACGCTACAAAGACCCCAACAACGGCGTTCGGTGTCTCTTCTAGAAGAAATGTGGGATGTACGAAATTGCCACACAGTTTCGCAACGGGGGCAGGTTTACGAATCGGACCTCCATCTCACCTCACCACTAGACCCCCCCCCCTCTCCCCTGTCAAATCACCGATGACGTTGGTCAAATGCTGCATTTGTCACAACGAATACATTTTCAGGGGTTGACATCGTGTTTCATTTGTGCATAGTTAGTCCTTTATCTAAAGTCAACTGTTGGTTGTTACGTGATAAAAGTTACCCTCTGTCTGTGTCGCCTTCACCTCCAGATAGTTATCTTCACACGAAGGCCAAAGTGACCGTGTGACGTAGCCAACCGTGTGGTGACCAAGGTCTCGTAGCTGACTTTGACCCACTGACAAGCTGCAGTTGGCGTCCAACATACACAATGACACATTTTGCTGATTGAGGTAAATTCTGTCAAAAACAACACTTTTATCCTCTTATTTGATATACATTAACAATCTCCACTAAATGCTACTCTTTCAATTCCAACCACGACAATAGAAAGTTTGCCCAAATCGTGGATATTGATTACCACTGTATGTATGACAGATAGGCGATTTAATAGATGATCGATAATTTAACGTACATTTTAAGTCTTCCTGGACACAAAAACAATGATATATTCCTCCGTGACCCTGGCACGCACACAAACACACGTGCCGCGCGCGCACCACACACACACACATACACACGCGCGCACGCACGCACGCACGCACGCACGCAAGCACGCACGCGCGCGCGCTGTGTAACAAGAAACAAGTGCGGATACAACTGGAAAAAAACTACCCATAAAATATGACAGTAAATTCTCACAAGGTTTGACAGTGTCATCTGATTCGACTACTTATCTCGCTTGACGATGGAGGCATGTCTGACAACAGATATCTACTAGTACAGCTAACGCTCACACGGACGAAAGGTCGCACTGTAACTATTTACGGATGATCGGTACGGCGTGGGTGCCATTACTTGTGAAGAGATCGATCAATTAAAATGCTACAAAATGGCAGATATTGATAAAAAAAAAGCGCACGTTGAAGCATTAGTCAAAGAACAGTGTAGATCAGATACTAGAAAGTACACAAAATCAATGATATTTTGATATGTAGATACTAGCCAAGTGAATGTGATTAAGAGTAATATTTACATATCTGTGTCTGATACGGGCCGATCTCTGTAGCTTGTCGCGTTTAGAGGCCATCTTGTTATATATTGATAATTGTCTTATCTGGCTTATCTCCGCTTGTGGAGAGAACCGACGGTTTCACGTTAATTACGGACATTGATTACACTTGCTTAGTCACCCGCCTAGTTGAGTATTAATTGCAAGCAATGTGTAATGGATATTACCTGTATTCAAAGGAAAACGCGATATACCAAAGTTTCAGCGCATTCTTTACATGTAATTATTTGTTAGGACAACCTGCATACAACAGGCTTGATGGCTGATTTGTAGCACGAGAGAAAGGGTTGCTCCTCTGCTATGAGACAGCAATAAGGACCGCCTAGTTATAAACACTGGCGGGTGGACATGTAAAGGGTCTACTTTGTTGACGTTCTGACCTTAAATTGTCTAGCTGTGACAAAAACACAAGGGAAGATGTTTAAGTGAGAAAAGAAATGTATTAGGAGAAGATTCATCTTGCAGATGTCAGGCAGCAGTCTCGCATACAGTTGATTTTTAAACACTTTCTTTATGTTTTATTATAGTGTCTACAGAATGTTTGGGGCCAACATCTTTAAAAAAAAATTGATATAAATCACGAATTTCCTAAATGCTCCACATGATAAACATTTGTGATGGTTTAAAAGATCGTTTGCTAGGCCACAGACAACATATCGTAAATACTGATGTTCGACTGATGTCCATCAATAGGGTCAAGCCCATTACTTGTGAAACGCCATCCGTGGATGTAACCACGCTAACGTCGTCACGACGTGAAAATACACTCAAACAAAATCGTGTGACGTGTCAAAACCTGAGGTAATCACGAGGACGCTTTTGTATGGCCTCCCGTGACGTCGTGACACGTGACGATCACATCTTAGTTGACAGTTCTGGCGTAACTGTTGCTTTTGTCGAACTTTTGTTCAACCGAATGGTTCTTTGTCTGTCGGACACAATGTTATCTGAATGCATTGAAACAGATTCATATCCGGTTTTTTCCGCGCTACGGAGGTCTTTGTGTCAGAGTAATTAGGTTTTATACTTGCTAGAAAATGGCCTTTTTTGCCGACTGATTTCAAAAGGATCTAGTGATTGTTTGGTTGAAAGTAGTAGATCGAGAAACAAGTTTTTATTACGTAGAAATAGGGCTCATAGTTTGTATTGCTAGAACATCAGATCCTTCTGATGTCATGATTCGTGACGTGTTTTGATTATATTTATCGCAGTCGTAGAAATCGCAATACACAGCAAATCTGTGATCCCTCAAAACAAAGTTTCAAACACTTACGTAATTTGAATGTACACGTGCACGAGTTCGTGACGCAAAAGAAAGGTTTTAGTGCCTGACAAAAGAGCCGTAAGTAGGAAAATAGCAAATCGAAGACGGAAAATGTAATGGTCCCTGATCGTGCGTTTTTCGTCATCCTTTTTCTGACCGTCTCCCAATCTTCCGCCTAGTGTCAATAAGCTAAATGTCTACTGCGATTGTGTTATGACTTAAACGGAAGCCTAGACCTGTGGATCCCAAACTCGGATAATGCGTGTACCCCCGCGGAAATACGCGAGAGGTGGTCTGGGGGACGGGGTATACGCGAAGTGTTTGCAAAAAGTAAGGATTTTGCCATCTTGCATTCTATTTGTCTAGAAAGTTTGTCCAACCAGTCATCGTGAAACTGGAGCTCTGTGTGTGTGTGTGTGTGTGTGTGTGTGTGTGTGTGTGTGTGTGTGTGTGTGTGTGTGTGTGTGTGTGTGTGGGGGGGGGGGGGGGGCAATGTGAAGGACCGAATACCCGACATGTCTGAATCTTACCTTCAACTCAGCGGTCGATGGGAAGATATTACGAAAGCGGACATGGAACAACTTGCACAAATTCACGTGCTTGTTCTCAGAGCCAAAAAGAATTCCAAACTAAGTTGCCAGATCTGTGCACCAACGACACAACTTTGTCCGGAGATACACACTCTGTGTCCACCGTAAATACGTTCGGGCCATGTTACGTATTCCGTCTATCTACGTGAACACGGATTCGTGATGTTCGGCAGTAAAAACTTCGAGCCAGATTCTGTGTTACGGAAGATCTCAGAATCTCTCTGTCCAAATTGTTTACCAAAATTAATGCAGTCCTCGATCAACACCCTATGCCACAGCTTTTTTATTTAGTTAATTATTTATATCTGCCTGCATGATCAATTCCGATACTGAAACAAAGTCAAAGAAAGGGCCCCCTTCCTTTCAGTGAACGCTGCATGGGGATCTGCGTAGGGGTGGGTGGGGGGGGGCTTATATTATAATTTCGCACACATTGCGTAATCTGCCAACTCTTGCCTATGTCACCGAGTACAGATTTTATTGCGCTTGCCAGCTTTATTACGCGTACCATAAGTGCTCTCCCTATGTCTGCGATTTTATTGCAAACGCAAAGAAACAAAGTGCATATTGCGTCGATAATAACCTAACACCCCTGCAGGTGTGGTGCGAATGGACCGTCTCACTCCGCCAAGAGCAGCCAAATCGCGAACGCTCAACGGCGTCTGCTTTTTATCACGCAGCAAGCGTGCAAACAATAATAGCGACACATACTGACCCATACCAGCCCAGCCGGCGTTACTGGAGTGTGGTCTTGTACAAGATCCAGCCACTACGACGGTTTTTCAGAGACAAGTGCGGTTCGATACTCGCGTTCTTGTTGACGTTAGAGACGAAGCAGACGACACTATTCGTCCGAGACCCGCTCGTTCCGCTCGACTGAACTCGGTGAGTAGCTACAGAAGTGATCGGTGTCGCACGGCAAGATCAGCGTGGTTCTCACGGCGTCAACATCCGTTCAACGTCACTCCTATCTGCTTCGGTATCCAGGTATGTAGACAGTCCATTAGCATTTATGTGTGCTTTTCTTGTTATTTTGCGTGCGCTAGGCCATAGCGTAGGGGAGCGCTGTCATCGACGCCACTCAAATTTGCTACCAAAGCTGGGTCTGTTTTCTAAGACTAAGAGGCTAAGAGCCTACAACTTTCTGTGTTATCGGATTCTGTCATAACGCTAACCACGTTTTCTTGATTGTGAAATGCTTGCTAACCACGCCATATAACGCGAGACAGGAATGACAAGCTACAAGGGTACAACTGCGTGCAACTTGCGTCAATTTCGGTTTTGTGCCGTCATGACCGAAGGACATGTCTGAAGGTTAATCATCATCATGACAACCTCACATTTCCACGTTCGCATAAAAAGGCAAACTTACAATGGAACCTGCCTATTAAGGTCTAGGACATCACTATTCAGGTCATCCGTGGGACAGACAAAAAGAGACCCAAATAGCAAGTTGACAAATCAATGGGATCAGTTGCCTAGAAAACTCACTTTATCAGGTTTATGGAACTAATTTGGGACATGTGTAGGGTGACCCTAATTTTGAGGTGATTGCATTTCCAAGGTGTTCATAAAGTCAGGGTCAACTGTTTGGAACATCAATAAAAGTATCATTCATTTCATGTTTTCGTGAATGTGAAATTACAATTTGTTTATTATAGAAACAGCTAAATTATATGCATACATACATGCTTCCATGCACTCATGCACACGCACGCACGCACGCACGCACGCACGCACGCACGCACGCACGCACGCACGCACACACACACACACACACAAATTAGATAATAAAGAGTGTCACTGTTATAAATCTGGCATTCTCTGTGTTGACACCATTGTATAGCAATTGTGAGGCTGTTATTTTTCATCTAGCATTTACGCCTTTGTGTTGTTTTGCATGCATATTTATATGCATAACTGACATATTGTGCAAAAGTTGATGTTAAAAAAATATGCATCTAATAATTCTAATAACAAGGAAAGTACAGACATTTGCGCCAATGTCTGTTGTTCTTAACTTCAAAAGCAAGGAAGTTGGATTGGAAAAATACCAGATGTGCTAGAAAACTGCCAGAATCACATTGTTTTCAGCAAAAAAACTCACAGACATTTGCATGAATTAAGTCATTGCACACACCTACACTAACTTTGGGGCCTGTGTGGTTGCATCCCCACCCTCTGAATTCATGTGCACAGGTTCACCCTTACTGTCTGACAATAATATTATGTTAACAATGTAGCTTGATGTAAGTTTTAATTTGGTGATGCATTGAAAAAACCGGATCGTAGTTTCTTAATGTAATTTACTTACAGACTTATGTGTCTGTTTTTCTGGCTGTATGTGGGAGAAGTTGGATTGAAGTAATTTACTGCGTAAAGACCCACTCCATGGAGGGCGCCACTGGCTTTGTATTTGTCTTCAACAGAAAGAAATGAGTAGATGGCAGGAATAAGTTTACTAGTTTCCTTCTGGGCAACTTCCTATATAATTCTGCCAATGGAAGTCTAGATCAGTATCACTTCCTGTCATTGCTCAGTCTGACATAATTAATCGTCCATTTCATCCGTCATATTAACCAAAACACTAAACCACAATATTTGCATTCTGTAACAACACTGCGTTTTTGCATTTTAATGCGATCCTGGATTTGCATGGATGGAAATATTTGCATTAATATGCAATTGTCAACGTGCCTAGTTCAGAAGTTGGATACTGAAAGCCTCCAAACTGTTTTTTTCCCTTGTGGACAAGTAGCCCTGATGGGGTAATATCTGTTTTCATGAAAATAACTTGTGTAATGTAATCCCAATCAGGCATTGCAAGCTTTTGTTAGGCCCCTCACAAAGCCTCCAGCATAGATGCAGGTAATAATATCACCCATGTGGGTTTTTCCATGGCAAATGCTTTGTCAGATCTGTTTTTGTATCTACTAAGAGATTTTTTTACTGAACATTTTTCAAGCCTCAGCAGTCCGCAGATATAGATCTATGAAATGAAGATACAGGGAAATAAAGAACTGATGAGATATGTTTCTGAGAAAGACCAAAGGTCTGATTCAGTTCTTTGTGTTTGACTGGAGAAGACAAAGTGCACCTACATCATATTCAATTCTTGATGCACTGCTTGACTTGAAACCAGGCATATTCTTTTTGAAATCTGACAGTTGCTTTATTAGGCGGATGTCGCAACACTGACTTTGCACAGACAACAGTGGCTTTGTCGGTGAACACTTTGAACCCAGATGCTTTTCGTGGAATGATTCACAAGTTGTGTATTGCTGTTTGACGCAAACACGTGTTCCCGAACTAACGATCCAAAACTGGCGTTACATTCAGTGTTTAATTAGCATTCACTTGCGTGCAATTAAATAAGCATACATGCCATTTATTGTTCACATTTTTGCAACATTTTATATGTGATGTTATATCAGCAGATGTAGAATTGCAGTTTGAAATATTTTCTGGATATATTTAGTATGTTACCCAGGTATATGCAATTATTGGTAAGTCATTTGTTAGACAGCATGTTCAGTTCCATTCAGTCTTTATTTCATCCCCAAGATAACCACACACTTATTTCAGAAGTAAGATTTGTATATATGTAGTTATACAGAGCAGGGATGCTTTCATCAGTATCAAAGACTAAATAAATTTAAATGGACAATCACAACTAATTCAGAGTAATTTGTCTATTGCTGCTGTAAAAATGATGCTAATTTAAAAGCACTTAGTGAAACCCCAGACAGGGAGTGCTCTGTGAAACTGTGTGAATCAGCATGTTTCTCATTATGTCACGCACAGACGTCTTACAATGCATATCATCAATACACATGTTCAGTGAAAGAAACTTGCGTGAATGTCTCATGGGCATGCCACTGGCAAACACATTTGTGTCAAATAAATATCACAAAATCACACCAGTTCCACCGTTGCTGCAAAACATAAATTCCTTATCGCTGACCTGACTTATTAGCACACAGGGCAAGGCTAGTAGTCTCATGACGTTGACATCTTTATAATTTACATCTAGTGGCCCGGGGGTGTCACAAGGCACCGTTGTAAAGTACAACATGTCACAGTTGTGTAGTCCCCTCCAGCAGTGTGAATGAAAAACCTAGCTAAGGTGACAACAGTTGAGTTTGTATTTACAAGGGTGGGCCCAGGTTTCTACACTTGAGCCGAGTTTTCAGTGGTCAACTAGACTTGACCTGTATGAAGTTAGTGATCAATATTGGTCTTCAGCTTTGTAAAGTGGTTAATTTAATTCAATCGTTGGTAGTCTATATGCATTAAGCTAACATGTCATTTAAACACAATTTGCATTCATTGTCTGTGTGATAACTGTAAACACTTTTAGATTTACCAAAAAGTGTTGGCGGAATAGAACAAGATATTTTATAGTAAATGACTTGAAGTAATTGATATTAGTTAATCTGCAGTAAATTTACATTAATTAACTTTCAAGTATTGTGAGTATAGCTATTTTCTTATGAAAGTGTAAATATGTGTACTCGTACAAAAACATTACAATGGCTTAGTGCAACTTAAAAAGTATATATAGCATTTTGCAGTACATTTCTACTAAAGCTGGATGGAATACTGAAATGTTAAATGTTTTATTGTGAATAGTTTGCTTGTTCTTATCTGAGAAAATAAAGAAATGAGGTGTACCAGGATATTTTAGATGACAAATACAATTATTAAATAACATGATTGCACTACTTCTAAAACATGCATTAGCATCGTTTTCCTAGACTGTTATGTGATTATGATCTTTCGGAAATGCTGGACCCAAGCAAACAATGTTAAGACATATTTAATGATGACTTACAGGATACGAAGGATTTGTTCTACAATGTCGATATCTTAGAGATATCATTCATTTTATCCATTCAATAGGAGCCAGTGCACAGGATTGGCTGATCTGTCAGATAATTATAGTCGTTATGGCTGAATACAAATTGATGTTTGATGAGCAAATGAAAAGACGTTGGCTGATTACTTTTGGCATATTACAAGGGTATTGATATGGCATCAATATTACTATAACATGGTACCATTGTGCAAATCGGTTTAAGTTTGTTACCAGTATTGCACAGTGAAACGACTGCATTTTCGCTGTACATGTGGGTTGTTTCAGACCATTATTAGTTGTTGCAGGAGGTCCTGTTTTTATTAAGGTATATTTATTCATTACTGAATGCCACTAAACTTTTTCAGATAATAAATATAATGAAAGGTATAGCCACAGAGCTCGTGGCATGTGCCCAATTTATACCACTTTTTGTCAGAATGTGAACTCTCAAAATAAATGATACACTCCGATAACTGGTTTCACACTAGTCTGACAAAATATCATATTTTGATAAAAATTACATAAATGTGCGAACAAATTAACATAGCATTATTTCCAAATGTGTTACAAATAAGAAAGATGTGAGGGAGGACATTTGTGAATGAACACATATTTGTGTCTTCACTATATGATACACCCTGGGAATGAAAATTACTGCAGATCTGGACATCTGAAGCCAAAGACTGGAAACACCCAAAAAATTAAGGACTAAACATGACTGTCATATTCTGATATCAAGTTTTGCACTTCCATAAGTGAAAAAGCAAATTGTGCCAGTTATATTAATTTCTGTAAGTGTCGACCACAACAGTTCAGTTGGTGTCTGACCCTGACACATCTGAAGAACCATTGACTATCTCCGTTATAGATCTTTGGCATCAACCACACATTGTACTTAGGCAGTGCAGATGCACAGAAGGTGACCCAGAAAAACAGAATACAATGTATACAGATAGCATAACATCGATATTGTTCTAATTGCACCGAGGAAGAATTGCATGTACGGAATGCAGAGGACTGCGTTGCTGTAATGACTTGCTTTCAGAGATAACATAGAACCAGCTCATGTGACACACCTTTAAATACCAAGTAGACGAGTTAGCCGCCATTATATCCACTTTGAAGCAGTTATCAGTGCAGTGTGTCTTCAATACAAGCAAGGTTATGTGACTATTTTTAACTCCGATACACAAAAAGAACAAAACCATGCACACTGTACATGATAATTTATGCCAAGTCACTGTGTCATACAAATGACTATTTGTGTGTTCCTTTTGGCTACTTACCGTGGCTGGTACGGTTACTGCTATCACGTCAGTTGATTGTTTTTTTGTCTTGTAGCATTGACAGATATCAATATAAACATGTGTATTACATAAAAACTGAAGGAGTGGCATCGTACGTATATAAATAAACGTTTAACTGGCATAGGCCTATACATTTTAAATAGCTTACCCACATGCATATGCGTGCATGAATGCATGCATACACGAGCACACACTAGCTGTTAGCTAGTTTAATTAGTTTCATTAATTTAGCCTCTTCATCAACAGTTAGCAGCACTCGTCAGGGAGTAATGGGCAGAAGTAGGCAAAACATATCATGGACTCATTGAGATGGGATCTCATTCTGTAAACTCCCTTTAGCATGGACCCATGTCTGAAAATGGACCCTTTCAGTTAATATAAGAATTATAAAGTAAAATTAACAAGAAGAAAATTGTTTGACTGTTGATAAGTTCCTAGTTTAATGCTACCTAAAGTGTGAAGCTTTTAGCAGCAATCTGGTTAAGCCAAATAACAGTATAACAACATGCATTCTGCAAGTATGTAATAAAGATCCCATAACCCTTACGGTTAAACACCCTTGACATAGAATGTGAACTGAATACATGGCGGCGTGTAAACATTGTCATTATGACAATCGCCATTGAAATGTGTTACTATATTGACACTTTATGGCTTGAGAAACCCATTAGTCGACATTAAACCTGTTCTACAACAGCACGCAAGCTGTATACAATTAAATGTCCCTTCCATTTCACCTTCTAGCAGCAGAGTTACCCCATCACCCCAAGGCTGGGTGGATGGTTGCATAGGTGTTCAACATTAATCTCAGTCTGGAGATATCACGAGACTCGATTTTTCAGTCAAACTGCAGCCGTCTCGAAGCGGCTAGGACACATGACACTATCCTTTCAACAAATGTAAAAATGTGTATGATTATACGCCCACTGCTAACAATGGAAAAACAGGGAATGTGGGTTAGGGTGAAGGAAAGTTTTAAGCAGAAAATGGTGAGAAATAGGTTGAAAATAAATTGGCCTGGTGCTTAGAATGTGGAGGGAAAAGAAAGTGAGGAAGAAGAGAATGTGATGGTAGGACTGCATGAAAGGAGACATGGAAAGAAGTAAAAAAGTACAGGCAAGTTCTTATAGAGCGTAGTATCCCGTCCTCAGGACCGCTCAAAGCAGTTTTACACTTTACTTCCCTGACAGACCTGTTCACTCAGACACCATCTCAGCTTCTCTGGGAAGCATCCAGCCATATGCTACAATTAATGCGCAAAGGCTGCTCATACACTTATCCACCACTGTCTATAGCCAGCTACTCATTTATACAGCTGAGTGAACTGGAGCAATGTAGAATGAAAAAACTTGCCCAAGATTTTAACACTGCAGCACAGGATTTGAACAAGGATTCTCTTAGTCGTGAGTCCGGAGCTCTAACCCTGAGCCATTGTGCTCTATGAAACACTGGAGACGACTGGAGTCTGCTTTAATTGAGGACGTAATTAATGAGAGAACAATGAGGACAGGGAAGAAGAAGAAAAAAGACAACTAGCCAACCTCACCCCAGCACGACAGGGTTGTCAAGAGGAGAACAACATCTGTTTGCATTACACATAAATTGTGTCATAGAAATCTTATATTCTAATGTACTTGACCCGTTTAATACACCACCCTGTGTTGCACTGACTTGTGACTCAGTCCCCCACTTACTCACAACATCAGTTGACCAGGCATAAAGGTACGGTCTGCTGAATACCCCTCGTTTGTAGGGTGAGTTATTGTGAAACTCCGTTGTTAGTCACTGTGTTGTACTGACCGTTTCTGCCCAATTTACTTGTAAACAGATGTAAAGAGAATGCGTGTTTACAGTTTCACAAGGCCCAGTTCCGTCAAGTGCAGGTGTCGTGATGAATGTGTTGTTTGTTTTGTTAATTTCTATATCACAGACCTGTCTGGACTGAGTTGTATCTCGAGATCTGCCACCCATCGTTTGGATGGGTCAATTCAGTTTGGGATGGGTTGGAATGTCATTGGATGTGTTGTGGATGGGCAAAATATATAGACGCAAAAAGGGCTTTAGAAATCATAAATGTTGTCGATTATCCTTTGAAAAAAGGATGTCAAACATGTGTTTGTTGTTCATTTCGGGACATATTACACACGTCTTGACTGGGTTCTATGTGGGTCAGTTAACATGCATGTGTGTATCATGAAGTATTTTGACTGGCAAAAATGTTATCTTGCTTGAAGGTCTGATTTGTACCGTGCTGTGCAAGCTGGCACCAGAGGGATTTGAAATGTTGGACTTAATTGTGGAGTGATGTCTAAGGGATAATGTCTATTAATAGTTTAACTTAATAATATATGTTTTATATTGTTTTGCTGCTACTACAGTAAATATGTCGCTCTTGAAGTTGTGCAGCTGCCAATTCATGACTTAAAAACCCAAAGTACTGTTCACAGTATTACAATTGTGTTTGCAAAATATTCACGTTGTAAACACAACTTACGATTGCTAAAGTGCATGCCTTCAAATTCCCTTCAAGCCCCTTCAAACCATTTGTGAATTAGACAAAGTCCAACCATTTTGATGAAATAATAAGCCGTGATATCATATACCTTGTAAGTTTACATCGTTATGCAAGAATGATGTACTTCAATTTATTAAACTGGTGAAGACATTTTGCAAGTTCACTGTTTGCCGTGCATGACTACAATTAAGGGAGTCATTTGTCACGACATTTTCATAGCAGGTTGTCATTGTTTTGAGGTTTGGAGGGCGTACCTTAATTTGAGGTCGAGTGCCACTGTAGATCGTGCTCTTTGTGCCAGTCTGTAAGACCCAATTATGGTCGTGCTGAGGTCTACACTGGACCTGTCGTTGAGGTGCCATAATGAATGGGGTCATAATGTCCTGGATATATACATGCAACCATGGGAATATTTATCAAATTAAATTAATCGTGGGGTGAACAAATGGGCAAACAGTCCGACTGGTAAGATGGCGTGATGTATGTGTAGTATATTGTGTACACGTGGCCAAGTGGGTTTACATAGTCCGAGCAGCATTCTAGAAATGGAACAGACACAAACTTGTGCAAATACGCAAACAGACCGACACACACAAATGAACAAAGAGGCTTGTTTTTGATTTGTACCTGCACATTGCACTCAGGACCTCTGTCAAGGATATTTATTGGCTTTTTTGTATGCTGTTTGTGTCCGAATTTGACAACGTGGGGACTGTGCAGATCCAACGAACCTTGTTATCCATCATGATTCATGTTCCACCCCTCTCACCACGAATTTGCTAGTCATAGTTTACACCCTTATTCACCCTGATGACCTGGTTGTCACGGTAGAAAGGAAGCTGCAGATTTTATTATGTCCCTGTGGGTGCCTTCTTCTCCTCCTTCGCCTTCGCCTTCTCCTCCTCCGCCTCTGCCTCCTCCTTCTCTTTCTCTTTCTCCTTATCCTTCTCTTCCTCCTCTTTCTCCTCCTTTTTTCTCCTCCTTCTCTTTCTCCTCCTTCCCTTTCTCCTCCTTTTTCTCCTTCTCTTTCTCCTCCTCTTTCTCCTCCTTCCTTTTTTCCTTCTTTCTCCTTCTCTTTCTCCTCCTTCTCTGTCTCCTTCTCTTTCTCCTTCTCTTTCTCCTCCTTCTCTTTCTCCTCTTTCTCCTCCTTCTCTTTCTCCTCCTTCTCTTTCTCCTCCTTCTCTTTCTCCTCCTCCTTCTCTTTCTCCTCCTTCTCTTTCTCTTCCTCCCCTTTCTCCTCCTTTTTTCTCCTCCTTCTCTTTCTCTTCCTTCCCTTTCTCCTCCTTTTTCTCCTTCTCTTTCTCCTCCTTCTCTTTCTCCTCCTCTTTCTCCTTCTTCCTTTTTTCCTTCTTTCTCCTTCTCTTTCTCCTCCTTCTCTTTCTCCTCCTTCTCTTTATCCTTCTCTTTCTCCTTCTCTTTCTCCTCCTTCTCTTTTTCCTCCTTCTCTTTCTCCTCCTTCTCTTTCTCCTCCTTCTCTTTCTCGTCCTCCTTCTCTTTCTCCTCCTTCTCTTTCTCTTCCTCCTCTTTCTCCTCCTTTTTTCTCCTCCTTCTCTTTCTCCTCCTCCCCTTTCTCCTCATTTTTCTCCTTCTCTTTCTCCTCCTCCTCTTTCTCCTCCTTCCTTTTTTCCTTCTTTCTCCTTCTCTTTCTCCTCCTTCTCTTTCTCCTCCTTCTCTTTCTCCTTCTCTTTCTCCTCCTTCTCTTTCTCCTCCTTCTCTTTCTCCTCCTTCTCTTTCTCCTCCTTCTCTTTCTCCTCCTTCTCTTTCTCCTCCTCCTTCTCTTTCTCCTCCTCCTTCTCTTTCTCCTCCTTCTCTTTCTCCTTCTCTTTCTCCTCCTTCTCTTTCTCCTCCTTCTCTTTCTCCTCCTTCTCTTTCTCCTCCTCCTTCTCTTTCTCCTCCTCCTTCTCTTTCTCCTCCTTCTCTTTCTCCTCCTCCTTCTCTTTCTCCTCCTCCTTCTCTTTCTCCTCCTTCTCTTTCTCCTCCTCCTTCTCTTTCTCCTCCTCCTCCTCTTTCTCTTCCTTCCCATTTCCCTTCTCCTCCTCCTCCACCAAACCACAGGGACATAACAAAATCTGCAGCTTCCTTTCTACCCTGTGACAACCAGGTCATCTGAGTGAATAAGGGTGTAAACTATGACTAGCAAACTTGTGGTGAGAGGGGTGGAACATGAATCATGAGATAACCAGGTCCGTTGGATCTGCACAGTCCCCACGGTGTCTCCGCCCTCTGGAAGAAGACAAAGGCCTGTGCCCTGACAGAGCAGGCATAGTGACATATATCGTGGTGGATTTATAGAGCGGTCACGTTCCCAAATAAATAAATATTATGTGTACCCTCAGAGCTTCCGGGATGTACAAATACATTTTACCCGCGATACATGTATCATTGTTTCCATAACTCATCTATCCATCTGTCATTCAGAAGACTGGTACTGCTGGAGGGTGTCGTCAACTTGTAGATTTGAATTATTAGACGTAAAGGTAATGCATCTGTCACTGTGTTATGTTGAACGTATTCTGTTAGATTTGACAGAAATATTAGAGAACATCATCTTATTACTGAAAGTCCTAACAGTTTTGTACTAATGAAATTGTGTCCTTATATGCATACATATTTGTGATCTGGGCAATATACCCATTCATGTGTAATGTGATTTCCTAAATAATACATATAATTACAGCTGATGCCTTCTCCGTCTACTCTAACCACAAGTATTTGAATTTCTTGTTTATTCTTTCAGATGACGCTGTAATTGTTATACCTAAATGTATTGTGTTGGATTGAATATTTGTTAGAATAAAACAAAAATGTGATGTATTATCAACACATGTACCCATGACCCACGCGGTGGAATGGTGGATAAAACAGTGCACTCAATCAGTGAACCCACTTTTGAATTCTGTTGAGCCATTTTGAAGATATGATGATTATGACCACTCTACATTGCCTCAGTTTTTAGACTTACGTAATTACAACATGGCTGACAACTCCTCACAGCAGCCAGGATGGTGCTCAAATAAACAGGAACAGTTTCACTAAAAAATAAAGAGCTCTTAGCGAAAATTCATTATAAAATAAAACCTGTTGTTAAATTTAGTTATTTTTTTAAAGTACAAATATTGAATGCCATATTATTATGGACACTATTTCCGTGACACACCAGTGACAATGCCCCACTGGTGTATCGCGGTGTTGGCAGTTTTTATGTATTGAAGATCACTGTCAAGGATCAAAACTTATTTTAGAGTGCAAAATTAGATTTAAGAGATCTTAACAACATTACTGAAATGGGCGCCTGATCTATCGGGGAGTAAATCATAAGATGTGTTTCTTAATTTTATAAGCTCAACATTTTTTCCTTATGAAAGTTACTATCCAACATATTTGGAAAGTAAATCCCCCACTCAGTCAAAATCAAAGTAAAGAACTTTGTCATATATAGCAAAAATTTGATTGAAAGTCTTTGCATACAGTAAAAGCCATGTGGGCTTACTTTGCAAACCACTGTATCTGATAACCGTGATGTTGCCATCAGAATATTTCGATTACCCTCTGATGATGGTATGTGCATTATCTACATAGAAAACACATGAATCACGTGTCTTGTGTAGTTGCTATTTGTCTCGCCTTTGTCTTCTTAACCACAGACAGCTATAAATGTCGGAGACATGTCATACTTACCCACGTCTACGTGATCATGCATACATTTGCCAGCGTGCCCACATGGACAGCCGGGGTGTGTGATTCTGAGCGTATGCCAAAGGGCCTTTCACTTCTTCAACCGTTTCTTTATTTTGTGCCGTTGCGAAATGTTTATGATTTGTATGAAGCCTGCAGCGCTTTGTGTCATCAGCGAAGTACAAATGTTATTTATGACATTAAACATGACGGAACATGGCTCTTTTTTTCATCATGACACGTTTCAAATCGTTTGCGCTCGGTCGATGACTTAAGCGCAGCTGAATTGTGGGTGGTTGGGTCGGGGTGGCTGGGTCGGGGTGACCAGGTATGAGGGTGATATTGTGTTGTGGTCACGTTAATTGAGACTTAATGAACCCATCCTGTGCCCCCAATAAACCCCGTGTCCTGCTTTGTGTGGGCGTGCAATAACAACAGCAGCCTTGCCCACATGCAGGCTGAACATGGCAGTTAAATAGTAAATGTCTAAAAATACAAAGTGGGTAACTGTACCTTGGACAATTACAGGAGCTGGACTTAGCAACAAAACTGCAGGACATGAGTGTGTTCTCTTTTAACGGACTCTCGCCTTCCCACATTCCCCAGCCCATCCTGTCTCCAGGAGTCCCCAGGACGGATTCATTTGTCATTGTCAATTACCCTGAAGAGCACTGGGAGCATAGGCCATTGACCAAGGAGTGCCACTGTTGTATGTCTGTGGCCATCTTCTCCATCTCTCTCCTGGTCTATCCCATCTCCTTTGTTTCTCTTCCCGTGTCTCTTTGCCAGGTGTTTCGAACCCAATCCCTCTATCTCTTCGCCTCTTCCCTCGGGGTTCCATGTGATGGCTAGACAGGTGATGGTTTCTGGAGATTTCCTGAGCGTGTGGCCTCTACAGCTTTACTTTCTCTTCTTTATGTTATTTTCCATGGGTAATAGTTTGGCCCATTTCCAGAGTGTAGTGTTGGGTACCTTGTCTCCAATCCAGAGAGTAACACTGCCTTGATATTTGAGTCATAGAATCATAGAAAACCACCTATATATATAGTCAGCACTGGACAATTACAGTGACCTCACTTCAAGAAATAGAATACAACCATGGTGTTTATTAAATAATTATAATATAAAAATTATACTTCATAAGGTTGATTCATATATTATTATATATAATATATATGAATGTGTGTGCATGCATGCGTGTGTCTGAGTGTGTGAGTGCGTGTGTGCATGTGCATGTCTGTATATCAGGGCTCTACTGTAATCATGCAACCATATATTTACTATGACATTTCCAGGGTTCAATCTTGGCTGCTGTGGTAATGGTGCATACGTACGTTTACAATTCAACTCATCGTAACTTTCATTTCCCTGGTGGCATCGATTTCGTGCAACATTTGCAGTGAATATCAACACATTTTCTAATTGACTGGCAAGAAATCACAAGTATCCAAATATTTTGTCTAGTGCAGGGTTTTGATTTGCTGCAAACCATGACTGATGCAACATTTTTGGTGCCAATTTTCACCAAACTACTGGTGTTCACTGCAAACTATTTATTATAACACAACGGTTACTGATATATATTTTTTAGTATAACATTTACAAAATACATAGCCAATTTTTGCCATGAATTTTGCCATGCACGTCACACTTTAGGCACTGTGCTGTTCCCTGTTGGTGCTAGCAGACAGCGGCCTAACATATCCACTCTGAATAATAAGTTTAATTAATATTACTGGTATTCCTATGTGGCAGATTCCAATGTTTGCGTTTGCCGAATAGTGCCACAGGACACATTTCTGAACAATGAAAATATATTTATATATTTTAATATAAGAATTAAACTACTTTTTGCAAGGGCGTTTTGACTCAATCTGTGTGCTCCAAGTGCTATATGTCTGTGCCCTTCACTTCGGGTGTGTTCAAGCAATTTGGGTGGGACAATGTAACAAATATAGTGCCTATGACGCAGAGTCACGGCCTGGATTGAATGCTGCATTTTGTTATATTCTTCATAATTAACTATCAATTTCTCATTTCCCAATATTTATGTTATGAATGTTAGTAATTGTCCACTGTATACCTTCGTTTGTTAAAAAAAAAATTATTTACACTTGCACATCCTGTGTTATATAAATATAACAAACTTTGTATATCACATGATTTATGATGTAATAGATCTAATCATCAGTATGATTCCTGCAAAAACAGGACACAGAAACCATTATAGTTTATTCCCCAGTGCTGTTGACTTGTGGTATTAAAACCAGCAAAACATCTTTAGAAAATAACCCTCTTAGTATGTGCAGCCATGCGCGAACAGAACAGAGCATGTGCAGCCACGCGCGAATGGAACTGCACAAAGAACATTAGTCGGGAGTAGATTGTTGCCACAGGATACTTACATGTCTTACCTTTGCTATTTGTTACAAACCACTGCAGCATGCACATGAAATACAACCACATAATAGTTGTTATGTGTATAATCACCTTACTCAGGATGGCGGCTATTCAGTCGTTGTTACCGGCTTAATGTTTTAATATTTAACATAAACCCGCATGTCGTTCCCCTGTGAAGTCACTGTTTTTATCAACTGCTAGTAAAAACCTTACTAACGAAGTCTGTCACTTACTATTGTTGTCACTGTTGTGACAGATTCGCTCATGCCGAAATCTATGGAAAGGTGTCTCAAACAGTTTGTTTTTCTGAAATGCATTCTAGAAATAATGGTATTTTTTTGGTCACAGCGACAATGTTTGACATGACATAATAGGTGTTTACAGGTGTGGCATCATGGGACGTATGCAGGTAGCAAAACACTCAATAGAACAGAGCAACTTATTTGTTTACTTATAGTTTTCACGTCTTAGACTCTTCACTGTAACTAATGCCATAGTGGTGTGCAGGCATGCATGTGTAATTGTACAGTTTTGTATGCAATTTGTGTGTGTGCGTGTGCATGCGCGTGCACGTGCATGCATGCATATGTGTACACATCACTGTGTGTTCAATCACTTTGTGTATGCTTGTGCTTGTGTTTGTGTATGTACACTGGTACACTTGTATGCAGTGCATGCATGCGTGCGTGTGTACTAAGTGTGTGCGTATTTGTTACTGTGGTAAATTACAAATACTGTTACAGATTTATTAAAATAATATGGGGACTCAGTAGGCTTATACAATTATCATATTTATTCTAATATTTAATAAGAACAAAATTGTCATTTTAATTATAAGGAACAGATGATGCTGTTTTAACATAGAATAGCAAAACTACTGGGGCCCAGATTGACTGATTGTTATTGTCACAGAAGTGACACCCTAAAACTCCCTCATAGGACTTTTGCAGTGGGGGCACTTGACAGCAGGTATATGACTATATTGATCACACAGAACTGAAGTGAATCAATATTTAAAATGTTTATTTAAATATTTATTGTGCAGAGATTTTGCGGTTTTGTGTGTCCATCATGATGTAGGTGGGTACACCGGAAGTAACGTGACATTGGTCAGTTGTCATTGTCACCATGCAAACATTACCTGTTGCTGCACCAATTGAACAAGTATGTCTCTCATGTGCCACAGGGTGCAGTGATGTGGAAGGGGAATCCCACACCCCTGGTGCAGACTGGAAATTAGGCTCATTATTTGTTAATGTCCATTGTGGTGTGGTCTGGTTCAGTTTTCTGGAATCCAGTTATGTAAGGGACAGATAAGGTGCAAATGTAAGCTGTGGTGAAGTGCATGTGCATGTGTATTCATGAATGTTTATTTGCATGTTAACTTGCATGTATGTGAGGATCCTTTATGTACATGCGTGTGTTATGCATGTACACATCCATATGCGTACATGCATGCATGTGATTTTGGGTGTATGTATTTTACAAGTTACCAGTGAGAGACACGGTGCCAAGAGGCATCATGTGATAACACACAGACAGACATGGAACACTGCTACAAAGCCCCATTACATCACCGCCACGGTTACACATTTTGAACCCGCAGCACGGTAGACCCAGAAAGAAATTATTTAAATACAATGACGGATCATATTGAATGCGCCTGCTGGGCCCAGCAAGTAGGCTGACGGCAGCCCCGACAACTTGAATTAGCGGGCACAATCTTGCAATCTGAAACGTTGCAAAAAGCCAAGTCGAACCACCTGTAGTCAAAGGAAATGTAACTCAGCACCGGCGGCTATTGACAGGCTGTGATCAGATTTGGTGTGCTACTTCGTTTGTCGAAAGTATCGCTTTGTTGTACACGTGGGAGGTATTGTCTGGCCTGTCGCGGTGTTGTGCATGCGTTGTAGAGGGCTTTATGTCGTTTCTTTGCTGTGTAATGGTCTTGACTGTTGCACAATACATGGCTCAGGAAACAGTGGATCAGTGTTTCAACACTTAATTGCCCCCCACCCCTCTTGTAGATGGTATTACAATTAATCCCCAAGTAGTCCCGCCCGCCAGACAGAGCATTGTTCCTTGATTATTTGAAGATAGAAAACATCACAGAAGTAACGTTGCATGGAGACATTAAGTCATTAAATAAACATTAACTAATTACACAGTTTTTTAATTTCCATATAAGGACTATAAAGTATATATTTATTGCGGTAGGATAAACACATTTTTAAGCCATCAAATTTAAAGATGATATAAGATATTCAGCGTGGCAACTTTCGTAATAAATCACTTAGTTATCAATTTTATTTGTGTTAACTTGCAGTGGAAAATACAAGAACATCATCGTGGGAGAGTTTTGTGTGGAATAGTTATCCTAATCATCAAACTTCATTGTGGTCTGAAACTGTTAATAACTTATGTATAATAACTAGTCGTTATGTTGTAATAACTTGTCTTTGTGTAAAACAACGTTTTGACTTTATTTCATACAATAATGTTCTGCCTCCTGAATTGTTGCTATGGCCTTATTTCCAACCACTGATTATATACATGTACCTACAATTGACACCTTGTTACCCCGCTATATCAGTCTGAGGAAGTGCACTTAATCTTGTTTCGTTGCTATTCAGAATCAGCTACATGTAAACATCTCTGGGGCAAAGGGAAACATGGTTTTGTTATGAATTAAAATAGAGTGGACTAGGTTAGGTAGACTATCTCAGAACAAACAACTAGTTACTGCTATGACTGAAAACAGAGTGACTATTCTTCAAAAGGGTGATAACCCATGCCTGGGTACATGGCAGGGTGCCAGTGGAGACACCTTTAGGCCAAATAGGCACCACAGGTGTGGTAAACGGCGATACAGGTTATTTTTAGGAGGAAATGTAGTACAAGAGTACAGTATAATTTAAGTGATTAAAATTACATAACAGCATTTGTCACTTTAAGAGGACAACACCAGGTGGCACTCCTGAGAGGAACCAACCAATTTCCCGCCAGTCCGTGTGCCTAATAGGCTCTGAATTGATTTGGATCTCATAAATTATATGGTGAAAAAGCAGAGGTTATTTGAGGTTATTTACCATACAGCTGCTGTTAGGCCATAATAACAAACTAAATCAGCCACAATTCTAAATCCAATGTTTGTAGAACAAATCCTTGTGCAAGGTATACGCTGTGGGCTGACAATTTTGTCAAGTTATGTTCTTAAAATATAAACAGTAAGTTGTCCACAGAACTTTTTAAATGCAAATATGTGAGACACGTTATCATTATTGTCTTTTTCCATGCTCTGGAATCTTACTAAAGGAATATACTTCTGACAAATAAAATGAGTTGTACATTTTTGTATCTAGAAATAAGGTCAGTTACAGGTGTCGTTTGCCCCCAGCATGTGTCGCTCTGTTCCAATATCGTGAAGGTGGCAATAAAAACTGTTAATGAACCGTCCCTTGCCTGTAGGTTGTGGTGTTTAATAATTAAATGGCTGACTTGTACTAGATGACCTCCAACATGTCACATGTCATGACAGTTGCCTGTGACACTATGCCACTCACCTTGACAGTCACAGTACCAGTATAACGTTCACGCCTGATTAATTCCAATCAAAAATATCATGAAACACAAGTGCTGCTGAGCAGTTCAGACTACATTCCGGCAGAGAAGTGTGTAGTGTTTGGACACTTTACATGGAGAACCAGTGCTGTGTTATGTAACCTACTAACAGTTTACATAATCACATTTATAGCTAGCTGTCATATGCAGTACTTACTACCCCGGGGTACATGCACTAAGAAAATTCAGTGTATGTAGAACAATTAATCTTCTATAAATCTACTGTCCTGTCAGTTCTGTGCTACTGTCTAATTTGCTTGTCACTGAGGAACAAAGTGCTGCTCAATGGCGTTGTCTAGTAAGTCAGTAAAATCGTTGACATGACACTTGCTACGGTGGGTGAACTTTATGACACGTGTGTTCAAGAAGACAACAGACATTTTAAAAGACATTCTCGTCCATTGCACACATTTTATTCTGTTGCAAAATCTGTCTGAAAGAGCACGCAAGAAGCGATATTGTGATAGCTTTCTGCCAATGTCCATCAACGCGATATCAGGGAGAGGGAATGATCAGGGAGGAAAGGGGAGACAACGGGAAACTGGGGACTATTACAGTACTGTGCTGTGCTGTGCTGTGCTGTGCTGTGCTGTGCTGTGCTGTGCTGTGCTGTGCTGTGCTGTGCTGTGCTGTGCTGTGCTGTGCTGTGCTGTGCTGTGCTGTGCTGTGCTGTGCTGTGCTGTGCTGTGCTGTGCTGTGCTGTGCTGTGCTGTGCTGTGCTGTGCTGTGCTGTGCTGTGCTGTGCTGTGCTGTGCTGTGCTGTGCTGTGCTGTGCTGTGCTGTGCTGTGCTGTGCTGTGCTGTGCTGTGCTGTGCTGTGCTGTGCTGTGCTGTGCTGTGCTGTGCTGTGCTGTGCTGTGCTGTGCTGTGCTGTGCTGTGCTGTGCTGTGCTGTGCTGTGCTGTGCTGTGCTGTGCTGTGCTGTGCTGTGCTGTGCTGTGCTGTACTGTACTGTACTGTACTGTGCAGCATTGTACTGTACTGTGCAGCACCGTGCAGCACCGTGCAGCACCATACAGCACCGTGCAGCACCGTACAGCACCGTACAGCACCGTACAGCACCGTACAGCACCGTACAGCACCGTACAGCACCGTACAGCACCGTACAGCACCGTACAGCACCGTACAGCACCGTACAGCACCGTACAGCACCGTACAGCACCGTACAGCACCGTACAGCACCGTACAGCACCGTACAGCACCGTACAGCACCGTACAGCACCGTACAGCACCGTACAGCACCGTACAGCACCGTACAGCACCGCACAGCACCGCACAGCACCGCACAGCACCGCACAGCACCGCACAGCACCGCACAGCACAGCACCGCACAGCACCGCACAGCACCGCACAGCACCGCACAGCACCGCACAGCACCGCACAGCACCGCACAGCACCGCACAGCACCGCACAGCACCGCACAGCACCGCACAGCACCGCACCGCACAGCACAGCACAGCACAGCACAGCACAGCACAGCACAGCACAGCACAGCACAGCACAGCACAGCACAGCACAGCACAGCACAGCACAGCACAGCACAGCACAGCACAGCACAGCACAGCACAGCACAGCACAGCACAGCACAGCACAGCACAGCACAGCACAGCACAGCACTGCACAGCACTGCACTGCACTGCACTGCACTGCACTGCACTGCACTGCACTGCACTGTAACAATTCTCTGATAACAAGTATTTGCAACAGTATAACATGTATGCAGTGTATGAGAAGTGTCCTTTAAAATGTACATTGTCTCCTTGATCACATATCTCATGAAGTTCACCCACTGTTGGAAATGTCATGCCAATGATTTTGCTGACTGGACAGCAACTTAGACAGTAGCACAGAACTGACTGAACAGTAGATTTATAGAAGAGATGACTAGTTGTGCAATATACATTGAATTTTCTTGGTACTTGTAGCCAACGAAGTGTGATTATGTAAAACTAGTAATGGCTATTGTATTGCATTGTATTGTAACAATTCGCTGATGACAAGCCACTAGAAGTGTTGAAATCTGCACTGTGTTGACCAACCAAAATAAATATGGTACAGTAATGTTTTATTATTGTCCTTATCAAAGTCACTGTGATCAGTCTGTGAGATGTTATCACTATTCTACCACAGGCGCTTGTGGTTACTGAGTCACACCACTGACCAGTTTAGAGTCGGCTGTAATTGGAACCTTTGTGAACTTGAGTTATAATTGAACTGAAGGCGGCTTAGTGAAATAGGTTCATGGCGGAAATGGCAATGACAAAGAAACAAAAAGAAATATAGGGAAAACATGAATTTGTGGTAAACAAAAGTGTGCCTTGCAGGCTTATTGTGTACCATTTAACCATAATCACCTATTCTTAACATCAACATTTGTAAATAGTAATATGATAGTGGAGATAAACAAGACTGAACAAGTAAATATTTGATGGTGTTTTCTATACCTTTGGACTTCAGTCATAATGAAGTGTTCTTTCACAATGTGAAACGTGATATTACAGTCTATAAGTAAACACAGAGTGACAGCTGTTCTTTCTAATTGGTGAATTATTAATTCAGCCTGGTGTACGCTGTCACTTTGTACAGGTATGTTGTCGCCTGTGGGTGGTACTGTATTTATTCAATTGCAACTTGCAGACAAACAAAATATCTCATTCATTTAATAGTTCTACATTTTGAAATGCATTTTGGTGATGTAAAGAATGTCTGAAGGGCTTATAGTTATATGCTATACTGGCGCTCTTGGATATAATTTGACTATATTTAAAAACAAAAACAATTTGATTACATTTTATAACAATTTGGGAACCTGTGAAACATATCATTGGTAATTTAACAAATTACTGAATAATTACAATACAACTTATGCTAATGCCTTTTGTTTGAGATATGTAATATACAAATGTGCCAGGAACTTAAACATGATGATACATACCTGGTACTTGTTATATATTAAACGTGAAACATATGCATATAACTAAAGCAAGAAGTTTCTCCCCACAATTGTTTAATAAACTGATGATTTCAGGACCACTTCAGCTAGTGCGAATCTTTGATGCTCTTCGGCTTTCTGGACCTTCTTGATCCCAGCCACTTGAACACACACAATCACCACCACGCACATTGTGTGAGACACTAATTGATGGTCCACTTACCACATAATTAGCTTCATTACACACAGCTGTCTGACCTGAAGTCAGAGGTGTTTGTCAGTGCCCCCCCCCCCCCCCACCCCCACCCTGTAGACAGAACATAAAGGACACTAAAGAAAGAACGTTTAATTAAAGGAGATGTAAGCTGTTCTCAATTAGGCTGGCTTGTTTTGTTAAAGTAACATGACCCAATTCTTTTAACTTAGTTACTGTCAAATTATATATAAATTTATAGTTATTATATTTCATGTGTTAACTTATTTTGTTGTCGTATAATTACAAGAAAGGAAATGTCTTCGCTGTTAGTAAGAATGAACTTTCCAGGTAAATTGTATGATAAAACCAACACAATCAGTGCTGTTCAATTACAGTGCAACAATGAAAAAGTACACCTCTACGATTATTTCACACACAATCTAATTATCACAACTGTGCACGTCACACCAATTTACAAATTAATTGTTGTACTTTTTATATACATGCTTAATTAATTGGCTTATTATAACAATGAAAGTTTCACATGCTTATTTTACTGGTGACGTCAACAAGCAATTTAAGCCACAATTTCAAGTGACTGGCTACGGTGCAGATAGTGTACTCTCACATCCTCACACTCCTGCATTAGCCCAAGATTGGGCAGTTTCAAGTCAAAAAGGTAACATACATTGTACTTGTGTATATTTGTAGATTTTTATATCTACAAATATACAGTGTTTCTGGGACATTGTGAAACATCCTGTGAGAGTCGAGCAGTGTTGGTAGATCGGAACAAGACGTCACAACATGTTTGACATGGTTATAGCCAGGAGCACATGGCTGTTCGCTCTAGTCTGACAAGATGGTGTTGCATTAATGAGCCTCGTCTCATCAGATATGCCGTACATGTCCTGTGGAAGGTCTGACAAAGCCATGTCTTATTTACTTTACACACATCTTTCATATAACCTCAGGCAGGCGGTAACTGGTTAAAAGCTAATTTTTCTTCACCTCTTTTTCTCATCTACCTGTGGGAAAGCATAGGTAAAAACATGAAACAGACCAGTGTAGAAGTCCATCAGTCATATTGTTTTTGTGTCGAGTCATGTGATTACAGATGGGTATTCACTGGGCATACAGTGCATGTGTTGGATAATTCACATTTTGAAATGATCCGTCAAAGTATGCTGGTGGTTACTCCGTGGGCGAAGACATTAAGTTAAAAGATGGTAAATAAAACAACACAGTGTGTGTGTGTGTGTGTGTGTGTGTGTGTGTGAGTGTGTGTGTGTGTGTGTGTGTGTGTGTGTGTGTGTGTTGTGTGTGTGTGTGTGTGTGTGTGTGTGTGTGTGTGTGTGTGTGTGTGTGTGTTTGTGCATGTATATGGTGCATGCATGCATGCGTGTGTTGTGTGTGTGTGCATGTGTACTTGTGTGAGGGACATAGGGTATGTGGATATGTGCATTTGGTGTGTTTATGTATATGAATATAGCCTCTTTTGTCAGGTAAACACCACGTATGCTATCATGTGGTACCATCGACTCCAGGAAATGGCAGAGATAAATAATTTACCTTCAACAAAACACCGTAATTGATTGTGGTGTTGAGCAGTTACTAGTGTCGCTCAGTGGGGGTCTGCAACACTCAAGGGACACAGACACCATACAATGGTGTAGTTTATTCATAATAATAATAATACCAGGAATGTCTGAATGTATACCTACAAACAGTGCACTGGTAATGGATCTGTACTGGTAGACCTCTGGCAACAGACAATACTTGGGAGGCATTGAATTATTATTATACAGCCAAATTATTTATACATCATTACCTGGTCAAGAAGTAAAAAAAAATTCAGAAGACAATATGATCAAATCACGAAACTGAGAAATTTGGATAGATCTATGCTGCCACCAATGTGCATGTTTTTGGCCACACATATTTGGTGCACACAGGTACACATGTACAGTGCAAATTGTTTGTTTTCCTTTTCTACCCGTGTCTGTCGAGTTAAAGTTAGCCTCCATCCGGGTCCTTGATTTCTGTTTTTGGCCTCCACCTTTATGCAGAATCAAATTGTTACCAGCCAAAACAGTCCAGCTAAATGTGTATCTGTGTGTGTATGTGCATGTATGTGCGAGTGTGTGTGTACATGCATGGGTACCACACAATCCAGTCTAAGCCTTCACTAGATGAATAATGTCATTTTTTTAATATTCAAATTTCCATTTATTCATCCACTCTAATTTGCTTACCTTGTCAAATGATAAACCTACGCCCCCACACTGTTCTGAAACTGGACTCTCTAGCAACCATTGCCAGTTCTACACAAATGCGTGCGGCATATTTCAATTGATCATTATTACTGGAAATTACATTATTATTATTGCATTATTATGGTTATTTTGCTGCACCTCATCACACAATGCCACGCATGACTGACCCCATGGCCAACAAAGAACAATATACCATTGTCTGCTGTAAACTACACTGCCAGTTTGTGTATCATGATGTTTACATGTCTGTGGCAGTGGTTGCGTGCATGTCTGTGCATGCATGAGTTTGTGGGCATGATATTCAGACAAGTTTCTCTTATGATACTGCCATTGGTATGTATACTTAACAGTGCAAGGAGGTGAATGAAATATTTCATCAATCACATGAGACTGGTATCAGAATTGCTCTTCAAATGTCGCTTTAGCAATAATGAATGTCTCTGATTTGAGGCACTGGCCAGTACGGAGGAGTTGTGTATTGTATTGATATCTGCTTTATAGAGAATCGACCGTACTGGTTTGTGTAGATAGATCCTCGTTGATCAAACCACTCACGTTTACTTGACATGGACATTCACATATTTTCAAGTGGCAAAGAGAGAAAATGAATAGATAAGAAAGTGCTTGTGTAGAGGGGAAGACATTTATGACTCTCTGCAAACAAGAAAAGTTGCATGACAGATTGATTATGATGGCAGTATCACACTGCTGACCTGCTGTCATAGAAACACATCAGGTAAACACATCTCTGTTCATCACAGAACAAATAAATTTTGTTTAATAAGAATATGTTATTGATCCATGTATTTGACTGGATACACAACAGGGTCATGACATATATGACGGTATTTTCATGTTGAAAGTGGAAATTTCCACTTTCAACATGAAAATATGCTTGATTCAATCCTGCCCATGTTGTTGCCCAATATGTGTAAACACACACTGTGTTTATTGTTGGTTGATTGCACTGTGGCTGAAAGCTTCCCTTGTCATTGAACTACCCTTCCAGTTAGCCAGCTTGACAGTGAAGTGTGTCTTATGTCATATAAAAAAATATCTATAAATATTATACCAATCTTTAAAATTGACCACAACATAATCATAGATGGTGGCTGGTGACTGGCATATGACTCATGCTCATACACAAGGACACCTGTGTGGCTGTCAATGACAGGTAGCAGAAAGACGTGATAACGCGTGTCACGGAGGTATACCACAGGTGACACATCTAATCTTACGTAACATTTAACCTTTGCCGTTTGTTCAAAAGTTGTCTGCGAAGGTTTTTCACATTGATGTGTTTTTGACACCTTTTAGACTAAACACAAAGGTGAAATTGATCTTATTCATTGATAGTAGTATGCGTGCAGATTGGTTTGAGTGTTTTGGGGTTATAGATACTTTAACGTCAGCTTAATTTTTGGTACACTCCAGAAAATAATAGTCTGAAAGTACTGGCTTTTATCAGTTTGCCAGGATTCCCCAGTGAAAGTATCTGAGGTGTCTGATGTCTTGACATAGGCATAAACTAAATAACTTTACTCTCAGAAGTTGGAGAGGGACTTGTCATTTTTCCTATATACAAGCAGACAAAGTGAACAACACTTCAACACTTCTTTAAGTTTCGCCACAAAATCTACTTTTTTGACATCCATGTATAAAACCGTAACAACTGTCTCACATTAAGACTCTGAAGAAGTTCTCTGGTGTTGACACTCTACTTGTCACACACGGCCGCACTGACACTCCACTCGTCATGCATGGCCGCACAACTTGGCAGGCTGCCCATTGGCATTTCTGTTACCAGCCCGAAAGACAGGTTTCCATTCTGAGGTGCGTTGAGCAACTACTCTATCATTATGATAGTTGCTGATAACTGGTTTTCGGCATTCACAATGCAGGTCTTTGGAAGTTACGCTGTGGTGTATCCAATCTGTATTGTGCACTGACTTGTCCAGGCTGATACTGTTGCCTGGGTTTGCCTCTGTGTCCTTATCAGGATCCAGGGCAAGACCCCAGACAGTAGACCGAGGGACCAGTGTTGGTAAATACACAGCTTGTGTAATGTGTACCACACACACAAGTGTTCCAGCTCACGTTTCTGGGTTAATGATTTTGAAGCAGAGTGCATCTTCAAAGGCTAGACCTCCTGGTTGGCACTGTCTGTCAGAGGTTTGACATTACACCAATTAGGTAATGGATCAGTCCGTTTACCTTCTATAGATCAAACACTTGCATTCCTGAAAGACAACCAACCTAGGAGACTTGTGTAGGTGGGTAATGCATTGTTTACAGTATACATTTTCATGTAGTTGTCCTCAATACTTTCACTGTATTCCCCAAACAGCACGGATAAGTATGTTACTAATGATGCAATCACTCAGATGTATACATATGTGAGTGTGGAGGTGGAAAGGTTCCAGTTAAAAGTTATTTATCTATTTTGTCAGCTGTGGTTGTCTGCTGTCTAGTGCAACTGTAGAAAGAAATCCATTAAATGTTCTGTCACCCTATTTCGCAATTTGGCCATTTCAGAAATATCACATCATTTAATTTTTTGTTTTGATTTTGTGTATCCTCTCAGTAAAAAAATTAATAATGTAAACATGTAATTGTTTTGAAGCTGTCTGAAGGAAATTGCCTGTCTGCCTCCAGCTTAGCAACTGCTCTATGTGGAAATGAGCACTGAATTCAAAATTGACCATAATAGCACACTTCCTGTGTGTTAAAAATACTTGGCATGGCACTTTATAAACTAAACATATAGAAGTATATAAAATATATACTTTATATGCAGTTTGTACCAGATAGTTAAATAAAAAACACTTGATGAGTATGTATAGTACCTTGAGGTGTCATTTGTCTGTTTTTTTGTAGTTAACCACACATAGGACATGGAAAAGTAACTCTGGGTGGTGGATTGATAATGGCACATAGAAACATGTTCAAATGCCATACTATATTATTTAGTAGGTGAAGAGATGCACACAGTTGGTGTCTGTCATGTATTATTTATGCACCAAAACTACGAGATATCAATTTCAAGTGATCTCTGAAACAAACAGGTGGAAGAATATTGTGAACATGGTGTAGTGGCTTTATGATGAGTTCTACTAAAGTTGGCTTTTGAGATGATCCTGCTGTGTGAACCAACCAGACAGTTAGAAGACTCACACTCACACCTTTGCGATCGCTAATGAAAGGTTCCTTTGTGAAGGCTGCTACTTTCACGCAGGCTTTCTGAGTGCCTTCTTGTCCTTGGTCAGTGACAGTGACAAATGATAAATTTCAGGGTACTCTGGATTTATACCAGAGACATGTCAAAAGGAGATATTTTGCATGTGCAACACGTATTATTCATGCAGGGCAGGAAACCACCATTAAATATTGTACTTGTTGCATTCAATCAATCACTTGTGTGTCCTACCAGAAAGTTAGCTATAATACACCATTCATCTTCTCATATCTCACTGTGTAAATACATTGGATGTCTTCTTCAAACAGTCAATTCCGTGTAGACTGAGAAAACAAAAAACCACATTTTAAACACAAAAACATGTAGCAAAAAACTGTAACAAAGTGTACTATATATGCACCCATAAGATACTTATATTTAGATCCTTTCAGAGTGCAGACACTCATTAGATAATGTTCAATTGTTGAAAAAGTGGGCAAACCAACCAAGATTGTTTAGATAATTGTTACTTTTTTGCTTTCCTGACGTCTCAGATTTCTATGTAATTAACAATGTATGTTTTAGGTGTTTCTGACAATTCCTTAGACACAGGCTGCTTCTTTTGTCTTGACAAATAACACTTACGGAGTCGGCGTCACGCTTTGTTTGATGTGCGTACAAATGCATACTTAATACAATTGCAACTGCAGATATTTGATAACCCAGTTGCACTGAGCAGTGCGCGTAGGATCACATGACCCTCATGTGACCTTTCCATGTCCACCTTGTGGTCGCTGACATGGCTCTGGCACTTATAAATAGTCCATCTGATTGGTCACAAGTTGGACAGATACAACTTGTCGGAAGTGGCTTATCTATATCGGTAAAAAGAAACACTATTCTTCCGAGTTGTTGGGGTGTTATACAAACGGATGTGTATGTAAGCCATCCATATGGCGCCCACAACTATCTCTTAGACCCAGATCTTTGAACAGGATAACATCTACAAACTAGTTGGTCTTCCATATTTTGTATACCTGGTATGTCATAACTTGCGTGTTGAGAACCATATTTTATTGTCATCTTTGCACCCAAGTCATCTACAATCAGTAAGTCTCTTCTACACGGTAGCATGATTACATTATTTGGGAGTTTCACAGAAGTGGCAGATGGTTTAAATTCAACATAAATTAGTGATAGACTAGCGTAACTTCACAAGTTTTTTTCAGTATTTTTATATGGAATGACCAACTTCAATATGGACAATTAAGATATGTGAAATTTCAGAATGAATACCATTAATCTGTGTGTGAAAACGTAGCCCTATTGCAGCTATGCTTTCCAGACCATAACATAATTCGTCTTACCATTGAAGTTGTGACATTATCAATAAAAACATCTTCACATAACTGCAACTCATGCACTTCTATCAGAAGCATCTTATTGTAGTTATGCTTCATGTGGTTCGGTGATAAGCCGGGACAATTCACAAGTGCTTCTTTGAAAGACAGCATGATAACAAATGCATGTTTTACCCTGAAAATTTACTGCAACATTCCATTAGCTGGAACATCAACAAGGATTGATCCAGACACATCAAAGCGGAAGCGTAATGAACTTAAGACTCAAACGGTTACTTAGAGACATAAATGACTAATGCCAGAGGAGCTGATATGTTAATAATTGATAAAGGGCAAAAACCGCACGCTTCCTTGCTATAATTAGGTTCTAATGGCACAGTGAAAGCAGTGTTTGCCCTCTCCTTTGTAGCGCACCTGGTCAAAGGCAGATAAATGAAGGGTTTTTCTGTGCCTGACAAGATCTATTATACATGTGTTTCGGGTTAAGTGTGAATCACTCTTAGCGAGGTTCTGCCATCTATTCAGGTTGACAGCCATTCTATGCCACTTCGCTGAGTGTCTCAATAGATCTATAAATACGGTGTCATTAATCAAGCTTTTGAGTTAAGGTTTCAGGACAAGTTTTGGTGTTTTGCTGCGTGTGAATGATTGACTTTATGTGAACACATCTGGGCCACACCGGCTGGCAGGGTTACACCCCTTCATCCTGTTTTAGTTATTGTGTATCACTGGTGGCAACAGCAGAAGTTTCGTTTCTGACCTGGTCACTCACTTTGTGTGTGTGTGAGTGTATGTGTGTGTGTGTGTGTGTGTGTGTGTGTGTGTGTGTGTGTGTGTGTGTGTGTGTTTGTGTATAAGTGTGTTTGTGTGCGTGTGCATTTGTGTGTGTGTGTGTGCATGTGTGTGTGTGTGTTTGTGTATAAGTGTGTTTGTGTGCGTGTGCGTTTGTGTGTGTGTGTGTGCATGTGTGTGTGTGTTTATGTGTGTGTGTGTTTGTGTGTTTGTGTTTGTGTGTTTGTGTGTGTATGTGTATGTGTATGTGTATGTGTATGTGTATGTGTATGTGTATGTGTATGTGTATGTGTATGTGTATGTGTATGTGTATGTGTATGTGTGTGTGTGTGTGTGTGTGTGTGTTTGTGTGTGTGTTTGTGTGTGTGTGTGTTTGTGTGTGTGTGTGTGCGTGCGTGCGTGCGTGCGTGCGTGCGTGCATGCATGCATGTGTGTGTTTGTGTGTAAGTGTGTGTGAGTGTGAGAGTGTGTGTGTGCCTGTGTGTATAGAGCTGTATGTGTGGTTGAGCAGTAATGGCAAGGGGTCCACGGTTATAATAACTTCTGACCATGTTTTCAAAACTTTGGCAATTTCTTTCACTCTGCATTGCCTGTATCTTTCAGAGATACCCTATATAAGCCATGTAAGTTACGGATCCCACCAACTAACTTGGTGTCTGTGTTGGGAAAGATAAAGACCCTTTCACAGGATAAATGGTGTGAACTCACAAAGTTGGTGTCTCATTTGGTACATATTGGTATTATAAGAATCCTGACAATTATCTCAGTCTATATATGTATGTATTAGTGGACAATGTGCTAGTTTTATTGTCTTCTAATTACTGCCATGTTGTATCTTGGAATGGTTTATGTTTTAAGATTAAACATTCTATTGCGTTCTTTTCACTTTATTATATAAATATCCAGAACATCATAGGGTAAACACAAGAGTGCTTAACTAAACCACTATTGGGTAATTTAACATGCTTCATGTACATACAACTACTGTACATACAACTAGAAACTGTGACAGGCATCAGCCATCAGGTTCAGGTACTGATTGCCATCTAAACCATGCTAACTTGACTGTTTACAGATCTGTTGAGAGCTGCAGTGATCATAGAGCGTGACAGGGTGACTGGCTTCAGCACAGACACTGAGTGAAGTCGGCCACGCATGACCACCCACTGCCTGCACAGTTGCCTCAGTGCTCAGTCCTTGTAAGGCGCTCAGACGGAGGTGACTGCTCTCACAGTGAGCTGTGCTGCTGTAGCGGTTCAATCCCACACACGGTGGGAACATCAGTGTCGGCTTGTGACAAACACAAGCTCGGAAGAACAACGCAGGTCTACATACATTTAGTTGGGTTTGTACTTGTCAATTGTCTCGCCGGGTGTTGATCTGAGGACTCACATCGACCTCACAAACACTTAGCAGAGTTGTGTTGAAGCCCACAAGATACAGACGTGACCAGCTGAAGTGACAGCATTCAACACAGTCGCCCTGAACTTCTAGCAGGACTGCTTCGGTAGAGATCCACTGAGGCAGGATAACATTTAAGTCGGCACACCTGAGTGAGCAACACAACGAAGCAGGTTATTCACAGTCGACTCCCGATCCTCTCACCAGCTGTCGAGACCACCACCAGTCGTGCGACTGTTAATCGGTTAGCGAGAAAAAACGTTGCTGCACCGATCCCGTCAGACCAGTGTAGTGTGGTGCAGACGAGACGGCATTGTGCCTCACGCTTCAACAGATACTGTGTTTGTTGTTATTGTGGCCGCCACAGTCGAGCGAGCGAGTGAGTGGTGACTGGCTCAGAGTGACAAACAACAGCTCGGAACCTGTGCCAGGTCTCACTTGCGTGTCACCCCTGCTGGCAACTCGGAGCGGCTCGACGCACTTCTTTATAACACACATGACGGTGGTGTCAGGCAGCACGGACGCATCTCGCATGGAAGCTTTGTGACTGCGCAGGTGTACCCTGTTTGAGACCCACACAGTTAAAGAAGATTTCCGTTTGCCGTGTCGTTCGACTTGTTGGATATCGTGACGGATTCTGCGTGGATTGTGCTTGATACTCACCGCTTACGGTGACATTGTGTGTGGATTACGGCTTGACAGATTCATAGCGAATAAGCGTTGTTTGTATACGGAGACAAACATAGCTACAGAACAGACGGAGACGTCGGCTCTGGGTACGTCAACACTTCTGTGTTTATTGCTCTGAGATTGTCATTACTTGGGGGAGATTCGACAGTATTTTGGCTGAGGCCACAAAGAACGTAAACAATCGTTGAAGCAGACCTTGTATCAACTTCAATCATGTCTTCTTTCTTCAACATGTTCGGAAGCGGTGGAAAGACAAAGGCTGGAAAAAGCAAATCAAAGACGGACAGCGACGCTCCTGGAAAGGACGCCCAGAATGTGATCGCCGCAGAGGGCAGTTCGAAAAGTAACAGGAATGTCTCGATTTCTCGCTCCGGCCGTCACAAAATGAAGACCAAGCGCCGTGAGAGTGTGATGAAGGACGACTTGTACAGTGCCCCGCCACCAACAGAGGGCGCCACAGGTGGCTGCCAGTCGAGAGCACCATCGTCGTACAACAGAAACAGTGGCGGGGCAAGTGGCAGCACCAGCTGTTGGGAGGCGGAACATAGTAATTCGTTGAGACTTCACAAATCGCACGCGATGTCGTCACGTCCAACGGTTGTATAGCGCCCCTTGTGACGTGTAGACTTTGACTGGCCACAGCACCACCCAGCTGGATTCTAGGTGGTGAGACGGTTGGATAATAATCGATTGGGACATGTCTGGCTTCAACTGCTAACTTTATTGCAAAGACGGTTTCACGTAGTATCAGATGTTCCGGGCAACACTTGGACCAAGTGGGATAAACAACAGTTCTTTGTGCTGCCAAATGACACCGTGTCGTGTCCAACACGTCACCCCGTGAGTACTTGTTTGTGACAGACAGTGGACACCACGCACTGATTGTGATTGTGATTGCTCAACAAACATATCTCGACTTGTGTTAGTTATTGAAAGACATCATTGTATTGACTGCCGCTACTGCCAAGGCTTCGCAACAGAAACAACATCAAGATTGGCCGTGCGTGGTTCAATGCTATCCGAGACACTCGCACAGCAAGCTGTCTTGGTAGAAAGAACTCTTTCATCTACACAACTTTGCCGTCTTCAAATGCCACATTCTGAATGTTACTGTGTGTAGTGGCTGGTGTATTTGTTACATCAAAGTAAGTAACAACAGCGTGGTTCATGCGTAATGTCGGTGATCTCCATGTTTGTTTATGACATTACAGTACGTCTATTGTAACTGGGCGTGAATGAGAGAGATGTATGTATATATGTGTACATATACTTGAAAAGTGTTGATGTGATAGTATTGATTGGTGATCTTGTGCTGGAAACTGAAAAACGAAGCTGTGTTGGTGATTTTATGTAAGTTTGAATGGCCAAGGATGAGTATAGCGCTGTTCATAATCAATCATTGTATATTAGCTTAATTGTTCACATATCTGAACACCAAATCTGCAATTGGCTATATGAATTTGGCTGGCTGCTTTAAACAAGAGCATATGCATATTAATCAAAATACCTGAACAAGATAAATGTTCCTCAAGTGAACTTCGAAATAATGATGTTGCTCTTCTACAGAAAATCACATAACATTCATACAGCTGGTCATGTTATAAAATCGTCCTCTTTTTATGATTAAATAGATCGACTTAGTTCATGAATTTCAAGTTGGATGATGTATTGCCTTGTTCAACACATTAGCACAATTACAAACAAAGAAATATTTTAGCAACTGTGGTTTGGTCGCATGTTTTGCTGTTTTCTTGTAAGTAAACATAAGTGCACAAGAAAGTGCAGTGTACGTAGCAGGCCATTGGTGGTTGCAAGATATGCAACTGTGTGACGTGTCAAGTCTTTCAGTGGTTATCAGAACTTGGGTTTCTGCCATTACATGAACATAGCAGGCTTTGTGTCCCAGCAGCATAAAGCCAACATACAGTCACATCGTTTTTAGTATGCATCGATGTTAGGACCGTTCTACAGTATTGTGCACCACAAGCATTCTAACAAACAAAAATTATTTAATATAACTGGACCATTATGTTTATGAATAAAACATTAGTTTACTGAATATCCACCATGGCCTGTTTGAGGCAGACTGTCTATTTGTTTATATAATAGAATCTGGTAATGGTATAATTTATATCTATTATGACAAATTGCCTGCCAATTTTTTTTTTCATGACCCCTAAGTAAGTGTTTTGAGAGGAACCAGTTTGTCTTCAAACGTTCACCATGTTTCTCAGAACTATTCTAGCTCGTCATTCATGGATTTGAGTGACAGCTCGACGGTTTTTGTAAAGAGTGAACTGTGAAATTCAAAAGTTGTTTTTCTCCGGACAGAATATATTTGGTGGTAAATACGGTAGAGTACATACACCTGGTAGTTTGTAGTGTACACAAGTTTACAATAAAAAACAACCATCCTTCCTGTGATTATCAGATAAACAGAAAACTGTGATATTCATGCAAAGCGATGACTCACTAAAATGTCTTTTACATAGTACATGTAATAGTAAACTCCTGTAGTGCCTTCATTCTCGAGTATCAGAGCTCAGAGGCGCAATATATAAACCATTAAGCGTATATACAGCTTACGATTGTACAAAACCAACTTTGATCCACTAAGTGCCTGTGCTGCTGCCTGCCTTGAAAGAACTGGTTGGCTTTGAATTCGGCCAGTCTATTTTTGTACGTCACTTCATTGGCAAAGCAGGTTTATGTGTATACGCAGTTCTTTCATTTGTCACGCGCACTATACATGTACCAGTCAGACAGTTTCTTGACACGTTAAAGAATACATGTACACATGTTATCTAACGTCACTGAATGTGCCTTAATTGTGTGTGTAATTATGAAGCTAAATATTGCTCACCCTGGTGGTGGCTGCTTCTTAATTGGCCACTATTCAACTGTGCTAGTGTTATGAATGTGTGAGTGTGTGCAAATTAGTTTAAGCTGTGAAAAAGCTGTGATCGCTTCGGGTCTGGTGGCTTTGTGCTAACCGCGGCTCGAGTGCACCAACTGGTAATAAAAGGAAAATGACAACAAATATCTGTGAAACATCGACTTGATTTTATGCTTGATAGGATACTTGCTTAACAGGTCGTTACTGTGTAACTGGGATTGGTTCTGTGTGACGTTGACAATCTGAAATAGGTGTGGAAGGGTCATCAACAAAGAAACACAAAAAACATAGAGGTGTGCACTGCGCATAGTGCACTGCGCATAGTGCACTGTGCATAGTGCACTGCGCATAGTGCGCTGTGGTGCTGTTGAAAGCATTGGCTGTGAAGATAAATTGTACGTTGAAACATTGACATCTTATTATTAATTTTGAACATTACAATTATACAGGGTGTAGTTTTATCTTTGGAGATATGTACTCTGTAACTGTCGTGTTTTATTTCAAAACATTTCATGCTAGGATAAAGTGCTAACACCTGAAGAACACAGAAACAGTTAAACGCCTGGCAAGAAATATCACAGAACGTGGAACATGACACACTTATCTGAACATGTTTCCCCTCTGTTTCTATAAACAAAGCAGCGACATGTTTTCCAAATTTGGTGTGACCCCCAAACCTTTCTGTTAAACTTTTGTTAAACTGGAAACATTGTCTCTAATGAGGTGTCAAGTACAGTCGATCACTAATTAACTGTTTTTATTTAAATGAATTTCACTGTAATCTCAAAAGTATCAGTGAACTGTAACAATCAGTTACAAGTGCAATTTCCATTAAACAGTGTATACCTGAGGCAAACTTGGTCAACCTTGTGTGACTTTCTTATACCTTCAGGCAGCCTTGGTAATCTCTCTTGGTCACAATAGATATTTGTGCCTAAAATTAAGCTTAGTGAGGTTCACTGCATATTCTCTATAGCAGTTCATAAATATCAGAACATGGCCACACGTGTCTGACACCAAAGCCATCTGGGTACCTTCCATTAAAATTGCAATTTATTTTCTCAATTACATTGCCTACTTGAATCTTTAATTGTCCCTTGTTCTGTCAACAATCAACTTCACACTGATTATCGACTATGATATTGATCAATCCCTTTTATCCTGATAAACTTATGAACTCATTTTCCAAGGATTTAATCCAACAAGAAGGTATTATTAGTATTCAAGGTATCATGATTAAAATCTTTGGTCCTTTAGTGTCAAATGCTATATGGAAGTGTTGCTATTAATATACCCTACCCCAGGTGTACCTACAGGCTGCATATAGATATTATAGATATATACAAGCATGATTATGTTATATTGCAGTTCACACCACTACTTCAGCACCAACTGCCTAGTAATTACAATTTACCATTGGTAGTTAATTATATGCAGTGAACATACTGATAAGCACCTGTAATAACAGTGAGTTAAGATTCCACTAAATAATTTACTTCTTAATATCATGTTGCCATTGGTGTTTTATCCAATAAGCAGCAGATCTGATACAGTAACATTGCCATGCCCCTTGCAGTCTTCATTACAGTTGTAAAAACTGAAGTGATATCCTTTTTTATATAAAAAGCAACGATTGCAGACAAAGTCACGCAGTAAGATTATTTGATTTCAGCAGTGTTTGATATTACACTAATGCACACCATACTGGATTATGAAGGAGCCAGACACTTTGAAATACAATATAATGTGTCAAGACAAGCAGGCCTCAGTAATATGTATCAGAAAGTGTACATCGAAGACTTTGAATTGAGGTGAATTGAAAACAGTGAGTCTTATTGCTCACTGCTTGCATTGTGTGTATCTGATCTTCAGCATCAGTAGCCATACATGATCCATGCTTGTCAAACCATTTACATCATGTGAATTTGAAATGTTTTATAGTCACACAGTGTTTCAGATTCATATAACATTTAGAATATTCATTTCGCATAGCTAAGCAAGACAGCAAATGATAATTTTGAAAATCACTGCCACTGGAGACTCTTGGAATCCATTTGGTGAAGTTTTTTGGGGAAAAATACCACTACCTTTGATTTACCTTGATATATTTTATAATTTATCCCATGTGCTTTGACACTGTTTTCATGCAACTGCTTTGCTGTGTTTAATCTTGGCTTATTGTGCATACAGAATCATCACTTAAGCATGCAAAGGCAATGCATAATAGTTGTGTAGTTGTACAATGTTGTATTACTGTGAATGGTATGGTACACTTAAATTGTTAGAACCATACATTTCGCAAGAGTTGGAGTATTATGAATCTGATGAGTTCTTGCAATTGTAAATAAATGCTTATACTGCTGCATCCTGTTTCATTTTCTCTTGGTGTTACGCATGTGTGTATTTGTACCATTTAAAGTTGCAAGAAATAATTGATTAATTTATCATAAAATATTTATTAAAGTACTCAAATCTTTTGACTGTTCAAATTCATTTTTATTATTCACATTTGAATATAATTTACCCAATAAAATATTACACTCATTACCCATATTTTTTTTTAGATTGTCCCAACTCCTTATAATTTGCCCTAGATGTATCCAATTCCCAAGCATTTAGGTTAAAAGACGTTTCACTGACTAAGGAAAATGTAGCAACAGATTGCGACATAAGAAAGGTAAATGTCAAGGACAACAGCCCAATTGTCTCCCCCGTATACTTGTCACGGTCCACTGAACGACACCCCGTCGTTCGACACCCAAGGACAGCGTGACTGGACAGACGGAACTGCGGTGGCAGCGTTATGCAGCAACTCAAATTCAGTCTCGCCCTCTGGTGGGTTCACTTTCAGTAATATACAACATAAAGATGCATGGTGCAACTGGCATGAGACCACCAAAAGGTGCACGTCCGCCATTCCCCGCAGAGTACCTTATAATAAAAGCAGCATTATGCACGTTGTCTGAATTTCTGTGAGCACATATGTAGTGTGGAGTGATTATAAATGACGTTTTTGTGCAGCGTGACATCAGAGCTGTCAAATTACGACAGCTGTTATTCGGTGCATTTCTGCGTATTAATACATTTGTCATTTTGCTTGGTGATGTAATCAGGGGCAATCGGTGGGTGGTTCAAGCAGAATTGGAAGGGTGTAAGGTTTGAATGAACTTTGTGGGAGCCTGAGGTATTAAAAGTTCACGAATTTTTCACTGAACCTCTGTCTATGGAGGGTAAACATGCTGTGAAATTGTCAATAAGAGAGCGGATCAAGATTAATAGGAAATGGAGGAAACGTTATAATGGTCGCCTATGGAAAATGCAAATGTGTTCTTACGCCAACTGAGATCTTGGCATTCACAACATAATGTTAGAGGGCATAAGAGGGAAAGACAGTATTACAAAAACGTTAAATAATGATTTGTGTAATGATCAGCTAATTTCTACTGCGCTTAAATAATTGGAAACCAAGCTCAATATTCATATGACAAGAACGCTTTTCATTATTAATCTTATTTTATTATATTCTTCAAAAAAACAATACATTCAAATCTTTTCAGAATGACTGACCTTATAATACAAACGCGTTCGTCATTATTGAATAATATTTTATTATGGTCTCTCAGTACCACTAGTGCCAAGTTACTTGGTCATAACATGACGTCACAATAATTAGTACGTTGCGCTTACATTTTTCCGATCGTTAAAAACGTTCCGATTGACGTTTCTGCGCATGCGCAATAAATGTAAAATCATCAATGTGCAACGAAACAACAAAGCATTTTTGGTATAAATGCCACGGGCTGTTCGTTAACTCTCCTGTGATGATTACTGTGAAGTTTCTTAAAATGTCGTTCAATGCAATAAAATATTACGTTTTATATAAAACACTATCACGGATTATGGCGCACTACAGTCACGTAATTTACGCTAGCTATCAAAATATGTTTCGAAACTTGTTTACCTCGTGTTAATTTGCGACAAATAACTTTGCTAACAGATTATATACATCCTAACGAACAACCCGTAGTATTTATACCATAAATACTTGGGTCTTTTCGCTGCACATTGATTTTACATATATCGCGCATGCGCAGAAAGGTCAATCGGAACGTTTTTAACGACAGAAAAATGTAAGCTCTACAACGTCACTACGACGTGTCGCTGTGACGTCAGGCCCCTGAATACCAAACTTGGTTTACCAACTTCCTAACATACGTTTTACACAATTTACGTAGATACTATTGTGATTATTCTTTTATGATTTATTGTTATTTACAATTAATCACCACTATTTCTTTATCTCTGACGTCATAATTTGAAACTGAGGTTTCAAGCATGCATTTTAGGCATCTTTTTAGGCAATTTTACAGACATCTTATACAATGCGATTCTTGTAGTTGTGTAAGTATAAAAATACTGCTTATACAATAATCAATCAATATAGGCAATTTGAGATGGCAATTGTCTAGTATCCTAATTAATAAAACAAGCATGCCAGTAATATGTTAATGGCTTGCATTTTCAGTGCAAACATAAAAATAATTCAGACAGCCAAATTTTTATTTCATGTCAAGATATATATTTATAATACATGTTATATGTAATATAGTTAAAACCACCAGTCTTGGTATGACCAATACACTACTCCGTTGTTTATGTTGGTGGTGTGTGACAGTCACTGTAGGGTATCACGTTATCCTATATGACAGAACACTTACAGACCACCTGTGTTGCTGCAGTGGTTCATAGTACAAGAACCAAGTGTCTACAACAAGACAGCCTGTCTTGTGCATGTGTCTACAACAAGACAGCCTCTCTTGTGCATGTGTCTACAACAAGACAGCCTCTCTTGTACATGTGTCTACAACACTCGGCTTTTTGTTAGCAACAGCCCAACAACCGTCCTGGTGCATTGTGTACAACACCAACACACCCCTTCTTTCCCAACTGAATCCTGCGCTTCTCCACGAGTTCAACAACAACATCTGGCCACACCACATCCCCATAATCATTCCCCGTATTTCCCACATCTCCCTTATTCCCCCCTTGCCTCCCCTATCACCCCCCTTGCCTCCCACATCTCCCCTATCATCCCCCTTGCCTCCCACATCTCCCCTATCCTCCCCATTGCCTCCCACATCTTCCCTATCATCCCCCTTGCCTCCCACATCTTCCCTATCATCCCCCTTGCCTCCCACATCTCCCCTATCATCCCCCTTGCCTCCCACATCTCCCCTATCATCCCCCTTGCCTCCCACATCTCCCCTATCATCCCCCTTGCCTCCCACATCTCCCACATCTCCCCTATCGTCCCCGGTGCCTCCCACATCTCCCCTATCGCCGGTCTGTCTTTCCCTGCTTCCTCTTCCCTGAAAACAGATGCTTTGGCTTTGAGTCGAGGATCCTCCTGTCTGACTCGCCCTTCCTCGCGTCCCTGTTCGCCGGGCGCTGGGAGATCTTCGCCAATTTACGCCCTTTCTTCACCATCTACAAGCGGAAAAAAACACTCGATGTAGCTCACAAAATGCATCTTCATACACCATAGTAGCTGTACAAACTAAACCAACTTTTGTGTTATAAACCATAGATAATGTACACACCTATATACATATATAATTTTTTTTAAATATATATATATATATATTATGTAATTATATATATATATATGAAATGTTAACTGTAAAACTTAACTGATCAGACTATGTGACAAACATTCAAAATATCCCATTGATACATCAGAGAGATCAGACCATATTTATCATCATTACGCTTGTGCACACATAAGAGAGGTTGTTATTCAGATCAGAGTTTTTAGTTGCACTACGTAACTGCAAAAATAAAAACACAAAATTGTCTTAAACTGCATGAATGTGTGCATATTAAATGTCCATCATGGTAATAAATCAGTTATTATCATACCTTATCTCTCAAGAAACTGTGTTCATGAGTGGTTCGTATATTTATGTACGATAATAATAACAAAAAGCAAGAAACCTGATCAGCTACCCATTTGAGAATCAATTACTTATTTAAAAGTATTTTAAATGAATAGTTTTTCTCACAAGTAGCTACGTATGTGACAAGTATTCAGTAAAAAATTAGAGTGTCTGACTGAAACATCACGGGGATCAGACAGTCTTGTTTCATCATCATACTTGACCACACACGTCTCACAGCAGTTATCTGGCTACAGCCTTCTAGGTACAGGATCACACACATCTAAACATTTTAACTACCCGGTACATCACGTCCAAGTTCAAACCTGATGCCATGGCATTCTGCAGAATGAAGTGTAATCATTTTGATATAATTCAGACCACAACCAGGGGGTAGGTAGATGATGAATTATTATGTAGTCTCATAATTTCTAAATTATGCTTTACATAACCTAGACCATGCTAGAAGTACTCCTTTCCTAGCCATTGATAAGCTGTGCTCATTGCTGACTGTTTTATGTAAACCGTAACTTATAAAAGATATAATATATATATACATACATACATATATATATATTCTGATAAACCCTAACTATACACTTTTTTAGTATGAATGAATTACTATATTACACATAAAATGTTAATCAGTTTAATCATCATGCTTCTGTCATTTGCCAGAAGTATTATCCTGATAGTATCCCATAATTCCAAAGACACTAACGGTTTCGTCGCGAAGACCAGACTTGTCACGTGATGTAGCGCGACTGGCACTGCGTGACCGTGTCGCGCTGGCCACCATTGACGTGTCATCGTACTTTCTCTTCAGTGTCGTGCGTCGACTCGCGCTCTTCGACCGTGCACGGCCTACGTGTGTCTGCAACAGGGACCAGTCATTGGTTAGGAGAACAACTCGCGCTCAGAAGTTGATGTTCAGTGCCATTCCTTGTTTAATAAGTATTTATAGAATCTCCAAAATATTAGAACAGGTGCAGTTATAAGCTTGACAATAAATACACCTATTCTAGTATTTTGGAGATTCTGTAAATACATATAATAAGAGAATAATAATACAATGGGACAACTTGTAGACTGCTGTAAATCTAAACCAAAGTCCATTCAATAGCACTAGAATTTTATATATTAAGGTTAAAAGTCGTTAGATGAAACCAAACAAAAGTAGACCCACAACTGAAGAAAAAGGTCGCAAAATCCACTCATGCGAGTTTGAGTTCTCTGACGAGCACTGAACAAACAGTAACTCCTGGTGCAGAATGTGCTCCACTTACAACACAGGACACACAGTAGAACATTACTGTACTCCCATAGACACCTAGGCCACTCCTGTTGTGTGAGTTGTACACATAAAGTGTCACCCTCCATGACACCCACCTCTGTGTCTGCGGTGTCCACCGTCACCCCCAGCTCGGCCATGTCTGTCTCCATCTTCTCCGCCTGCACCTTCTTGGCCGTACGAGGCAGGCGCGGCGTCTCAACCTTGCGCTTCTCCCTCGACTCCATCACCTTCAATATGCGCTTCTCCCTGATCCTGCGACCGACCCCAACAGTGTCACTCACAGCTAGACAATGTGACAGTCTTTCAGGGTCTGTACACATTTGGACATTTGAAATTCAAGGCTATTCAAGAGTTTTAAGGCTATTTAAAAAAGAAAACCAACACTGTTTCAACGACATACGTACATTTAAGCGCAGTAAATTAAGTTAACATTACAAATTTTACTCGACTAAGAAAACAATGGTGCCGACCACAATGAAATGCCGATTGCCCAATGTGCATAGGCTTTTCCTTTTCTGGCTGTTATTCGTCACAACAATCGAGTCAAAACCAAATTTTATCGACCACAATAAAATTCAAGACTTTTCAAGACTACTTTGTAAAATTCAAGGATTTCAAGGCCTTGAATTTGGGCCAATCAAATTCAGGCCTTGAATTTGGGCCAATCAAATTCAAGGCTTTTCAAGACTTTAAAAGGCCCCGTACGTACCTTGGTCTTTACACGTACAAAGTCTGGTCCTGATATCTGTCTATACTATTCATAATGTAGACTCCTCACTCACTAACATGGCATAGACACACCGCAGCCAAGACTGCGTTTAACAAACTGGAAATGTCCAAATCTATGTCAACATAAAACTTTACTATAACCTGGGGAAAATAACTCAATGTCTGTCACACAAAATATTTCACATTTTACGATAGCAATAACAAATTTATACGTTTTAAACAAGTGCAACACGTACTTCCTGGCGGTACATCTCAGCTGCTTCATGTCGTCATCCTCCTCGCTCTCGTCCGACTCGTAGAAGCCCGCCTTCTCCCTCAGCTCCTCCTCCTTCTCCAGCTCCTCCAGTTTCTATGGCAACAACACAACATACCATCACTGACGTCACGACACCACATATATCACTGACGTCACAGATATCACTGATATCACGACACCGCAGATATCACTGACGTCACAGATATCACTGACATCACGACACCACAGATATCACTGACATCACTGACATCACAGATATCACGACACCACAGATATCACTGACGCCACGACACCACAGATATCACTGACATCACAGATATCACTGACGTCATGACACCACAGATATCACTGACATCACATATATCACTGACGTCATGACACACCAGATATCACTGACATCATGACACCACAGATATCAGACATCACAGATATCACTGATGTCACGGCACCACATATATCACGACACCACAGATAACACTGACATCACAGATATCACTGATGTCACGCCACCACAGATATCACTGACGTCACGACACCACATATATCACTGACATAATGACACCACAGATATCACCGACATCACGACACCACAGACGTCACAACACCACAGATATCACTGACACAATGATACCACATATATCACTGACATAATGACACCACAGACATCACAGATATCACTGGCATGGTACTTTGAAATCTTGACTCCTCCACAGTTCACCAGCCTCACAGGCCAGAGGTTGTTGCGCTGTGCTACCTACCCCTGGCAGCTCACCTCCACAATCCTGGCAAGTGAGCGGAGTCAAAGTATAAAATTACAGCAACTGACTTTGCCAGTCACTACTGTGTCAGCCGTGGGAACAGCGCAAACACCCACCCAAATTTGACGATGGATACATGACTGGTGGGAATCCCAATACAATGATCCATCCACGTGCTGGACATTGCATGTGACACACAGACTGCGGCTGAAGCCGCACAAACATTAGTTTGGTAGCCTCGCATTGTTTACTGTTTTATGCCATTCCAGTAGTGTTAAAAATCGTCAATACTCAAATTGGGAGCAAGTTGATTAGTTTTTAGAGATTCCGCATTTTTTTCAGTCTTTCATTGCATTTCAACTGGGCACGTTTAAATGTCATTATATCATACAAAATATTTGACAAGCATTCAGTAAAAAATTAGAGTGTCTGATTGAAACATCACAGAGATCAGACAAACTTTATCATCATCATGCTTGCGCGCTCAGTACAAAATACTCACATAATAAACCTGGCTGTATTTTCCACACAGCACAGATACAACTGTGCTGATCACCACAAAATGCAAAGGCCTGGTAGTAACTAATAGTTTTGTGGAGATCATCGGCGTTCTAGGTCTGACATTATTTCCCCGATGTGATATTTCACTTCCGCTGACAGAGACACTAGAGAGAATGGACCAAGAGCCTCCGCTGTCTCTTCTGAAAGACACAGACAATGTAGGTCCACGATTCAAACCAACACTGAACAAAACTGTGGTCAGTAGGTGGACCCGAACCACTGTCCTCTATCCGGACAATTGGGCGGTCAGCCACTTGACCACCACACCCACCTAACGACCCCTTACCTTCATGATGTCCGGGTCGATGAAGTCAGCAATGTTGTGTCCCTCCCACACCTCCGGGATCACGTCGTATTTCTCATCAGGGTTCGCAAGGTCATAATGCTCTAGAAGGAATGCAAACTTTTGTATCAAACTCAACGTATACACGGTATAAATCAATTAATTAAGATTAAACTCAAGAACATGAGTATGCACAAATCATCAGAATTGCACAGCCAGCTGTCATGTCAGTTCACAATCAGCTGATGTGACAAGCATTCAGTAAAAAATTAGAGTGTCTGATTGAAACATCAGAGATCAGACAAATCGTATCATCATCATGCTTGCATGTGAATTGTTAAAAGTAATTACATTTTTTAACCATGTTCACGTTTATATTTCCACATTAGTGGATACTTGTGACATAAAACTGTACATAGGTAACAACAGAATGATGAAATTATGTTCACATTTTACATAAAATGACGAACAAAATGTGCAAGGAGATAGAAGAGTGAATCAATCAGAAAGAGGTAGTTTTGATGCACGACACGTTTACATTTCGGGACAACACAGTTACATTTTGTCATTCTTATTTACAATAAGCCCGTGTGCAAAGCATTCAGTAAAAAATTAGAGTGTCTGACTGTAACATCAGAGAGATCAGACCAACATGTATCGTCATCATGCTTGCACACTGCTGTTTAGTAACATTAGTTTCTGCCGTTGTTTTACATTAGCCATTTGTGAACTCCACCCTGCCGGACATTCCTGACATCTGTAAGACGACAATTAACTGCCACCAAGACGTAGCCAAAAAGCAACTCATCTGAAATTCCACATACGGTATACCTGATGTATGACGTCTGCATGTACTCACCAACAGTGCTGACTAACACAACGACTCTCAAACAAAGTGTAAAGCTGACTAGAGCACACAAAGATCTTTCCTGGGAAAGAGACTCGTGCTTACATCGATATTGATATATATATAATACATACACACAACAGCTATACGTACTGTTCAGGTCGAGGTAGTAATCATCACCGAGTTCCACTTCAAGATCACGTTCCTGGGGAACAGAAATAACATGACACCACATGCCAAAATATTCCACCGTCTTCAATCCTGATGCTGAGCTGTCTAAGTTTAGATGACCACAACCAAGACACTAGAAGAAAGACAATACTGCCGAGACTGTAATGTTTGTTGAATACGACTGACGGGAAGTCTCTCCAGGCACGACACATGTTTAACAAGGCTTTGGCTTAATTAACACCAAAAGCTATATTTATCAAATAAAGGGTGTAAAGAAGGCGAGGAGAAAAGACTATCTTCGAGACAAGGTGCCAACATTTTCTTTTCTGTCATGAATGTAGGAATTTAATAAAGCTTCCTCTGATTGCCTCCCTGCTGGTCTTCCATAAGTAATTTGCAAGTTGCAATTCGTCTTCTATCATCATGTTATTGTTCACATAAACTATAAAAAGATAATATTATATTCAATTATCTGTGATCTTAAGCAATCTAGCCGACGATAGTGTCACTATCCTCACTTTCATATGCAACCAACGGCACAGACTGGGTGGGGTGGGATGGTGGGTTCGAAAACAGAAGCCAAGGATCAGCATCATACACTCGACATTCCGGGAAAGACCAACACGTACGGCGCTACACCATGCACCAAAAAGCTCTAAGACCTCGTTTTATTTTACATTGTGTATTTCGGTATGTGTGCTTCTTTTATAATATTCTTCTGAATAGATTTAAGTTGGTCAGGATGGGTATTTGTGGGTATGAAATCGTAGGTGACTAAAACAAATACGGCGACTGTCCATCCAGTATGCTAACACTGTATAGCCTTAATAACAACATTGTAATTGTTTTGTATTAATCGTAATTTTTAATTATATCATAGTAAAGACGTCTACACTTATTAGAGTTTTTAAACGAAATATGTCTTTTCTTCACGCTTATCAAATAATCCATAGTCATACTGTTTTATATAAATAGCACACGAATGAGCTCTGCCAAAGCTACACCGTGGGCCGTGTCAAAGACCACCAGGTGTTCTCATCTGTTCCGTAGGTCTCACCAGTTTCCTCGTAGACTTAGTGGCCGCGCCACGCTGCCTCTTTCTGAGCACTGACTCGGGAATGAAAGGAGTTCGCTCCTGGAAAACACAACAACAACAACTGTATGTAGCTTCAATGGGAAATTGTTTTGACCCATGTTTCAGACACGTTTGAACAAATATGTAAAATATTGCTACAAAGCTCCTACAATAATTGTTGTCATCCAATAAACCTCTATGACAATTTAATTCATCATAATATGTGACAAGCATTCAGTAAAAAATTAGAGTGTCTGATTGAAACATCATTGCGATCAGACAAATTTGATCATCATTATGCTTGTAACAAAAATTAAATAATAGTAGCTTATGGTATGTTTTAATCAATATTTCGGTATTAAATAGTTTTTAATTAATGATCAAATTAACCAAAATAAGAGCAAGATACTTGCTTTATCCTTGTCTTCAGCTAGTTACATAACTGACGATGTTGACAACATGAAAACTATATAATAAACCCTATCCACATGAGAAGACTAGATCTGTAAACATGGCAAGTGTTCAGTAAAAAATTAGAGTGTCTGACTGAAACATCACAGGGATCAGACAAAACTTGAATCATCATCACGCCTGCCATGTAAGCCTTGTAACATTAGCCACTTTTCATATTCATGTGACTTATGTTTCTACTTGTGTGTATGTGTGCATGTGTGTGTGTGCATGTGTGTGTGGGCGGGCATGTGGGCATGTGTGTGGGTGTCTGTGTATGTATGTGTGCGTGTGTATGTGTGGGTATGTATATGCATGTGTGTGTGTATGTTTGTGGGTGTGTATGTGTGAGCATGAATGTGTATGTATATGTGCACGTGTGCACGTGTGTGTGTGGGCGGGCATGTGTGTGTGTGTGTGTGTGTGTGTGTGGGCGGGCATGTGTGTGTGTGTGTGTGTGTGTGTGTGGGCATGTGTGTGTGTGGGCATGTGTGTGTGTGTGTGTGTGTGTGTGTGTGTGTGTGTGTGTGTATGTGTGTGCATGAGTGTGGGTGTCTATGGGTGTGTATATATGTGTGTGTATGTCACATAGCACCATCCAGACAGACCTTCTCATCCCGTTTTGCAGGCAGCGCGAGGTGCAGTCTGTTGAGGACGTCGTTGACCTTCTTGCCCTTCAGCTTGACCTCGACCCGCTGGGCCAGGAGACGGTCACACGCCTGGGACAGACACAGGGGGACAAGATGTCTTTTAAGTCACAGAACCTATCACCTGACTTTGTGCAACAAATGCTGTTTGTGAATGATATTCTACTACAAAATATTAATTCTAATTACCAATTTTTATAAATGTTAGAACGACTTTGTTGATACAATCACGGTGAGAAACAATTACTGTTTTACATTGTACACTGTCTGCCTGATACAATATATATATATAATTTAGATAATAATATATAATGTAATTCAATAACAAAAACTGCTGCACATGAGAGCCAAAGGTATCTCTCAAATCTGTTTCTAACATAAATTAGTCACTTGTTTAGAGTATGCCAAGGAACCAAGTGAACCAGATGTGACAGTAACATAATTCATTTGTATAGCATCCAGACCAATAGCATTGGTCTCAGGCAGTTTATATGCACGTCCAAAAACTAGTTTAGATGGGAAGATACATTAAAACAAAAAAGCATTCTAAATATAGGCCTACATATGAAATACTAAGGTATATAACAAAACATTTGTTGCATTACTTATTATACCTCAGTGTGCAAAGAATAAAGTGTATGTGAAAAATATGTAAATAACAGCTTAAATGTAATAGAATTAGTTATCATAATATAATAATAATTGCATAACACATGGGTAAATGTATTTGATGAAAGTTTTGGTGAATCATATCACAGAAACGCTGATCTAAAAAGGTGTGTCCTAAGAAATGTTTTGAATATCCAAGTAATTGCTGAATATTGTTAAATTTACTCCAGGGAGTGAGTGTGAAAAATCAGAAGAAATTAGCAGAGTATAAGAACAATTACTTGGCCGTGGCCGTCACACCCCACAGAACTGCAGGGGTGGGCCAACTGCCCGGCATACACTGTGTCTAGTCCAGTTGCCTCACCTCAGTCTTCACATGTGACAGACCCTCCTCTGTCAGCGTGCTCATCTCGTAGACAGGGATCTCATCCTCCTCAAACTTCTTGAACAGAGCCTGAGACAGACAGAATACAACAAGATATAAACAGTGATTTCATCCTCCTCAAACTTCTTGAACAGAGCCTGAGACAGACCCAATACAACAAGATATAAACAGTGATCTCATCCACCTCAAACTTCTTGAACAGAGCCTGAGACAGACAGAATACAACAAGATATAAACAGTGATTTCATCCTCCTCAAACTTCTTGAACAGAGCCTGAGACAGACAGAATACAACAAGATATAAACAGTGATTTCATCCTCCTCAAACTTCTTGAACAGAGCCTGAGACAGACAGAATACAACAAGATATAAACAGTGATTTCAGCCTCCTCAAACTTCTTGAACAGAGCCTAAGACAGATCCAATACAACAAGATATAAACAGTGATTTCATCCTCCTCAAACTTCTTGAACAGAGCCTGAGACAGACACAATACAACAAGATATAAACAGTGATTTCATCCTCCTCAAACTTCTTGAACAGAGCCTGAGACAGACCCAATACAACAAGATATAAACAGTGATCTCATCCACCTCAAACTTCTTGAACAGAGCCTGAGACAGACAGAATACAACAAGATATAAACAGTGATTTCATCCTCCTCAAACTTCTTGAACAGAGCCTGAGACAGACAGAATACAACAAGATATAAACAGTGATTTCATCCTCCTCAAACTTCTTGAACAGAGCCTAAGACAGATCCAATACAACAAGATATAAACAGTGATTTCATCCTCCTCAAACTTCTTGAACAGAGCCTGAGACAGACAGAATACAACAAGATATAAACAGTGATTTCATCCTCCTCAAACTTCTTGAACAGAGCCTGAGACAGACGCAATACAACAAGATATAAACAGTGATCTCATCCACCTCAAACTTCTTGAACAGAGCCTGAGACAGACCTAATACAACGAGATATAAACAGTGATTTCATCCTCATCAAACGTCTTGAATAGAACAATACAAGAAGATATAAACAGAAGCACACTCTATGAAAGAAACACTGAAACAGCCAAATTCTTCATCAGAATTGTGTAAATAACACAATTCTGTACACAAAACATTATCAAAAGTAAACCATTTGTTGAGAACCAAATCATATTTATTTCTTGCTCTCTAAATGCTTGAGAACTGGCAATGAACAATACTGGATTATGCAGTGGTACGCCAATGTAGACAGTTTATGTAGCAGCTAATATCAATGTGATTACCACCAGTGTTATGGGTATTTCTACCCTTGTGACAGCATCATGGAACAGTGAGTGTTTAAACCACGGAGTTAAGTCGGCAGGTAAAAACACCAAATGGAACCTGAAAAAGCAGGTGTGTAAAACGTTACACGAACAAGATAATAAATAAACAACTTCCATGGCGCCAATATTCTCATAATCCGAGCTCAATGGCACAACAAAACCAGTGGATTGAGCATTTTCATAGTCAAGGGCAATGCAAAGGTCTACAACAATTGGATGAGTGCACTAAGAAGCTAGGATGGATTTATGAGATTAAACAGATAGGTTTTAAGGTGACGAGGAAATGAAATAAAGTTTTTTGCTGATTTAATGTCAGGAGGTGTATTCCACATAGTAGGCGCGGCGACTGAGAAAGCTTGAGTTCTGGCCTTTGACTCTGGGACCAGCACGTAAAATCAGAGTGTGGCACAGGTCACTCCGTTGATTTGTTTTTCGCTAACTATCACAATAGATATTTCAGTGTACCACTGTAGTCAGTACGTATACAATGTAATGCTGTAATGGGTGTATGTATTCAGTTGCTACTACAAAGGAGCATTGTACTGACTGTACGTATCCAGCCTCACCTGTCTGTCTTCTGTCAATTCACTGAGGCGAGTGACGTCAATCTTGTTGACACACACGAGCAAGGGCTTGTTCGCAAACAGCGGCTTGATGTTCTCAAACAGCTCCACCTGTAGGTGACAATATATACTAAGACACCTGGACAAGACACAACCTTCGTCCACCAATCAAGTGACATTTCACTCAAACATATTTCAAAGTGCAAAGTTTATTTTCACCGTTGTGGTCGTATGAGCTAATGTGTCAAGCATTCAGTAAAAAATTAGAGTGTCTGATTGAAACATCACGGAGATCAGACTTACTTTTATCATCATCATGCTTGCACATAAATATTTAACCGATTAGCACTCAAGTCGGGCATTGACGGTTACCTCGAATCTACTCAGGTCGGCCATAGCCGGCCAGCGAATACATCACAGCGTTTGAATTCGGTTTACGTGGTTGCATCTAGTGACTAAGAGATGCAATAAATGCGACACCTATCTAGACAAATAACATTACATTGTGACTATTTTGGATACTTCAGTTCTCAAAAATATTTACTGCGTTTTTGAAATTTAACAGCAATAGTTTTTGTTTTTGGACATTTAAAAATGTCCTTCAGCCAGGAGTTGGCCACGTGTACAGCTAAAATGTGTAATATATTATACAACAATGTATACCAATGTGTAGATAATTTAATGTTCATTTAAATAAACCCAACTTGTAGCAGTAGAAATCCAAGCAAAAAAAAGTAACACTGCAACAAATTAGTTATTTTACAAACAGTTTCAAAATGTCATAGTGTCAACCAAGAAATGGTCAACATATTTTAAAGTTATAACAACAGTTTTGACACCATTGTGTAGGTAATTTATTATCTACAACATGCTATTGCAAGAATTGAATAATAAAGGCGCTAGAGCAAAGAAAATGGCGCAAGCAATAAAACATCTAGGTCAAATATTTGAGGAGCCACTGGCATCACGTTAAAATTGGCTGCGTGCTAATGGGTTAATGACTATCAATTCTCAGCATTACACCGATAACTTTTAACAATTACAATACATACTGTAGAGCACAATTTCACAAAAACATTTTTTACACATCTATAATGTTTTACATAAATTACAACTATTTTAATTTATGTAAAATGTTGCTAACTCCTATAATTATTGTTATCTAATTAATACATCTCTATGGACAATTTAATTTGTTATCATATGTGACAAGCATTCAGTAAAAAATTAGAGTGTCTGATTGAAACATCACAGAGATCAGACAAACGTTATCATCAGTATGCTTGTAAACACATATGTTTTAATCAATATTTCTGTATTAAATAGTTTATAATTAGTGATCAAATTAACCAAAATAAGGGCAAGACACTTGTTTTATCCTTGTCTTCAGCTAGTTACAACTGTTACATAACTGACAATGTCAACAATATGAAAACTATATAATAGCTTATGGTACGTTTTAAGTCAATATTTCAGTTAAAAACAGGATGAATGTGTTTGACACTGTCCACAGGGTCAGTGTGTGTTTGACACTGTCACACCACAGGGTCAGTGTGACACTGTCCACATCACAGGGTCAGTGTGACACTGTCCACATCACAGGGTCAGTGTGACACTGTCCACATCACAGGGTCAGTGTGACACTGTCCACATCACAGGGTCAGTGTGACACTGTCCACATCACAGGGTCAGTGTGACACTGTCCACATCACAGGGTCAGTGTGACACTGTCCACATCACAGGGTCAGTGTGACACTGTCCACATCACAGGGTCAGTGTGACACTGTCCACATCACAGGGTCAGTGTTTGACACTGTCCACATCACAGGGTCAGTGTGACACTGTCCACATCACAGGGTCAGTGTTTGACACTGTCCACATCACAGGGTCAGTGTGACACTGTCCACATCACAGGGTCAGTGTGACACTGTCCACATCACAGGGTCAGTGTGACACTGTCCACATCACAGGGTCAGTGTGACACTGTCCACATCACAGGGTCAGTGTTTGACACTGTCCACAGGGTGTGTCCCCCACCTGTTGCTCCAGGGTGTAGCCGCACTGCTCCGACACGTCCATGATGTAGAGGACGGCAGCACGCAGATGGGCGAGGGCAGTGATGGCCTGCATCTCAATCGTGTTCCTCTCCTCTAGCGAGTGGTCCAGGATCCCAGGCGTGTCCACCACCTGCAAGGTCAAGGTCAACATGGCAATATACAACCACGGTCAAGATCTGCACGGTGAGCTAAGTGCCAGTTTATCAGCATAAACTACTAATAAAACATCAAGACAAAAACAGAGGAAATAATTTGTTATGATTACTCTAGTTGCCCTGCACTCACCTGCCAGCGCAGATACCTGTAGTCCATGTGACCCACGTACAGGGACTTGGTGGTGAATGCATACGGCTGCACCTCAACGTCTGCCCTCGTCATCTGACAACAGGTGCATCAACAGGTGTCATCAACAGGTGCATCAACAGGTGTCATCAACAGGTGCATCAACAGGTGTCACCAACAGGTGCATCAACAGGTGTCATCAACAGGTGTCACCAACAGGTGTCATCAACAGGCGTCACTAACAGGTGTCACTAACAGGTATCATCAACAGGTGTCACTAACAGCGTCAGCAAATACACCAATTTTACACCACAGTAGCAAAGGGAATGCAACCAAGACTTTTTATATAAAAAAGTAACAAAGACGGTAACAAAGACAGTATATCAAATATCCATTTAAAAATTTGTTTTCATCATTCTGTGCAATGTTTTCTTCTCTTGTATACAGATACACCCACTTTGTTGATGAAGCTGGACTTATACAGACACACCCACCTTGTTGATGAAGCTGGACTTATACAGACACACCCACCTTGTTGATGAAGCTGGACTTATACAGACACACCCACCTTGTTGATGAAGCTGGACTTATACAGACACACCCACCTTGTTGATGAAGCTGGACTTATACAGACACACCCACCTTGTTGATGAAGCTGGACTTATACAGACACACCCACCTTGTTGATGAAGCTGGACTTATACAGACACACCCACCTTGTTGATGAAGCTGGACTTATACAGACACACCCACCTTGTTGATGAAGCTGGACTTATACAGACACACCCACCTTGTTGATGAAGCTGGACTTATACAGACACACCCACCTTGTTGATGAAGCTGGACTTATACAGACACACCCACCTTGTTGATGAAGCTGGACTTATACAGACACACCCACCTTGTTGATGAAGCTGGACTTATACAGACACACCCACCTTGTTGATGAAGCTGGACTTATAGACACACCCACCTTGTTGATGAAGCTGGACTTATACAGACACACCCACCTTGTTGATGAAGCTGGACTTATACAGACACACCCACCTTGTTGATGAAGCTGGACTTGCCGACGTTGGGGAAGCCACAGATGAGAAGTGTGCGTGTGTTGGGGTCGATGGACGGCAGCCGAGACAGGTGCTGCCTCACCTGCTCCAGGTACGACAGACTCTGTCCCTGTCGCTTCATTACCGTACACATCCTGCAGCAAACAGTTTCAACGGCTACCATTGGTCCTTCACCTGAACATTTCAGTTGACATGCACTGGTTCGTATCCCATGTTATCTATGAGTTCACAGGATCTTTTGTCCCAAGTGTCCAGAGGGTAACAAACTAACTGCCAACAGCACTTCATCAACTAGAGACGACATGTAATAACAAGACACACCAAAACAATTTTTTTTTAAATATTTGTTAGATGATTGGCTATCGCACCCAGCAGTAACTCCAAATTTCAACAAATGATCAGATGTTGCATGACCCACCTGCCGAGTGCCGCTGTCTTCAGCTGTTTACACCGATAGAGGGAGTCTCCATATTTCAACAGGCGAACATAGTCCTTTGCTACACTGAAATGAGAATGCATCACACACATATTACACATGCCTTTGCAATCACCACATTTTATTAAACAGCCAGTCTACGAGAAAATAACAAAACAAAAATTATTAATATAGATAACTTTATATATTTGTTAGTCGTGTTGACACCTGACTCTTTAAAACAATTTAGAAACTGAAATATTTAAGAGAGAAAAGCCTAACAATCCACACATATAACTGTTTCATGTCTTCTTAGCATGTGAAGACGAGTTTTAATCCAGGATAAAATTGTCATAAAAATGACACAGAATAATTTAACAATTTGTCAATACATATATATCATGGGCTCACATAAGCACACCAAATGATACAAGCTATCACTTTAACCTGGCGACACCTGGTTCCATTGAACTCGTTTTATGGCGCTTAAAACCACAACAACAGTGAAGGCTTATTCTGGTCTGTAGACATCATGTTCACGCACTTATCTATGAGATGTCGAGCAGTGTTGATTTGACCAAGAGCCAACTTGAAATGGTCTTTGTCATACAGGACGTTCATAAGATCAGCATAGAATGGATGGATATCCTGGAAAGAAATTAACAAATAAGAAAACATGCACACATTTTAAATAATAAACATTACTGACATACCTAGCTCCGCTGACACTTTCTTTTTTTAGATACTTAATGTTTACCTCTCAAGAAACATTTTGTCTTTAAATCAGTTAATTCAAGGATTTATTTGATGTTTCTTGATGCCTTAATCTTGCCCAAACAGTTTTTGCTTTTAATCATATGTTATAAAACATAATAATTGTCCACAGAGAAGACAGACAAGTGTCAGTGCAATGAAAAGTGTTTAGATAAAGCTGCATGATCATGATACTGATCTTGTTACTTACCTCCAACTTTGGGAAGTCGTCCAGAATCTGTGTGAGTTTGTCGTGGAAGTTCTGCTGTGTATACTTCACTTTGCGCATGTAGAAATGACGAATACGTGATATCTTATAGTTCTTGTGTATCACTGTAGGTGTCTTTCGTTGAGTCCGTGACAACACGATGTCAACGAAGTCCTGCAAACACAAGAAAAAGAACTACAGCCTCTAGGTATAGTAATTCCACAAGTGTAGCTACAGTGGCCAAGCCAGGGAGCCGCCAGCCAGTACCGAACCACCACCAGGATTCAAACCTTGCCTTTGGACTCTCTGAAGAATTCTGTATTGGAACCACTGTTTTTCCTAGTGGATTACATTGTATTTGATGCAGCCTGATAGACGACACACTATCAGAACAGAAATGCTATGGACTGGTTATGCAATGGCATTGAATGAGTGAACATCCTTACGAGGATATTTATTGTAATTTTACGATATGGTATTATGTTAATTTGTTATAATTCATAAAAAGGCTCTACTGAGCCCCAAACCAAGGTCACTAAATGTAAAATAAAACTGTTTGCAAAGCATAGAGTGTGTCTAAAAGAATTACGATGTTTCTGCAAACTCAAGAAAAAGTAAAATAAGAACTACAGTATTGTAATTCCACAAGTGTCGATACAGTGGCCAAGCCAGGGATCCGTCAAGCCAGTACCGAACCACCGGCCTATGGGCGTTATGTCCCAAGTCACATATGTCCTAGACGATGTCCTAAATATATTATTAAGTGTTTATGTTACTTTTGCACTTTATTCTTAGCATAAATCTGTTGATATATTAGAACTAATGCTGGCACTCTTTGTAGAACATTTCAAGTCCATTGCATATTTTAACTGTTACTTAGCATCTTGTTTTTGGGACATAAGCAACTTGGGACATAACGTCTATAACTTGAACCACCACCAGGATTCAAACCCTGCCTTAAAATTTGGACTCTGAACAATTCTGTATTGGAACCACTCGGCCACTGTTTTTCCTAGTGGTTTACAAAAACTTTACATTGTATTTGATAGATGACGCACTCTATCAGAACATAAATGCTATGGACTGGTTATGCAATGAATGAGTGAACATCCTTACGCGAATTTATTGTAATTTTACGATAATAAATTGTATATGATATGGTATCATGTTAATTTGTTAGAATTCACAAAAAGGCTCTCAGACTTGCCCCATGATACGGATTACCCGTATCCGATATGAATTTTGGCGTTTTTTTAAGTGATACGTCCGTACTCCATTTTGATATGGATTTTAACTAAATTTATGGATATTATTTTTAACCACATTATGCATGCGTCACAAAACTACAGCACAATGGAATCATTGTTTAATGTTAGTGACTAAGTAAATAGATTCAAAATGAACGAACTAAATCACCGATTAGTTTGTTGTAGCGCGTAATAGATGGCGCGCTGGTAAATGTGTTGTTTGGAAAACTGCGGCAGGTGGCTCAATGGAGCTAGACACCGTGAAATCGCCTGTATTTCTGATTTCAAGATGTTGACGCTTGCCACTGAAACTTCGATATACGCGTGAACTGCGGAGATAAATTGTTATTGTTTGATAGCACTGTCTGTTTTACAGTGCGCAGTTTAAACGTGCTGAAGTGAACTAAAACGTTGGCAACTTTCCAGTTAACTGGCCTAAATTATTTAGAGCTTTTTTAAAACCGATTTACCACGTTTATTCGATGTGTTTGTAATGTCGGATGTCATTTTTTTAAATTGTGTTTTATATCAATTTAATGTTGTCGAGTTGACGTAAATAAGCCGATGTCACTGTGCGTGAGCAATGTATAGTCATATTAGTGCTCCCCAGACATTAAATTGATCTAAACCACAATTGAAATATATATACCCGACTCCTTTTCTGCGGGAGGGGTAAAAAATGACATTCCAAACACATACGCATACGTTTTGAAAATACCTTAAATTTCTTAATAACTTAGGCCAGTTAACCAGAAGATGTGATTATTGATACGGATTCTTACAGAATTTTAGGTCAAAAATACGGATTGCCATCCCAAAAATGTGGCATGTCTGGGCTCTCCTGAAGCCTAAACCAAGGTCACTAAATGTAAAATAAAAATGTTTGCAATGGTATGAAGCATAGTGCGTGTCTAAAAGAATTATGATGTTTAGTAGTTCTCGATGTTTCGTAGTTCTCAATTTTGGGCGTGCTGGGTTGCGGCATGATAACGTGGCAAATAAAGCACCAATTATCGCTCATACGCGACTACAATCACACGGCGAGAGTAACACTTAAACTTAAAGTACAAGTCATAACCACATAACTACAACTAGTATAATTATATAAAGTTGAAATGCTAATACCTTTGCCGTTGGAACAACTGTTATTTTCTTGAAATTATAGTGCGACATCTTGTCAGTTTTGGCGAGCACGTGTAGAGATGCAAACGGGTTTGTGATTGGATGAACAATTACAACATCAGTTTATCTTTTGCCGTCGTCAAGTCTTAATGTTATTGTAGCTATTTTATGTGTTCTCAGATGCAGTGAAAGTAAGATAAATGAATAATAATAAATAGTTATAATGATTTTTAATAGGACATATTACGTGGCGCCATCTTTCGAATAATTTGAAACTAATATGCCCCCTACCGAATGAAAAGGTAACACTTTGTAGGTAAATTATAAAAACAGATATAAACATACTTGAAATATATATATATATATTTCAGGTATGTTTATAACCTTGTGTGAAATTTTATTATATGTATTTTATATATTACAGTCTATCTGTTTTTTTTACATTTTACATGCATGGATTGCATCCGATATAAAAGCATGCATTCATGGCTATGCAAAATTAGAACAATATATCTTGAGCGGTTTCTAAGCTATCAGAGCTAACACCAGTCAGTGCATGGTGTACAGCATATGGCGCAGGCAAAGTGATGCCATAAGTCTGTTGGACCTTTGGCCAAAAGGACCCACTGGATTAATGCTTACAAAAAACTTCCAACTGTAACCTCATTAAAACTGATTTCACCCCTTGACAATAAAGAGGAACTCTTGCCTCCAGCCCACATGTCTGTATGACATGAAATAAGCGTCCATTCATTCAAGTTTTCTTCTAGCAGCCTAGAAAATGTACGTCTTCATTGGTATCTGACAATTTACAGAGAACTAAAAAGTAACCTAGACCCAAAGGTTTAAAAACGCTGATAAGGATTCAACCATACAAGGGGGCAATGGAACGTGGACACAGACAGTGAACAATTGAGAATAAATACTAAATCTAATTGCAAACAGAAATGTACCGTTGCATTCATGCATTGAGGATTTCTTCCATATTATAACATTGTGTGTGTGTGTGTGTGTGTGTGTGTGTGTGTGTGTGTGTGTGTGTGTGTGTGTGTGTGTGTGTGTGTGTGTGTGTAACTGTGTTTCCATGCGTACGTGTGGGTCTGTGAAATAGTGACATCAGCAAGAAACGTGACTGGACAATGCAAATGCAGATAACAAATATTTATTACATAAATCTTCAAATAAAATAAAAAATGCTTTATTGACTTTCTTAAACAACACATTTTAAACAAAAAATGTTGACTAAGTCTCGAGTAGGTCTGCCAAATGAAAATAAACTAGCACAAGCAATGTTGTATCATATAGCCAAACTGTGTATACCGGTATATATTTTGTTAACAACAAACACCATCTCCATGTGCTAGCTACTCTGTGTGGCCAATGTTGTCAATGCCCATCATGTGCAGGTCTTGGTAGTCTGCGGCGAACAAGACCTTGTGTTGAAGATACTCGCGTCTGTCTCTCTCCTCAACCTTCTGGAAGGAGTTCCAGTTGATCTGAAACAAAGCAACCAGTGTTAATTACAATGCATTCAACTGAGGGAAGAGGACGGGATGTAAAGTATTCTTTTGGTGATTAAGAGGGATATGTTAAAAATTGAGAGAGGTAGGCCGCAGATGAGATGGCAAGAGTAGGAGAGGAGGGATATAAGATGATCAATGGTGAGTATGCGAGTGGCTCAATCAGGTGCTCCTCCTAATTTGCACACTAACTTCACCATGTGAATGTAAAAACTTACTAGCTTAAACCACTAATTCACTTGATGTTTAGTTTTTAAGTTAAATACTGTTGTTGTAATTTTTTCCCGTTTAGTTCTTACCACTGCCACCAGGTAGCCTCCCCGCTGAAGCGTTCTACAGTAGAGATGGGTGGCCCCTTTCACCTGGCCCGTGTTTCGTTGGAAACAAGCACCATCAAACACCAACACTGCCACCCTGTTGGCAATAAAAATAAAGGAAATAAAAACAAGTCATTAGATAAAATCAGTTTTCCACGTGTACACAAAGTTTATCATTGTATATACAATTTACAACACTAAAAAGACAGAAAAATACACTTGTATGTATAACGTTGGTTTTAAACCCATCTGTGTAGTGATTCCCGTGGAAAGGCGAACTTTAATGAGCTAGGCACTCACACGATATCGTGATTTCATCGTTGATGTAACTCGTGTCACAAATACAGCTATCCAAGCAATTGAGCTTGTCTACAAGATCAACTTGGGGTCAAAACGAAAGTCAGAATGAGTTTGACAACATTCCGGTGTAATACAAACTTTAATCACCATAGAGGAACAAACTAATATCTTATGGTTTCACACAAATATAATTTTGTTGTAAATATGAATACAATTCTGTGTGTTTAACAAGATTTAACAAGAGATTTAACAAGATTGCCACCTAGAGAATCAACTCTAGATGGCAGGTGGACAAGGAAGCCGTTTGGCTTATCGAGAGTCCAACCTATCTATCTAAGTATACCCTGCCCGTCTTAGGTATATGTCAATTTTATTTTTAAACATATTAACACTTCTAGCACCTACACAATCAGCTGATAATTTGTTCCATTCGTTTACTATTCTTTGGGAAAATGAAAATTTTCTAATATCTAGTCTACACTGCTTCTTTGCTAATGCAACTCCATGTCCTCTAGTCCTTCTCTCTTCCTTGACCGTGAAAAAAATATTTCTGTCAATATTTTCATACCCATTCAATATTTTTAAAACCTCAATCTGATCTCCTCTCAATCTTCTGGTTTCTAGTGTTGTTAGACCACATTCTTTTAGACGCATTTCATAACTAATATTCCTGAGTTTTTGTATCATTTTTGTTGCTCTCCTTTGTACTCTTTCTAGCATATCAATATCCTTCTTGCGATATGGCCTCCATGCTTGTATACAATATTCTAAATGAGGCCTAACTATTGTTTTATAAAGCGGTATTATTAGTTCTTTTTCTTTGTATACTATATTTCGCCTAATTAATCAAGAATTTGGTTTGCCTTCGCTGCTGCAATTCCACACTGCTCTGATACCTTCATGTCAGCACTAATGGTTAAACCTAAGTCGTTTTCCTTTACAGTAGTATTTAGTACAGTACCACCCATTGTATATTGTGCATTTTCATTCCCATGTCCTGTGTGGAGGCACTTACACTTTCCAAAGTTAAACAGCATTTGCCATTTCTCAGACCATTCTATCAACTTATTTAGATCATCTTGTAAATGCTGTCTATCTGCATCACTTTTTATTTTCCTAAACACTTTTGTGTCGTCCGCAAACTTCAACACCTTGCTTGTTATGTCATCATCCAAATCATTGATATATATTAAGAATAAAATAGGTCCCAATACTGATCCTTGCGGTACTCCACTCAAAACAGATTTCCAATTTGAAACCTCCCCATCAACTACTACTCTTTGTCTTCTATCAATAAGCCATTTTTCTATCCAGTTAATCATACTATTTCCTATGCCATGGGCCTTTAGTTTAAGTAGTAATCTTTGGTGTGGCACTTTGTCAAAGGCTTTTTTAAAATCTAAGTAGATTATATCTACTGGTGATCCCTCATCTACCCACTTTGTGACATCTTCCAAAAAACATAACATATTTGTTAAGCATGACCTCGCTTTTAAAAACCCATGTTGAGATGTGTTTATCAATTTATTTTTAACAAGAAAATCAACCAAGTGATCTTTAATTAGTCTTTCTAATAGTTTACAAATCACCGATGTTAAACTCACTGGTCTATAGTTCTCTGACTTGCTTCTTGATCCTTTTTTAAATAATGGTATGATGTTTGCTTCTTTCCATTCTACCGGAACCACTCCTTCCTCTAATGCCAAATTGAACACTGTTGCAAGTGGTATGCTAATTTGTTCTACAATTTCCAGTAGTAATTTGGGAGGAATCCCATCCACTCCTGGTGATTTATTATCCTTCATATCTCTTATTTTCATAGCTACCATTTTTGGGGTTACAGTTAGTTGTCCTAAATAGTCACACTCTCTCCCTTCGAACTTAGTCTCTAGTACTGGTAATGTACTAATATCTTCCCTGGTAAACACCGAACTAAAGTATTCATTTAGGTTTTCTGCCATTAAGAATCCCTCCGTTATTATGTTTCCATCACTACCTTCTAGTGGCCCGACCTTATCTTGAACTTTCTGTTTACTTCGAACATACGCATAAAAACTCTTGCTGTCATGTTTTATGTTGAAAGCTATTTTTTGTTCATAGCTTCTCTTCGAATTTCTAATTTCAGCTGTAGCTTGATTAAGTGCTTCTTTATAAATGGCATAGTCTTCGTCACTTCCAGTATGTCTATATGTCTTCCACATCATTTGCTTGTACTTGATTTTTCTAATGGCTTCCTTCGATAAGTGTTTCTTCTGTGTTGTTGAGTTTGAGTTACAATGTTTTCAGTTAATACTGGATCACATTATTTGGATACATCAGACCACTTTCTATAAGGAATAATAATGAATAGTAAACACCTTGTCACCATAGCCACTGTCCTTAATGAACATACATTTTGAGTCCTTGCATTGTCAATACTTAATAACATATAAAACTCCTATTTATAATGGCCCATTTTCAACCATGCATACATCTATAGAGATCAAATGTCATAAGATATGCTATACACCGTACAGGTTTTACACTTCTGATGTATAATTTCTTCAGTAAGTAATTTGTTTAGAATACTAAACTAACCTCTCCTAAATTGATCTATGTTTTAAAGACATTACATAGTGTTCAATGATGCCCACCTTGAGACTGAGTCTTTGTTAATGTTTTCATGTAGTCAACAACAAAGTCATTGATCAACACAGATGCATGCTTTACTTACGGTTTTGTAGGTGGCAGCACCTGTCTGCCTCCCTCTCTCGCTGGACGTCCTACGTCTGTGGCATCACAACGTACCAGGTGATCTAGAAACATATTTACAAACTGTTTATCTGCGTCGTCATTGCAAGTGTCACCACAAGACTGTCACTAATAAACATGTACAGTCAGGCTGGAATCCTTTATTTCAGGATTAGTCAGGAATTTTGAAATAGCTGACAGAGTTATCAGTCCTCGATGGAAAGAAAAAAAATACAATTAACATCATACATACTCACTTTCAAACAAATATTTTATTATTATTATGTTGGTATAATGCTACAAAACACTTCCGGTTAATATATAATATTACATATAAAATAATTGGCTCATCTACCATCCATTGACATGCACAAAACACACACACACACACACACACACACACACACACACACACACACACACACACACACACACACACACACACACACACACACACACACACACACACATATTCATACACTCTCACACACTCACACACATACATATACACACACATACACTCTCACTTTCTCACACACACACAAACATACGCACGCATGCACACCATGCATGTATACATACACAATGCCACAAATACACTATGCTTAATTTTACACCTTTTCACATAAGTCTACTTTTATATGACCACATTGATCAGAATACTTTGAAACAAAATACATGTATTCAGTGTTGACGACAACCCCTGCAGGCAGCGTCACCAGGAACGTACCAATGTGAAGGCCTGACTGTGATGTGACGTCATGCTCAACAGTGCATGGGTCTTTTTCCAGGCACATCTCTATGGACTGTCTCAATGGCAATGACCTCTGACCTTGGCCACTTCTTCTGGCTTCTTCTTCAATGAGTCTACAACAGGTCAGTTAAGGTCAGGTCACTAGGTCAGGTCAGTTCAATGTCTACCAGCATTTGTCCTCAAGGAAGTAAGACTAAGAAAACGACATTCATATAAATCAGAGAATCTGCACAAATGTTGTCTATTATTGTCTGCGGGATGTGGTCACTGGTCAGGTGTGTGTGTCACTGGTCAGGTGTGTGTGTCACTGGTCAGGTGTGTGTGTCACTGGTCAGGTGTGTGTGTCACTGGTCAGGTGTGTGTGTCACTGGTCAGGTGTGTGTGTCACTGGTCAGGTGTGTGTCACTGGTCAGGTGTGTGTCACTGGTCAGGTGTGTGTGTCACTGGTCAGGTGTGTGTGTCACTGGTCAGGTGTGTGTCACTGGTCAGGTGTGTGTCACTGGTCAGGTGTGTGTCACTGCTCAGGTGTGTGTCACTCCCTAGTCACCAGCACACACTAGATTGCTTTTGAGACATGTAACACATGAATATTGAGTATTTCAAACTACAATTGTATACATTTTATGTAACAACAGGAAAAGAAAAAGTACAAAAACTGCTTCATCGGCAGGTTTTCGTATCATGAATCTGGTCTCTGTATAGAAATATATGGTGTGTGAATTATTTAACACGCACAGCTTGTTTAATAATAAATAACTGACAGAAATGACTGTGGTCATCCACCAGTCATTCCACCTGACAGCTGCTTATGGATGACAACTGTCCAGCTGACAGTTAGCTTCCAGTCCACTGACTGTGCTAGTCACATGACTACAATCTCATAAAAAACACGTTATAACAAAAATATTTACGAAATCATACACAATGTGTGATGATATATACTGCAGTGGTATAGTGATTGGATCAAACGAAAGAAAGTGAATACAAACTGTAGGCAATGTTCACTCAAGTCCGATGCCTCTGAGGCCGATGCCACAAGGATCAACTTCTCAGCGACAGTGATGGGATGAGCATGTACAGGCCCTAGGGGTATGTCAAACATCTGTATTAGTGAGGACTTTAACATGCGATCTAAAGATTCTGTTCCCACATTCACAATTAGCCAGTGTAGTTAGTAAGTTGTAACAACAAGAATGTGGGAATGTAAAACATCAAAGGTTGATGCAGTTAACACTGCTTTGTCAACAGTCACAGTGGTGGCATTTCCAATAGTTTGTTTTGAAAGTGGACGTTTTGTTTACCAACTGACCTCGTTGCATAATGGAAACTTTCAAATAATAACCAGACACAACTTGGCAGGCAGGATACATTCAACGTAGATAATATAATCGTAGGAATACAATATAAAATAAATAGTTAAAGCCTAGGAACAGATCATCTCCTTTTAATGTTAGCCTTGATTTGTCAGAAAACAAACAAAAGTTAGAAAACACCCGATAAATAGTGGAAAATGTATGTGGACATTGAAAACTCTGTGTCACTTTACTTCAATTACTGAATATGAACAGTTTTTGTTTAAGTGGTCAATAAAATGTAATAATATTTTCGAATTGGATGCAGTGTTTGTTGTCTTAAGATGATAAAAAAAATCACTAATGGAATATATAAAATATATGATTATAAAACTAAAATTAGGTTAAATAATAAGGCTTTTGTGCCTAGATCTGTATGGTACATTAATATAAAACTGTTCTGATTACTTGATGAAATGGGCTAGCAAGCCAATAACACTTGTTTTATGTGAAAACATTCAGAAACAAGACAAAAGGTAAAACTGCTGATCTATGCCATTGACCCGACAGTTCTGCCCACCTGAGGACAGCGAGGCGTCGCCAGAGAGCAGCTGGTCCACACTGTCCGTCTGGAAGAGTTGTCTCGCCAGGCTAGAGGGCACCGGCTGCTTCAGGATGGCCAGACTGAGACACACCTGTAGGAGGGTGGCTGAAGGCAGGACACACGCACAGTGATGTCACATGTTACTGGCAAACTGAGGCATTACAGCTAAGGATACAATGCTTGTAGTGTCATCAGAATATATACATTCATGTCTCATTTATCTGGCCTTAAATAATCCAGTTGTTTTGCGATGCACAAGTTTTGTGTGGGAGTTGTCTTGTATAATGTATAATAAGGTGTGTTGCTAAATATTAAATAAAAAATAAATGAAACATGACTATATATATATATATATATATATATATTTGTTCTGATTGAAAATCATATGTGTGTGTATATAAATATATATATATATATATATATATATATATATATATATATACACACATATGATTTTCAATCAGAACAAAAACCCTGGCATTGTAAACGAATGCATAATTGCACATATATATCATAATGTTTTACTTACTATATGTTTTTATTCACATAACTTCCAAATTGGAATAAAATGAGTGGGAAATTTACCTACCTCATGAGGGACATTTTAAAAGTTATTTTAACATAAAGTTGTAAAAGAATTGGAATTTTATCAATAAGACACGAAGCCATATTACCTAGGTTAGACAAGGGAGTGCAACATAATTGGGCTGAACGGTGATCCGTGGGTTGTTAATTCAACCAACACCGACTGATTGCTGTTACTGTTGCTAGCTGGGCAGAAATACACCATTTCCACTCACTTCTCTGTCAACATTCTTTCTTTGAATTGACAGGGATGTGAACTTTAAGTGTGGAATTCTTTGTCAAACGACACAGTTCAGGCCAGGACAATAAATGAACTTAAGTCATGCCTCCGAAAAGAGACTGGAGGGGCCACCCAGACCTATATCATTTGTTTCAAATTAATCAGCCTTGACTATGCAAACCAGACAACAGCATATGAAAAAAACATAAATAGAGAAACAGCAACATCAGAAAATACATTTTGCTCAATCATGGGCAACTATTGACTGGACTTGGGTTAAGATCTTGAAGTAAGATAAAAGACCTACTTGGCTCCAGTAATCCATATGACTCTGTCACTGTCTGTCGCAGCCTGTCAACCACAAGGGGAACGTCCCGCGTCCAGATGTTTGCTTCGGCAACACACTGAAGGAACTCAAGAGACAATCTGCTGTTGAGGGAGTGGAAGCACCGAAATGCTTCAGGATCGCTTGCGAGCAGCCCGACAACATCCTCGATTAGTGGCACGTGCACAAACGACTGCTGGCGAAACTTTCCCAACATCACAAGTTTCTCGCTAATGTCGTACTTCTCCACGATCGATTTGTGACCAAACGCAAACAAAAGATCGGGAGAATACAGCTTCTGTGCAAAGCATGTGTCCAAAGTAGAGAAGACGTCCTCAGTAGACAGCTGGTAGACGTCACGCGAAATAGCATTGATGCAACTTGACAAAATCATCCAATCACTGATATGCATGTGTTCGAGTGCCTCAAGCAATGGCACCGCGAGTTTCCAGTTGACGTCTGCGAGTTCGCGTTTTATGGCACCCACAACGTGTGACTGGTACTGTTCACTTAAGCGGTCCCCATAAAACTTGAGCAGGGAAATTTTTTCATCGATCGAAAGAATTTTGACGTCATTTTCACGACCAGCACACAGGACTCCGATGCCGTCAAACAGCGTGTTCGTTTGATCAGTTGAGGTCATCTCAGACAATGTAGTGGCCAGTTGGACAAGCTGGTCAATGGCCAAGTCATTGATGTGATAGCGGCCGAGTTGTAGGTTGATCTGCTGGGCTGGGTGGTCTGAGTCCAGGCCAAAGTCAGCGAGAAATCTCGTCATGTCAAACACGATATCGGCATTGAATTGTTGGGCATTACGGGCCAGTAGAGCACTCATGATCTGTAAGTAGCATGCATAGTTTACGTATAGACCCATCCACCAATCATTTGGATGATTAAGTCAATTTTGGACAGGTAAATGGATTGGTTAACATTTGAGGAGCAAAACAGCTTTACACTATTCCCACTGGGCACGTTTTGACTGGGTGTCCACACACATGCATGAATACACACATCTACCTGAACGAAGTGGACTGATAAAAAATTTATCATGCATAAAAGCCTGAGGGTTGACATGGAATCCCTGACATTTTGGTAAAGGACACATTGGTAATGGACATCTTAGTAACAGACATTTTAGTAACAGGACGTTTTGGTAACGGGACATTTTGGTAATAAGACATTTTGACAAAACTACTGAAAATAATCACTCCGGTCTGCAATATCAGGAGGTAGCATGTTGAGATGTCAGTCAGTTAAACTGTTTATACATTAGGATGGTCCAGACAGGGAACTTGGCTTCCCACCAGCAGGCAGGCATAGGGTAAGCCTAGGTAGTGCTTGCCTCTGAATGGTTTTACCAAAAATGTCCTATTACCAAAATGACCTCTCAATCAAAATGTCCCATTACCAAAATGTCTGTTACCAAAGTGTCCTTTACCAAAACGTCTGGATACCGCTGACATGATGTGCAACAATAGTGCACCATGATCTGTAACAACAGTGCATGCATGATCCATGCCAACAAGCACTTCAGATATGACATACAGCTGTACTACTAGTAGACAGCAGTAGCGCTGAAATTATTACTAAAAGAACTGCATAAACAACAATGCATGCAAGACTTGTTAATTTACTGTACATATCTACAGAACATATGACCTATAACAGCAGTATGCATTCACATGGTACATTACATCAGTGCAGAACAGAGAGACAGTCATACAAAGAAGCATTCACCAACACCCTACACTTACCTGAAACCCCGCACTTGCCCTCACATGCTCCACATACACTTGTCTCGCCTGCTCCGGTAGCATTGATATGACTTCGTGGAGACGCCGCAGTGAGACTGCGAGAGCGGTCTTATCAAGCTGCTTGTACGACGTCCGCAACATCTCAAGGACCACGTCTGAGTGAAGGTGTCGGATCTTTCCATAGAGTTCCTCCGCTGGAATATTTACATCAACCTTCGAGTCGGGAACTACATTGCCCTTGTTGACTGGTGATATTTCTTCTGGCTTTGTAGGCTGCAGAGTGTCATCTTTAGCACGGAAACTGGAGCTAAATGGCTGTGAAAGCATTCGTGCATGTTGGTTGGTGGCGGAGTGTGTCACTCCACCATTGGAGCAAGCAGAACGAATTGCTGAAAACAGAGGGTTATATTTTGCTGCAGCGACTCTGTGAGACTGAAAGAGGTTGAGTGCAAGTCTGGACAGAGTGACGGCTTTCCTCACTCCCATTGTTGATGGCGACATCATCTTTGTTCAGCTGATCGATGTGGCTCACCGGTTCCTGAAAATAAAAACTTAAATCCTGTATGCAGTTTGTATATAACAGCAGTAAATACTATATAAATGAAAAAGTTGGCAACATTTTATGTGTATATTTGTTGTTGTTGTTGTTGTGTGTGTGTGTGTGTGTGTGTGTGTGCATGCGTGTTGTGATTATTATATCCCAAACAGCCCACTGTATATATATATATATACTATGTTGTCCACATATTTCAAATGTCAATGTTTACAGAAACTTCAAAGAGACCACCAACTCTACGTGTGTGTGTGTGTGTATGACTGATACAGGTTGCTTTAACTTACCTTGGCATAGACTACAGGTATGATGAAGAAGCACCGAATGGCCAAAAGTGTCTACTGAAGTGTGCTTTGCTTTCGAAAGACAGACAATTTAGCAAAGAAACAAGCCCATACCTAGTCTTCAAACAGCAGTACACTTTAGGCTTGCTCAAACACTTGTCCTCTCAATGGTAACAGTACAGTCAACTGGTGGCCAAAATTAGGGTTTTACGTTGACAGGTGTATTGTCCTTAATAGAGACCCTAACTAAGTTTTAACCCTAATGTAGGCCATTGCCAGACATGAGACAATGGAATTCTGGAAGACTGCCAAATTACGGCAGACGCTGGCAGTTAGCAGCAGCGTTACAAACTTTTAAATGGCGTATGCGTCAGACATTGACTAATGTTACATTGTAATATAACTACGTAATAATGTCGTGAAACGTCGAACTGTTGACATCCGATCAGAGATGAATGTTTGACTTTGACAGCGAGTTAATTATCCTATTATCGCTCACGATAAATCTTGCGGTTGCCACCTCTCGCGTAATGCAGGTATGAATAAACGTCACATGGACAACCAATACTAACCGCCAAGTAACAACTAAGTATGGCACATCACTCAAGCTTATGCAATGATTTCTTGCGGAGTCTGTATTCTAGCTACTAATCAGTAGTAGTGATTTACGAGTTAATTCAATTGAAGACGACGCAGTTGTTTTTATTGACTGCGACCTAGTCCGCCATGTGGCGCCACTTCAGCGTCGTTCTAGGAGGTAGTAGGGGCAGGAGGACAAAATGGGTCATGCATTTCCATTCAATCGCCTCCATAAATTCTAGATTTTTTAAATATAATTTTCCAGCTCTTCAAATAAATATCTTAACGACAAAAGTGCACGAGTTGATGAATGACACGCAGCGGTTACCACGGAAGTGACGTAAAGTCTAACTGTCGTAAAACGCCATTTTGCTTTTGGCCAGCGCCTACATTTCTCATTGCAATAGCAATCTGGAGACATTTGATAAACCTAGACTACAACTGCAAGATCCAGCCTTGGAACGGCCGATGCTACTGGATCGACATGCCATGGCATGGTAAGGTGAATGAATGAATGATGAATGAATTATGTTTTTTATTCGACCAGTATTTCAACCAAATACATACTGAGACTCAGAATCAAATACAAATACAACGATCATTATAAACATGGTAATAGTATAATAGTATATAATAATTTGTAATACAGTAATACAACATACGGTCAGGAAACTCCTCTAAGACCATGCTGGTCGCTATCGAGGAGCCACCACGTGACACGCTGGTGAATACTGTTTGTGCTATCATTTAGTTATGACAGTCCCATGTTTTTGTATTCGATATAAGGAGCGCGTGAATCGTTTGTGATATCTTCTAGCTAGGCCTAGCCCTAGGCGCCCGCCAGTGTTGGGACACCATGTATGTGTGCGGACGGTAGGTTTTTCAGTTTATGAAAGAGCGTATATTGTGGCAGTAGAGACCCAGTCTAGAGTGAGAGTCTATGTTACACTGGCTGCATTTAAAGTAGGCCTCGATCTATATAGCCTTTCTTTCCTCCGGGCTCTCATCTCAGTCTGATCTACGACTTGAATACATCGCTCCCTCTCCTCTCCATACACTTTGGATGAGGGCCAGCTCTAGGACTAGGTCTAGGACGGTTGTGTTTGAAACTCGGTCCTTCCACGAGATCCCATGAGATCGTTGAGAAAGAGAATTAAGGTGTTTCTTTTGTCTGGGGTAGAAAGTTCATTTACTCGCTGCCACACAACAGCATGCTCAGGGCGCAGGCAATGTAAAGTTTGTAGGCTCAGTCAATTTATATAGTTGCACCACTCGTTTTCGCCAGTCTGGTCAGAGTAGTCGAGGCTCGAGCAATGCGGCTGCCAACAGTTGGTCAACTTCCAGTTTGAAGTTACTGATGAAGTTACCTGTGATAACAGGTGGCGCCACAACACATTTTCTTCTAACCGTTTATTCCTCAATGTTAAATTAACCTAATGTTTGTGGACCAATGAAAGTCTCATGGATGTAAATAACACGGTCGTATTCTCGTAAATGTCGACAAGTTTAAATATCACAATCACAAGTGAAAACACACGGAATGCCAAAATAGGAAACAAGAACATGGGGGAAGCAGCCTACAAAGCACTGGTTAGATCTGTTCTGTAATATGCCAGCTAAGCCTGGGATTCTCACGCCTCCAAAGACGTGACTGACCTTGAGAAGATCCAGAGGAGAGCAGCACGCTATGTCACCAACAGGTAGATTCCGTGCTCGGAACACTGACCTGGCCCTTCTTATAAACCCATAGAAAGGTAGAGTGTATCACTCACTCAATGTACTAGCCAAAGTCCAGAAAATATGCAACTGGGTTTTAGCAGGTCCAAAAACTAATGTTTTATTCTGATCAGTTAGGTTTATTTTCTCATTGTACATATTGAGGCCTATGTCCCATAAACGTTCAGTGTAATATTTGTTACTTATGTTATGACAGTCACCCGAAGTCAAACGTGTCCAGAGTCATCGACGATCAATTACACCAGAGCTTACAATCTGAGTAGTTTTATATAAATATGAACTAAACAATATTCTTAGATCATCTACTGTACATGTCACTTAATACGAATCAAGAGTTATACGACTTAATTTGACTTGGATACATTGTTTATTCTCGTTGTTACTATGGTGATAGTTTTTCCACACTGTTGTTTTTCGAACGGCCTATTTTCGATTAGTGCAGATCTCTCAGAAAAGTATATGGAATTATTATTCATTCATAACCAGTAACCTTGATCAATTGTCTTTGCCGACTGTCCCAGGCGACCGGGAATCGACACGCATGCACGCACGCACGTACCACACACACACATACGCACGCACGCACGCACCACACACACACACACGCACGCACGCACGCACGTTTTTGTCATCCTTCTTAGTTTTGGTATAGTTTGCATTAAAAACGGAGGATTTGCTATAAAAGAGTGATACTAATATGGATGATGAATCTGTCAAACCATTCTAGTCAGCTGATATCGTATCCATTGATATCATTATACATCACAGACACGTAGCTGATATATTGTGCATCGTATTGGGAGCTATAACTCTTACACGTTTTCTCATTTCATGGCATTTCATGGCATTCATGTAAGAGACAGGTCTAGTCGCTTCGGGTGTTGCCTGGAAGTACTGTCATATTGTAAATGTATCAGTAATAATAATAATAATAATTCCGTTGCTTAATATAGCGCTTTTTAGCTAACTAAATATAAATCAAAGCGCTTCACATTAATACGATGTGTTCACTAAATCTAAAATATAAATTAACTAAATACATAAGGTAAGATAACATAAAAGATAACAGTAAACTTATGAAGCACCAATTCACACACGTCATACATATGACAATGCACATATGTCAACATTTCCAAACCCGAACATACTGAGAACATATATGTGCGCTGGACAGTATACGTTATACCTGTATTAGTTTATATGAAGTTTGATAAGAAATAGTTGCAGCTATAGGCCTATAAATAATACGTCCTTGACAACAGTATTAATATAAATAATCGAAACATTTATTGAAAACAACAATTACATCGTTATTTATATACACCATGTACATCAACCAGTACCATACATGTAGTTTTCGTGTTGCTATTCACAACAAAACATTCATATTCGCTTATAAAATATATGTCATAGACTTCAACAACATTTATATGAACATTAGTCAAGAGACGTCCGTTGTCGTAAAACGGAAGTCTCTCAATTCCATTTCGGCATTTGTCCGTCGAAAATGTTCTGGCATGTACAACCATATCTACGAACTCTATCCACGTAATTCTCCGCCATATCTACTGGACAGTTAAACGATAATAACGATAACTAAAAGTCGATTCACAAAGTATACTATGTTTAAGAACGTTTCTGTTCTCTTCTGTTGTCGAGGCACATAACAATACCGAAATGCAAAATCATATAACAAGGACTGAACGAACTGCATCATGGGTAAAGTCGAGAATCAGAACCAGCGGGCGCAAAGCAAACGGGAAGCGTCCTTGTTACATCTCGTCGTTATTTAACGCTTAAAGAAGAACAGTGGACCGCAGGTGGTCTTCGGGTGAGGCTTGGGTGAACTGCTCTGGCGCTACGATCAGACAACGTATAATGCGAGTGAGTTTGCGTCAGGATATTTCTGACGAATGCAAGTCCTTGTCCTTCTCCCCGGGTCCTGGCGCCATCAGGGCCGCCTCGTTGTCGTCCTGCACTGAACTGCGGGGTTTCGTCGTCATGTTGCTGGCGCTCGTTGTCTGTACTACGGGCCTCGATTCTTTTCGGGAATTTTTACTGAAATCAGAGAACAAGTTGGCGAAGTGGCTGTTACTTGAGGAAATGTTGCTTCTGGTGGTGTACGATTCAGGATGGAATCGTTAAACCGGTCTTTTTAATCAAGGTTTTTCGTAATTTCTTGCCTTTTTAACATAGGCCTACACGCTACTTAATTATTTTAGGGCCTATGCATAACCACAATATACATGTTTATCTTGTGTAAAACACCTACAGTCTATTGTGATATTATATTCACTGATTTAGTTTAGCCTACTTATTTTATTACGTAAACACACCTGAATTTAACTTTTGGGGATAGGTTGTGTCAAAATAAATTTTTGTTCATTTATTTTTGACTTGTTAACGATAGAAACGACATCTGTTCCCTCAGTTAAGGGCTATTCACACACCTCTTTGTGCGGCATGCATTAGGTAGAAAGATGGAAAACACCCCTGCGATTTAGTACTTAATCCAAGACAGATACATATGTCAACTTCCTTTCCATATATCAGATGTTAATTCAGTCGGCAAGTCGTAATCACTTTTACGAAACGTCAGCGTTGGCCACGACCCTATGATAAATGCGATGCTTTATTGGACGTATTTTCCCAATTAAATGGTCAGCACTGAGGCATGTGCACGGGAAGATGACGCAAATTCTTGATCTATCTTTTTCTTTCGCGTGCTGATGTGTTAAATTAAGAGAAGATGAGGGTCGTCTAATCCACGTCTTTAACACATGAGAAACATTTCTGTCTGACGCCCGGTTGATTCATATGCTAACGAATTGACCGAACCAGTTAAAATGGTATGTGTGCGGTGTGTGTGTGTGTGTGTGTGTGTGTGTGTGTGTGTGTGTGTGTGTGTGTGTGTGTGAGCGTGCGTGCGTGCGTGCGTCCGTGCGTGTGTGTGTGTGTGTGCGCGCGCGCGCGCCCGCGCGTTTTATGCTTGTGCGAATATGCGTGCGGCGCATCCATGCACGCAATGTTATGCGTGCAAAGGCGACGTTTGCCCGCGGTCACTGTCATAACTAGCATGGTGACGTCATAGTCTGAATTACGTTCCTACTGTGACGTAGGAAAGCAGTCATATACGACATTACCGGCGTCATTTGATGGGGTAAACATGTTTGATAATTCTTCTTCTTCTTCTGTCCCATGAGCATTGTAGACGTTCGTTGGGGTGACGCTTCGCAACTGTGATGCTCCAGCGCTATTGGTTTTCTACCATTCGCAGCAAACGGGGAGATGTGGCCATACCAAGCCAGTTTCCGTCGCTTGACCGTGGCAAGGAGTGATTCCTGCCTGCCAGCCTAGTTGATGACTTGTTGTCTGACGAACTCATTTGTCCTGTGCTCTGTGTATGAGATGTACAGGAGTCTTCTGTAGCACGTGTATTGCCGCGTATCGCGATTCGGCGAGTATTTCGCAATCGTCAGCCGATTGCGCTTATAGCCACAGCCGCGTTACGTATCTGTATGGTACTATCACGAACGCCCCTGTTTGTTGGCAAGGGGCTAGAATCCGTTGCAGAATGTACCTTGTGACCCTATTTTATCTGCGCGAGACCGACATGCTGGCGTTCGTGTAACGTAATGCGTGTCGGCGGTAAAAAGTCCGACGATAGCGGACATTAACACAAATAGCGTCAGTTCCGTGCATAGAAGGGACGGCGTAGTTAACATAATCGGCCCCACTTCGGCGAGACGTACGACTGCCTCTATCACTAATTGACGGCCAGTAACAAGGATTTATGGAGCAACTGTCGGCATGTCAATATAGGGATCGTTCTGGGGCTCAAGCTCGGACAGCTGTCATCACAGGCTGTGGCAGTTTACACGTACAAAGTGGGTTCATAAACAAATATAATGTACAGAGTCATATACATAGCAATGTTTCACGTGGTTATGGTAATTGTTTACAGAAAGCACGTGTGAGCTATGTGCATGCATGCATCCGGCTGCGTGCGTGCATGTGTTATATATATATATATATATATATATATATATATATATATATATATATATATATATATAATATATATATATATATATATATATATATATATATATATATATATATTTATATACATATATAATATAATATATATATATATATATGTGTGTGTGTGTGTGTCTGTGTGTATATATGTGTGTGTGTATGCGTGCGTGCGTGCGTGCGTGCGTGTTTTGTGTGTGTGTATATGTGTGTGCGTGTGTATGTTGTGTATATATATATATATATGTGTGTGTGTGTGTGTGTGTGTGTGTGTGTGTGTGTGTGTGTGTGTGTGTGTGTGTGTATGCGTGTTGTGTGTGCGTGCGTGCGTGCGTGCGTGCGTGTGTGCGTGCGTGCGTGTGTGTATCGTTGTATCACATGGAACACTGCTACCTATTCACGGGGTAATGTATAAAAACAAAACATTTAACAGTGTTAGTAGTTTCTCAATTTGAATTGTACTAAGTGCGTTGTTCTACTGTTGAGAACTCTTGGTACTTACCATACCCAGTAGAGGGCGACGGTGACGAATATGACGAAGGCGCTCCCTGCCGCTATGACGGCGTGCATCCAGAAGTTGGTTGGACCGTCCTCTATAACGAGATTAGGAGCAGCGCTTAACACAACATGCGAGAATAGGCCAGACACTTGCACAATACAAGAGGAAACATACCTTAAAGACACACGTGCGTTTGGGAAATGTAAGTTCATGGCGAAGTGACCAGTCCTCGTGCCTACTCTAAATGCTCTATTCTTTACGTCCTACCAGATCTATTCAATCAGTACTCAGTATCGATGGGAAAATCCAGCCACCGCTGCAGATGCTGCGCGAACACAATTGAACAGGAGTAATATGGAGTGAACTAACTCCGGCTAGATAGATGTAATACTAGTGAATTGATTTATATATAAATCAACGATGGGCATTAATATGATTAAATCAATATAAGCGTAAATGTAGATATAAATAGCATAATATATTATACGATTGGTATATACAATAATAGGCAAGCATGCACACATATGACTGTCCTGCGTTATCCTTTGCCTGATGGTGCAATTCCAGTATTCGAATATTCGTTTAGTTCATTTATCAATTGTCTTGTCTTTCTTCCTCTAGATCTCCGTAATGTCTCCAGATGATGATATAGGTTTTCTCGTATGTTTTACTGTTGCGCACTGCCCAAGTCAATTTTTGACTTGTTCAATCACCGACGGTTACTCAATGGAAAATACCACATGGATTTAAACATGTTTTAAGTGAAAACTACGGATGTTAACGAAGAACACGTGTCACGTGTGATTTAAAGTGAAAAAAATGCAACAGTTTAGTGTTATGCACCTAAAAGAGTTTACACTAGCTAATCATTTGCATCTACAATCCAATTTTTCACCTTAGTGGTTACCTCAGAAAGTGGTCTTAAAGTGGGAAAATCTAGCTAAATCACCGACACCATGAACCGGCCCATCTTGGACCTTGCAACCAATCACAACCCAGCAGTTTGGAAAAGTAATACGTCAGAGAGTCGCCTGCTGGTTCAGCTGTCATAACAGAGAGCCAAGCGGTACGCTAAAAGTTGCCTTACGTCGGTTTACCACGAAATCGCGACAGCAATATGCCTCATACGCTTATGGTAACAGTACAGTGAAAGACAGTATCACTAAGATGTCTTCTTGTTAACCTTTGAATCGAGCAGAACTGAAACAGTGTTTCGGTGGATTCGTTGGGACAGTCACAGACATAGACACAGCGCCGATCCAAGTGACTTGGTCCAAGACGACCCAATTTGATTGACCTAACCATCAAAACGACCACCAACAGCCGCCAAACTTACCCTAACGTATGTTACATACATATACATACACTACGTTATAAAATAAAATCACATGCATTCCTCTAACGAAGAAAATCCATAAAACAAACGCGCTGATGTCGACGGCAATTTCGATGACCGCTGGCCGGTACCGTAAAATCGCAAAAATAAGTTAGCCTTACACAAAATGCCATTAGACGGCACGTTTGTGCGCGCGAATATTGATAAACTTTACTTACTGCATTCGCACGCGCAAAATAGTTTAATTAATTGTAAATAATATAGTAATAATTAATTATTATCATCACTATGATTTGCAGGAAATTATAAGTTTTATTATAATATAGTATTTTATTTATATAGCGTTACATTCATAATTGGTTGTGGCGCTTCACAACATACTGCTATTAAATATACAATAAGAAGAATACTACCCACAGATAATATTTCAAAATAAATAATGAAAATATGTGTGTCTATGTGACCTATCAGTATTAAAAAGAACCCATACAAATTCCATAACAACAATAGTGGTAAATTAATGTAAAGGTAATAAATAATTAAGATGGTAAAATAATTACGACGTAACAATAATTTTCATTCAGCACATACACACAGTATGCATAAGAAAATATTATTGAAGCTATACATTTTTCTACTCATGAATTATATTTCCACCACCAGATATGTAATAATAATTATTTTTGGACAAAACACTGTATTAATTATCGGGACAATAAATCACTGAAATTTAAGCAGAATATGAATATAATATGGGAAATATATGGTGGTAGAAAAAGAAGGTTTTGGAGCATTCAAAAATAATAATATGTTATTGTTTCGTTATCATTGTTAAAAACATCGTTTATATAATATAAGCTTGCATGTTTGCAGTACACGCGGGATGTTTATAGAAATATTCTGAAAATTAACAATGTGACATCATCGAACAACACGTAATTTTATGCAAACACATGCATTTTTTTATTTTTTTAATATTACCTGTGGGTAGCATTCTTCTTATTGCATATATTTTAATAACATCATATTGTGAAGCGCCGCAAACAATTATGGATTTGGCGCTATAAGAAAAGAAATATTATAATTATATTATAAGAAAACTTACCATTTTCTGAAGATCTTTGTAATGATAATAATTAATTATTACTTGATTAATTAAACTATTTCGCGCGTGCTAATACAGTAAATACGTTTATAAATATTCGCGCGCACCACCGCGCCGCCTAACGTTATTTTGTGTAAATCTAACTTTTATAGCGATGTTACGGTAACCGAAGAGCCTGAGTTGCCGTCGGGATCTGCGATCGAGTTACTTTTGTGAATTTTCTTCGTTAGAGGAATGCAAGTGATTTTATTTTATAACATAGTGTATGTATATGTATGTAAGACAAGTGATGAGAAGGTTGGCGGCTGCTGGCGGTCGTTTTCATGGTTAGGTCGGACAGTACATGTCATTGTTGACACCAGTCGATGCCGTGTCTGCCTCTGCCAGTGCCGGGCTCTGCCTCTGGACTGGTTGTTTCTCTTCTCGTCATTTCAATTTCCCTTGGGTCTTCACCACCACGCACATCTGGTCTGTTTGACAACACAGGCCTTTGTCTTTGTGGCTGAAATCTATATCCAGCCACTTCTGAATCCGTGCTATTTACGTCAGACGAAGAATCAGAAAATCCATGTTATTATTTACGCTCTTTTGTGAGCGCAAAGTCACAGCGCCACCCGACGGAGTTGCCAAAAAGTAGTACGACAACCGCCTATCAGTGGCGGCGAGTCTCATACGTCACTGTTTTTCTAAAATGGCGTTTTCCATAGACTTTCTATAGATATATGTTCTACAATTTTTTTCTGCTAAACCGCTGACGTTAAAAATGTGATTGAGGTTGGAAATTGTTAGTTTTTCTGAGCTCTATTAGGCCCATATCACCAAACCGTTGCCTTTGTTTTCCCTTTAATGTAACGAGTGAGTCTGGTGTTACTTCATCATTAAGATGTTACCCAAGAACGCGTGTGACGTCTGACTAAATGTAGCGAGTGAGTCTGGTGTTACTTCGTCATTAAAACTGAGCCGTAGAAGGCGGCCCGAACACTGTGTCGGTCACCTATCTGTCCGGTGGGGTTACGTTACGCGTGTGTCCGAGTTGTTGATGAATTCAATAACGAGGACAGACAGTGTGTGGCACGCCGGTGAGGTGATAGCTTTGTAAGCAGTACAACAACGGTGGTTGTAGTTGCCTTCAATCCAAAAACGATTGGCTTCTTCCGAAAATGAGCCCATAAAACGATACTATTATGAATGCCTCTCTCTCTCTCTCTGTCTTCTTCAATGATCCCTCGGTGCGAGTATGATCATTCCATAGATTGTCGTTATTTTGGCGCTAAATACTGATACGTTTCTTGGTATAAACAATTAGAACATAACCTTATTACATACAACATCGAATTTGTGATGACGTCTTTCGGAACACAATTGATACAATGCTAATGCATTGACGAGAACCAAACATTTTACAACACGCTAGTAGTAGTTCAGCATACAACAGTGATACATCCTGCATAGTAGTCACTGTCAACGTCAGCACATTGTCGTAAAACGAACACTTTCAATTTAACCAACACATCCCACAGAAACGAGACAGGGCCCTAACAGATTCACACATTACACTTCCCATTTCCCTAGGGACTCTTTACAGCGGACGGATCCCTGTTGTGGCCGACTCACTTGGTATGTAGAGCGCTGCGTTGTCGGCGTCCGACCCCCGACTGCGGTTGAAGACCATCACGATGAACTCGCACTCGACGAGCCGGCCTTGGTCGTTGGCGAGCGGGCGGTAGCCGTTCTGACAGCGGCAACTGTTCGTGTCTTGGCAGTAGGAGAAGGGGATGGTACTGCACGCCGGCTCGCACCGCTTGATCTCCGTCGGCCGAGTCCTCTCGTCACAGCCGCCTGTAGACAGGACACAGGTGGGTGGGTGAGGAGACACACTCACACTGCACACGTACCTTTGGACATCAAAGCGAGGTGCCAACACCTAGATTTCCTTCATTTAATATTACGACCTCATGACTACATGCATCTTGAAGGTTTACTGCCTGCCAATTTGTGTTTGGTTACTTTATTAAGCGCGGAACAATGTTCGCAATTTGAAAGATTCCGTCTGCAACACGTTCAAATTGAATGGCAATAATGCTGAGGTGAGCCGAGTTAATCACAATACCCTTTGATGTTTAACTTTCTCACGTTCTACACAGCATACTTCCCGTTACAAATTACCGCTCGGCCAATTTGGGGCAGGGGAGCTGTTGCCATCCCTTTGAACATTCTTTCCTCGCTTATTTCTCTTGTCAGCAATATACACGCACAAACTACACAAGCAAGAACATTACAGAACAGATCGTAGACCGATGAATACGAATGGGTCAAGTTCATCATCACTTATTCATAGGACGTCCAGTCAACCACAAGAACATTGTTTTCCTGGAACAAACCACAAAGCGTCGGTTGATTAGTTGAATACGGATAGCCCATTTGGCGAGCAAGATGATACCCAGGGACAACAGAAGAGACACACGAGTAGGTCGTTAGTTGGACTCGCTCGGCTGGATAATTGATGGGCTGGTGTTGTTGGTCGTGGGTGTTAGTCGTGTGGTGCCAGTGCCACTGCCGCTAGGACATGTTAGAGTTGGTTGCGTTGTGTCGACTGTGTTGAGTTAGTCGTGCGATGGCAGTGTCGCGAGGATATGTTTGAGTGTGTGGTGTTGGTCGTGTCGTGTTAGACGCTTGGTGATAGTGTCGCGAGCATATATTAGAGTTGGCTATGTAGTGTTTGTCGTGTGGTGACAATGCCGCGAAGATGCGACAGAGCTTCATGTGGTGTTGGTTGGTCGTTATCACTATGCGGCGATAGTGCTCTTGATTTTTATTCTAGTATTGGAATACTACTAGTTTTGTGGTTATCGTTGCAGTAAGTTAAAACAATTCACATAGATTAGTTTTCACCAACTAATCTATTTATACGTACACAGAAACGTAAATTTCAATTGCCATATTGCATTATATGGTTTTTCATTAATTGTTTATGATAACTATGAATCGAGACTGACATGAACGTATAGTGTCAACTCGCAAAGCACGCACATTATGCTTGTGAGCCTAGGTAACTTATTTTATTTATATAAAAGACGAATTGTAATTATGCTCACGTAACGTCTAACAGTCAACTCAATATATTTATTTAACAAAGTGCTTTAGTTACTTAGAACTAGCGTTGTTTGTAGCAATTGTTTTAACTATGTATTCATGAAAGCAATATTGTTGTGATTTATGTTGCACTTTTTCAACCGCCCCATCTATTACATATTTTATTTCTTCAATTATTCTACTTGCACCATGTGATGGCAAATCAGCAAATTGTGGTTTTACAACCTCGTTATAGGAACAACAATTAAATATCTATATTCATGTACTGCTGAGTGTGTGTATTAAGTTTTTATAATAAGCCATTATCATAACATAAAGGTAATACAAAGGTGGTTAATGAAGCCGTACACTAGACACCCAGATCCGGTCGCCACTGCCCGAGGCGAGGTCTACGTATAGCGTCATTGTTGACGTCATCAGTCAGGCAATAAGAAGACTGGTTACTAAAACTGGCGTATTTTTATTCGCCTCAAGGAGAATGGTCAAATTGCAACTGGCGTCCGTTGACCGGCGCTGAAGACACGAGGTTCTTCTAGTCGTAATAACATATTAGCTAGTGCCAAAGTGAAAAGGTCGTAACCTGAAGAGAGACTGGGTAGGTGGGTAGATTAACCGCCTACACGCGGATTGTACGCACGCACGCACGCACGCACGCACGCAAGACTGCTATGAAGCACGGACGCATACTTGTACATATGCACGCAAGCTCACCTCACACGCGCGCGAACACACACACACACCACCGCGTGGTCGCTCGCATCAAATAAAAAACTCGCCCTGCCATTGGCGTTAAGATTGTCGCTAAGACGCCGCAAAGATCAATAAGCGTTGGAGCGATACTGTGGCCTCGACACGACCAGTTCGTAGCTCTCACTGCAGTCGTCGGTATTGTTAACGTTTCCACCACACGTAGACGTCTCGTGTCATTTTGGGTAACGTCTGTTGTGGCCCTAGTTGGAGCGTCTCCCGGGTCATGCAGCAGGTGTTGTTTGTCATGGGAGTTTCATTTAAAGGACAAAAAAGGCAACTGTTTCGTGGCATACACCAAATAGACTTAATATAAAGTAACAATTTCCACATATACTCAATTTTTTTTAACGCCAGCGGTTTACCAGAACATTTTTTTTAACACCCAGCCATCCAAATACTGTGAGCTACTCCATCTTAGACGAAGAATGACGTCACGACGGTGAGACGCTCTCCACGCAGATTCCCTGCATGGGGTTTGGCTGTTGTCATGAAATGGCTGCAACTCGGCAACGCGCGTAACATGCTGATGACGGTAAATACAAAGTTGTCTATTATTGTTATAGCTGAAATCATCCCATCAAATGATGATACATGTCTACTTCAAAGCATTTCTCCTCAAAATGGACCGAGCAAAGTGAACTGTACTTGGACTGGAGGGATTCCAAACAGTACGCCTGCAAATGTGAATCCATTGCTTCAATACTACCGGTCGTTTCAACTATTATTGCAACCGTATGCCGAACAGTAAGGCATAATTACTAAAGTTTACCATAGATTTAACCACAGATTTAGATACACGTCTATAAGCTGCTGCTAGATGTCACGCCAACTGAACGAACTGTCGAAGACTCGAAGTTGTTGACCCTTAACAACGTCGCAGGAACCTGACCGGCTTCAGCAGAGACATAGAATGCCGCGCGTTGAATGGCCAAGCCAAGTTAACCCTTCACCGATGGCGGCGTCTAGACCATCGTGGATTTCGTTAGAATTTTAGACTTTAAAGTCACATTCTGAGTAAACCGCTGACGTTAAAAAATTGAGTATATGTGGAAATTGTTACTTTGTATAAACTCTATTAGGTGTATGACGCGAAACCGTTGCCTTTTTTGTCCTTTAAATGAGACCGATTCACGAATAACAACAACAATAACCTTTAATAGTCCCAAGTGGGAAATTCATGTGGTAGACATTCACATAACACGATGGTATTTGTTTGCTTTATATATCAGTTACAATAGTAATTGATAATAGTAGTAGTGCTCGTGTCCTCGCTGTATTCCCCCCACTTCCCCGATCACTTTCCTCTCCCAAATACTGTGAGCTACTCCATCTTAGACGAAGAATGACGTCACGACGGTGAGACGCTCTCCACGCAGATTCCCTGCATGGGGTTTGGCTGTTGTCATGAAATGGCTGCAACTCGGCAACGCGCGTAACATGCTGATGACGGTAAATACAAAGTTGTCTATTATTGTTATAGCTGAAATCATCCCATCAAATGATGATACATGTCTACTTCAAAGCATTTCTCCTCAAAATGGACCGAGCAAAGTGAACTGTACTTGGACTGGAGGGATTCCAAACAGTACGCCTGCAAATGTGAATCCATTGCTTCAATACTACCGGTCGTTTCAACTATTATTGCAACCGTATGCCGAACAGTAAGGCATAATTACTAAAGTTTACCATAGATTTAACCACAGATTTAGATACACGTCTATAAGCTGCTGCTAGATGTCACGCCAACTGAACGAACTGTCGAAGACTCGAAGTTGTTGACCCTTAACAACGTCGCAGGAACCTGACCGGCTTCAGCAGAGACATAGAATGCCGCGCGTTGAATGGCCAAGCCAAGTTAACCCTTCACCGATGGCGGCGTCTAGACCATCGTGGATGTCGTTAGAATTTTAGACTTTAAAGTCACATTCTGAGTAAACCGCTGACGTTAAAAAATTGAGTATATGTGGAAATTGTTACTTTGTATAAACTCTATTAGGTGTATGACGCGAAACCGTTGCCTTTTTTGTCCTTTAAATGAGACCGATTCACGAATAACAACAACAATAACCTTTAATAGTCCCAAGTGGGAAATTCATGTGGTAGACATTCACATAACACGATGGTATTTGTTTGCTTTATATATCAGTTACAATAGTAATTGATAATAGTAGTAGTGCTCGTGTCCTCGCTGTATTCCCCCCACTTCCCCGATCACTTTCCTCTCCCCGATTTCGCGTTTATGGAAGTTGGAAGAAACGTGTTACAATATCGGTTCGTGCCTGCTCTTTCAGACAGATATCTACAACCACATTTTGCAATAGAATAACATTCGTGCAGTGGATGAGAAGTGTCTTTAAAACTATCTGTTGTCTTCTTGATCACACATGATTCGCAACGTTCATTCGCCGTTGGAAGTGTCAGGCCAATGATTTTGCTGACTGACCTGGCAACACGATTGAGCAGCACTCTATTCTTCACTGATAAACTTCCACTCCAACAAAGTAGACAGTAGCACAGAACAGACTGGACAGTAGTTTTATAAAAAATAGATGATTAATTGTTCTACATACATTGCATTTGTGAGCCCACCATACATCAGTGTCTACTCTGGCAATCTTCGCTGTGTCATTGAAAACGTCGGCCTAGTCCATGTCTTCCTCACCTTTGTTGGAGACATTGTGCGTTGAGCAGCAGAGACGACGCTAGACCTAGACCATTGGCGAGAGCTCAGCCACCAGGCTAAGCGGACGGCATGTGTCGGTGAAGAAGTAAGAAATTTATCGCCGGTTTTACGGGTTCTCTCCGTAGTGAGATGAAACACGCAGCATCATTTCGTCAGCAGTCGGCTTCTACCGCTGGCCATTGCTTCCTTGGACAATGTATCCGCGTGGCTTCTGACGGTCGAGACTACACCAGCCTCGAGACGACCCATCGGCTGTTCGCTTTCGCAATTTCGTCACACGCAACAAGAGGACTACAACTTAGTAAAAAAAATTTTGCTCATGCTGAGTAAGTTGTTCTAAATATGAAGACCCCACCACAAATAGTGAATGTGGGCGCATTACAGGAGCCGATCACGGCTACTTATGTGATTCATAAAACATATGCAGTGCGTAGCCCTAGCCCCATGTAACACACCACGTCGCTATCAAGCGTCAGCCGACATCAGATGCCGAATTAGGAATGACAGGATATGTAATGTTTAGGAAAGATAGATTAGGAAGAAGGGGAGGCGGAGTTATTTTATATATTAAAGAATCCATCCAGGCTTACGAAATAAAATTAGAAAAAGAAGCAGAATGTGAAGCTGTCTGGTGTAACATAGTTACAGGAAACTCAACATTAACTGTTGGGTTAGTTTATCGTAGTCCAAACATAAGCATAGAAGAGAATGAAAAAATGCACAACGCTATAAAAGAAGTGAGTAAACGGGACTGTATTATTATGGGGGATTTTAACCATGGGCATATAAAGTGGACATCTCTACAGAGTCCTGGGAGAGAGGATCAAGAGTTTTTAAATTTAGTACAAGATAGTTTCCTTTTTCAACATGTGTTAGAACCAACCAGGGACAAGAACGTGTTGGACATAGTTTTGAGCTCACAGAAGGAATTTGTTGATAATGTCAATATATGTGAGCCACTGGGATGTAGTGATCATAACCAGATACATTTTATCATCAAAGTAAAAGGAGAACGGAACAGAAAAATACGGTACAGGAAAAATTTTCACAAAGGAAGATATAAGGACATGAGGGAATATTTAGCGAAGATAGACTGGAATAACACACTGAAGAATAAGACAGCAACAGAATGCTGGAATATCTTAAAGAGGGAAATTGACTGCGTCGTTGACAAATTTGTCCCCTTGAAAAAACAGGGGAAAAGGTCAAAGAAGAAACACTTATCGAAGGAAGCCATTAGAAAAATCAAGTACAAGCAAATGATGTGGAAGACATATAGACATACTGGAAGTGACGAAGACTATGCCATTTATAAAGAAGCACTTAATCAAGCTACAGCTGAAATTAGAAATTCGAAGAGAAGCTATGAACAAAAAATAGCTTTCAACATAAAACATGACAGCAAGAGTTTTTATGCGTATGTTCGAAGTAAACAGAAAGTTCAAGATAAGGTCGGGCCACTAGAAGGTAGTGATGGAAACATAATAACGGAGGGATTCTTAATGGCAGAAAACCTAAATGAATACTTTAGTTCGGTGTTTACCAGGGAAGATATTAGTACATTACCAGTACTAGAGACTAAGTTCGAAGGGAGAGAGTGTGACTATTTAGGACAACTAACTGTAACCCCAAAAATGGTAGCTATAAAAATAAGAGATATGAAGGATAATAAATCACCAGGAGTGGATGGGATTCCTCCCAAATTACTACTGGAAATTGTAGAACAAATTAGCACACCACTTGCAACAGTGTTCAATTTGGCATTAGAGGAAGGAGTGGTTCCGGTAGAATGGAAAGAAGCAAACATCATACCATTATTTAAAAAAGGATCAAGAAGCAAGTCAGAGAACTATAGACCAGTGAGTTTAACATCGGTGATTTGTAAACTATTAGAAAGACTAATTAAAGATCACTTGGTTGATTTTCTTGTTAAAAATAAATTGATAAACACATCTCAACATGGGTTTTTAAAAGCGAGGTCATGCTTAACAAATATGTTATGTTTTTTGGAAGATGTCACAAAGTGGGTAGATGAGGGATCACCAGTAGATATAATCTACTTAGATTTTAAAAAAGCCTTTGACAAAGTGCCACACCAAAGATTACTACTTAAACTAAAGGCCCATGGCATAGGAAATAGTATGATTAACTGGATAGAAAAATGGCTTATTGATAGAAGACAAAGAGTAGTAGTTGATGGGGAGGTTTCAAATTGGAAATCTGTTTTGAGTGGAGTACCGCAAGGATCAGTATTGGGACCTATTTTATTCTTAATATATATCAATGATTTGGATGATGACATAACAAGCAAGGTGTTGAAGTTTGCGGACGACACAAAAGTGTTTAGGAAAATAAAAAGTGATGCAGATAGACAGCATTTACAAGATGATCTAAATAAGTTGATAGAATGGTCTGAGAAATGGCAAATGCTGTTTAACTTTGGAAAGTGTAAGTGCCTCCACACAGGACATGGGAATGAAAATGCACAATATACAATGGGTGGTACTGTACTAAATACTACTGTAAAGGAAAAGGACTTAGGTTTAACCATTAGTGCTGACATGAAGGTATCAGAGCAGTGTGGAATTGCAGCAGCGAAGGCAAACCAAATTCTTGGATTAATTAGGCGAAATATAGTATACAAAGAAAAAGAACTAATAATACTGCTTTATAAAACAATAGTTAGGCCTCATTTAGAATATTGTATACAAGCATGGAGGCCATATCGCAAGAAGGATATTGATATGCTAGAAAGAGTACAAAGGAGAGCAACAAAAATGATACCAAAACTCAGGAATATTAGTTATGAAATGCGTCTAAAAGAATGTGGTCTAACAACACTAGAAACCAGAAGATTGAGAGGAGATCAGATTGAGGTTTTTAAAATATTGAATGGGTATGAAAATATTGACAGAAATATTTTTTTCACGGTCAAGGAAGAGAGAAGGACTAGAGGACATGGAGTTGCATTAACAAAGAAGCAGTGTAGACTAGATATTAGACAATTTTCATTTTCCCAAAGAATAGTAAACGAATGGAACAAATTATCAGCTGATTGTGTAGGTGCTAGAAGTGTTAATATGTTTAAAAATAAAATTGACATATACCTAAGACGGGCAGGGTATACTTAGATAGATAGGTTGGACTCTCGATAAGCCAAACGGCTTCCTTGTCCACCTGCCATCTAGAGTTGATTCTCTAGGTGGCAATCTTGTTAAATCTTCGTCCTATCTGCATTAATCAAAGACACCAACCTGCAGAGAATTGGGCACAGCGCCACCAGGTTGTCCACAAGAACACGTCCGTGCAGTGGTAGCGACGTTACTGTGCCGTCAGACGTCTGCCCCAGAGTGCTGCCTTAGCCCGGCCCGCTCTAGACCCACCGCGGCCATGTCTAGTCGGCGACGCTGCGGCAGAGACTGTGGTTGGACGCGCTCTCTGCTCCGCGTGGCTGCCAGCGACGGCCGACAGAGGTGAATGATGACGCGGGCCAGACGGGAGCACGAATACGGGCGACTGGATTGGGGGGGGGGGGGTGCTGACGCCGGAACGCGAAGTCAGACCAGAAGTCGATTTGAAGGGACGTGTCGAACATCAAAGCAGTGGCACAGTTAGTAGAACATCGAACTATCAATCGCGACAACCGCGGTTCGAATCCATAAAACATTATTGCCTTTTTCAATGATTGGCCAAATTCGTTCATCCGACATTGCCTCAGTTCCTTCGTACGTTCACACGAATAGCTGTCTATGACAGAGGCTTTCCCTTGTAATTTCACGGTCTATTTGTGAGGTAAATATCATCGCGTCCACGACACGACTCGTTTGCGTAGTGTCAAAAACAGGAATGAACACACCTGTTAATATACAATATCTAATGCTCCGTATATCGTTGAAATCACGATTACGGACAACAACCTACAAACACGTAAACAAATCTCTGGAAATACACCAGTAACGACGTTTAGTTAAGCTTATTTGCAATCTCTTTCCTGTTGTCACTGGGGATTATTTCTGGATGTGATAAACTTGTTGTTGCGGAAACACGTGATCCGGTGCACATACGTCTGCAGAAAAACTGGTGGAGTCAATGCCCGGTTGTCTCGGGTGTGAACGAGAGGACGTGTAATATTCCTGGACGCAGCCATGTTTAGCGTGATTGATTACACATACGAGGTGCAATCTCCATTAGTGTGTCCGATAATAAACATGAGAAATGTAGCTGGTATAGTAGTCGATAGACTGACATAGTAAATTAACTTTTGAAAAACACCAACAGCCCCATTTTTATGATAGATCTACTACGTTAATCCGTGGTTTATTGATCCGGATTAATGATTTTGCGGATAAACGAATCATGCATGTATCAGGCGATATTTACAAGCGTTCGGAAATAACATGTGGTTTCCGGGTTTATTGAGGTTCGTCTGAGAAGATTCTGAGCAGGTCTGTTATTGTCATTACACATCGGGTAACGTTAACGCAACACCACACCAGTCAAGACATAGCAAACGGTTTTAATTAATATTTTTGAAACACTACTTGTTTCAGTATTATACACAAACACACACCACGCACGCACGCACGCACGCACGCACGCACGCACGCACACACACACACACACACACACACATACAGGTTTATACCATTTATTACGCAAATGAAATCAGTCGTGTTTACACAAGGTAATAACCATATTAACCAGATTTAGACATAATAAATCAAATATCAGATAAAGGCTTTTAATTATAATAAATAATATCGTCTGATATCACCATTCCGACGTTCGATAATATATATATATATATATATATATATATATATATATATATATATATATATATATATATATATATACATGGCTCCTTGTCGCCTGCGTTCGATTACATAATAGCAGCGCAATTACATAATCTTACAGCAGCGTCTTGATAAAGGTCAGACGTTGATAAATGGCAGAGGAAATGACGTATATTGTATTGGATTGTACTGAAAAAAGGTCCTCACTGAAAAACAAAACAACCTATTCGCGGCTTACTTAATCCGTGATATCTACTGATACGATTACGCAATCTGTGTTAGTCTAGGCCTGGTGCCCTGCTCCACATGCGTGAACATGTTATTGCTATCCGGTGACTACCTCTGTTTACCGCCGCCTGTGGCTGTATCCTAATATTAGAGTTAAGCTTCTGTGCAGAATCTACGCTGGAGGCGAGATGACTGCGGTGTTTTCTTTGGCTTTGAAAACACGTCACATAATCCAAGGTTCTGCATTACATAGTAAACAAGGATGGTACGCATGTGTTTCAAATTTAGAATCTGGAGTGTAACATTGCATGCATTCTGTGTTAACGTACTATTTAAACTGGTGTTTAGAAAGTGAACATATTTAATAATGTTTGCCGGTATTTATTTGAGTATACCTGCTATCGATTATTCCACTATTGCGTTTCGTATGTCGTTCGATAAATAATGCTTTATACAAATTGCCAGTGCTGCACACTGAATGGTAACAGTAAGCAAGTCCACTAATGAACAAATGTAGGATGTGATTCATTTCCTGTAGACATTTCAGGATTTGTTTCATATTTGCATGTTCTAGTCCTGATGTCTGGGCGAGCGGCCTGTTCTGTGTGCATGCCTGTCCAGGTAGTGTCCAGTTGCAGTGACCTAAGGCAGTCTGGTCCACAGCTGATAACCGAATTGTCCAGCGCACATAGCGAGACGATCTGATCACTTTACGAACGCCTCGGATTCGTAGACCAGACGATTTACCAATGATTGGTTGCCACATTGTAAGTCAAGAATAGAAACGATTCTGCGGTTTCAGACGCATCTTTTGTCATGTGTGCGTCTGCGATGTTGATTTATTACGTGTTTTGTTTTCTGCGCTGCGCCTATGATCGCGTTAATACAAGTTCCGTGTTGTCACCATTGGTGAGTCATGTTAGTAGTTTAGCCAAGGCCAACGTCGATAATGCAGTGATATCGCCAATGCTCATGGTGATAAATAGTATCATGATCGTCGTCGCTAGAATTAGCAGCAACAGCAACCTTGTCTTAACATTAAAATTAGATACTACCTTTATGGAATTAGCTAATTTAAAGCTAGCAATGTGTTAGGCCTGGTGGATATCTGCTGAAATGGGAAATATGACATCGTTGTATGACACTTACCTTTCTATTCCTTGGTAATATTTCCAATAACGTTTAATAGACTGGAGTTTTTGTTTATGAAGTCGCGTGTTGAAATTGTTTACAACAGTAAAACAAATAACGTTGTTGGGGACTTACTAAAACAATTAAACGGCCAGTGTATCTTCATCATATTAAAAGTATTTATATTAATTAATAAATAACAAAAGAGAAAAAGACTGCCTCATCACCACCACTACCACCACCATGGACAACAACAACGACAACAACACAACTTTCCCCAGCGCCCCCAACGTCACCCACGCCCACCCACCCCTCCACCTACCTATGACGGCGAGTCCGTCACCAACGTCCACCCCTCCATCTACCTATGACGGCAAGTCCGTCACCAACGTCCACCCCTCCATCTACCTATGACGGCGAGTCTGTCACCAACGCCCACCCTCCACCTACCTATGACGGCGAGTCCGTCACTAACGTCCACCCCTCCACCTACCTATGACGGCGAGTCCGTCACCCACGCCCACCCCTCCACCTACCTATGACGGCGAGTCCGTCACCAACGCCCACCACTCCACCTACCTATGACGGCGCCCCTCCACCTACCTATGACGGCGAGTCCGTCCGAGCGCTGACACCACACGGCCCTGCGTGCGCCGAACCAGTAGGACGTGTGCCAGCTGTAGGTGGGGCAGTAGCCGCCCCGGCACGGCCGACTCGCCCACAGTCGCTGCGGGCACGGCGCTCGCTCGGGCAGCGGGTCGGATAGGATGGCTCGACTCCGGGTCTGTACGCCGGCTGGAGGGACACAGGTGGTGACGGGGTTAGACACACGGTAACGTGACAAGATGTTATTTCGTATGTCCGGGAGAAGGATTTGTGTATATATGCATTTACGAATATTTATTATGTATAATATCATATATATATATATATATATAATTATCTATATATATATATATATAATAATTATCTATATATATATATAATAATTATCTATATATATATATATATATATATATATATATATATATATATATATATATATATATATATATATATATATATGAAATTACGAATATATATATATATATATATAATTATCTATATATAGATGCATTTACGAATATATATATATGCAATTACGAATGTATATATATATGAATATATAATAGTATATCAATTCTTAAATGCATACACAACGCACACATACACACGCACAACACATACCAAACACACTCGCAAAGCACGCACACACTACGCGCATACACTGGCAATCCCCTTCAATTAGACTCTGTGATGTATGTTGAATGGTTATCTCTATAGCGGAATTAATACGTCAGTGGTTATCTGATCGTGTGATGTCCGTTAATCCTGAAGAATAATATATTCGATGAGGCGAGTATCTGTACAATTCGCCAGTCTGACACGATCGTTAATCCAGTTGTCACATTGACGCGAAGCTTACATGACCATTACTTGAATTATCTTGTTAAGAACTGGAAAGTCCGAGGTGGAGTGTAGTCGAAAGATTGAAGGAAGCAAATGAATTGTATTCTCTCCTCGGGGAAGTTACGCTGCCGAGCGAGAGTCGGTAACGACACTATGGACCGAACCAACGTAGGAGATAGAGTCTACTCACGCAGGGTGAACCGTGGCGTACAGGGCCGGTGACACGGGCTCCAGCTTGACCACTCGGACAGCACGCAGTCCCCCGGACACGGAAGGAAGCAAGCTCGGGTGAGCTGGCAACACCGGACAGAAGGCATGGGTTGTGAAACAACGCACTTGTAATGTTGATATATCTGACTGAGTAGGTTACGTGGCCCGTCAGTCGCTGTGTGACTGCATCTATGTGTGATTGCCGCAATTGTATGATTGCTTGTCTGCATGTTTATCTGCCTGTTTGTCTGACTGTTTCTCTGCCTGCCTGCCTGTCTGTCTGTTTTTGTATATATATATATATATATATATATATATATATATATATATATATATATATATACATGTATATGTATATGTATATATATATATATATATATATATATATATATATATTATATATATATATGTATATGTATATATATATATATATATATATATATATACATATATATATATATATATATATATATATATATATATATATATATATATCACCGTTTGTCTCCGTATATTATAACCAGTCTCTATTTACCCTCGACCGTCTCTGTAGAGACGTTCGCCTCAGTCTCTCAACCATCTTTCACTGTGTTTCAATGGCGTCACATATGACTTTCAATTTGTTTTAATGTTAATTTTTATTACATATATGTAATTGTGCCCGTTCTACAACCACGCCTGTCCGCGGTGTACTCACCGCGATCTGTGGCCGCAGTTCGTCGGGACAGAGGCCCGTGTCCATCACGACCCCGTCGTGTCTCTGACACGTCACGTTCCTCCGCTGTGTCCCGTATCCGCACGCCTTCTCCTGTCATCACATTCACATGTCATTTGAAGAGAAACCTTGGCCAAGTCGGTGAAAACAAATTCAAATTCTGGGTCGCATGCGCATGTGTGAGTATTCGTCTGCGTGCGTGCAGGCGTGCGTGTGTGAACCATATAGGTCTAGCAAAAAGGCGTGTGTGAACCAATCAAAAAGTTATACCGAAGACCGAGAAGAACATTTCAGGTCGCTGGTGTATTGCACTTTTAATTATGAAATTTATGTTAGCAAAATCTGGGGCTGTAGAGTAGAGACATTCAAATGTTTAACACTGTCGTAGCATAACCGTAACAACTTCATGAGGCATAATTGAACTGGCTTAGTACAAGTGTTAGTGAAGAATGACGTTGTTTCGACTTGTAAAAAAGACAACTGCCTGCGCGCCCTCACCTCGATGTCACACTCGTGCCACGCCGACACCTGCCACCGGAAACACTCGACGTACACGCAAGGTTTGCTTTGGGTGAGTTCTTCAGGGCAGTGGCGACCTCTGTGTGAGGGATATATAACTACGACCCGTGAGCGTGACGTGAAACCTGCGACGAGACGGGAGAACTTTATGAAAGAGAGGGAGAGAAGGAGGGAGGGAGAGAGAGAGAGATGAGGGAGAGAGAGAGAGATAGCGACAGAGAGAGAGGCATGGGCATGGGCATGGGCATGGGCAGGGGCAGGGGCAGGGGCAGGGGCAGGGGCAGGGGCAGGGGCAGGGGCAGGGGCAGGGGCAGGGGCAGGGGCAGGGGCAGGGGCAGGGGCAGGGGCAGGGGCAGGGGCAGGGGCAGGGGCAGGGGCAGGGGAGGAAAGGAAAGGAAAGGAAAGGAAAGGAAAGAGAAAGAGAAAGAGAAAGAGAAAGAGAAAGACAAGGAAAGGGAAAGGGAAAAGGAAAAGGAAAAGGAAAAGGAAAAGGAAAAGGAAAAGGAAAAGGAAAAGGAAGGGGAACGAATGGGAAGAGAGGAAAATAAACAGGGGAGGGGAATTGGGATGGGAGAGTGAGAGAGAGGGGAGACCCGGGACGGGACGGGACGGGACGGGACGGGACGGGACGGGACGGGACGGGACGGGACGGGACGGGACGGGACGGGACGGGACGGGACGGGACGGGACGGGACGGGACGGGACGGGACGGGACGGGACGGGACGGGACGGGACGGGACGGGACGGGACGGGACGGGACGGGACGGGACGGGAAAGAACGAGATGCTTCAAATAGTGTGATTGGTTTATTAACACAATTTCTTTATTGACTGATTGACCGAACCAAAATTGAATACAAACACAGGATGAACACAAACAAATCATGATAGAGAATCAACAATAAGCAGGAAAGAAGCGAACTGCCTATGATTCCTTTTTTCTGTTATCAACAAAACATGTATGCCACCTTGGTGCAATTATGCTGATCCGAGCATAACACAGATAACCAAATAAATGTCATAAAAACATGATAATGGGTTTTCTCAATTAGTTATACTATTCACAAATATTAATACATATTATTATTATACTCAAATATACCACTACATCCTAATTGTGCGGTGTTTCTTGTTAATATTTTCTACAGATGCATTGTTTCATTGTCTTTTTAAGTATATTCATAGATGTACTATCTATGAATGAACACCTGCATACCTGCATACGACAATGTGATTCTTCATGATGATAGTATTCCACAGTTTGGGACCAACATAAGCGAGTGTGTTTTATCTGGTATTGGTTTTACAATGTGGTATTTTGTAAGCTATATGTTGTCTCACATTATAGTTGTGTGTGAGATGTGCGTTTCATTAGCATGTCATTAGATATATTGACATCAAGCAGACTTAGTGGTGTGTGACGACGCGTCAGGTGTGGTTGCCTACCTAGCCCACAGGTGACGCTGCAGTCGCACCAGGCCGTCCACTCTGACAAAGCGCAGTCGACTGGACACGGGACGTCACACAGCTCTTCAGACAACGGTTCTCTGTCACTGGTCAGTCGAGCCTGCACAGTAGACACGTAATGTCCATGTCAGACAGACACACAGAAGATAAATGTATTAAAACAAGGATCCCCTAAACAAACCTCATCATTAAATGAAACTCATTGTTAAATTAAACGAGATCTTGCTAAACACAAACATATATTGCCATATTATGTAATTTAATATATCGCAGTGACATAAAGGAAAAACAATTCTGTCCATCAACTGGTGGAGATTTTACAACATCTTGCAATGTCTACTAGTGCTTCGTTGTTAAGGCTCCTCATCGCTCGCGCAAATCACCCATCTAGGGAGCGATTTATCGCTCGCGCTAATTACGATAATCACTACCATCACCAGACCACATGGAATATGGCGCCAACTATCTCATTAATGATTATGCTGGTTTTATGTTCTCTAACATTATCACTTGTTTCTGGGTCAAATGTGTCATCAGCATATAACTTTTCCAAATAGCGTCTGAGCGTAGCATCCTTAATAAACCGGCTGGAATGTAACAAATGCAAGTCCGTGCCTGGTGTACACACGTCAGGGCAATGAACATCCTTGACGCTAATAACATGACTGGAAAACCTATAGACTGGTAAATGGTGTTTAGATGTACATACGGGACCATAGATGTTTACACAAACGCAAGACTACGTAACCGCGTAATTAAAAATCCCTTTGCGAAACCAGTCACATGACGCGATTATACAGTGGCGCAGCCACACAGATAACATAGAACGCCACCTGGTGGGTAAAAACAAAAGTAAACATTAAGCAGACTTAGTGGTGTGGGACGACACGTCAGGTTGACGCTGATAGTTTTCGGGTATTTAAGATCACAGCTAAGGATCCATATTTGTTTTAAAGTGCAAAATTGAGAGCTTTGGCTGATGAGGTACCGTCGGCCGGAGACGACCAACCCGACCACCATCGTCCTACCTGGCGACAGTTATCCTCGAGTGTCGCCTGTCCGTCCGTGCGCAGACACTGCCGGTGTCGCTTCCGGAGTCCCCGGCCGCAAGGCACGCCGGGATCGAGCACACACGCACCCCATTCCGACCACTGCCAGTTGACTTTGAAGAAGTTCACTCCGAGGTCCCACAGCTCGGACTCGACGACGTGCGGACACTTGACCCCACTGCCCAGGGCTGGACGGCGAAGGACCGTGCGATAGCGTTGTGTCTTCGTCGGCTTGTCACAGCCCTGCACGGAGGGGAAGAGAGCGGTGGTGAGGCGAGGCAGGACGACCAGCTGGACTCTTATGTACACAGATTTCTTACGTGCGTAAATGGTGCAAACCGGGCAAGTCTCAACGCAGATTACGTCAGCCTTAAACACGAATCTGCGAAATCGTTGATTGTGGATCTTAAAGTGCAGTGTAAAAGTTACAAAAGCAAATCTCATATGAAGCTGAACTAAAATACAAAGTTTATAAATCAATTCACCTATTGGATTCGCTGTAAAGGGTTGGTATGGCTATAGTTAGATAAACAAAACAATAACACGCATCTGTTCATAGGAACATCTAAGTAGTCATGATTTGTGTAATAAAGCCTTACGTCTTGGCAGCCTGTCCACTCAGACCAGCTGGACACGACGCACTGACCAGGGCAGGGGGCGTGGCAGTAGTTAACCACTTTCGGTTTCGTTTTGGCTTCGCACTTGCTTTCTTTCAATTCAACCCATTCGCTTCCAGTGAGCTTCATGCACCTGAACGAATACAGTAATGATTACCAAATCTGACGACACCGCAAAGGATTTCAGGGAGTGCTGCCACCTTGCGAATTGCCAACTCACTAAGACAGTAAAGCGGTCAACTTGTCGTTTACATGTCGTCTCTTAGAACGAAATGGCAGCAACTAATCAGTCTCGTGGAAAGCAAATCAAGCGGCCTACAATTACTGATTATCATAACAATAACCGTCATACGGAAATCACTAACTAATTTGCTCGAGTTTGCTAATTATATAAAAGCAAATCAACCAATCACGTGAGCATGTACCTGACTATGCGGGACTGTAGACCAGGTCCGCAGCCGTTGACTTTACTGATGGTGACGAGCGCTGTGCATTCGCTCCACTCTGACGCCGTCCACCGGAAGTGGTCACAAGGGCGACTGCACGGCGCCGACTGGTACTCCTGGAACACGTGACACATCCGGCGGATGAGGACAACCACACATTACGCCACGACCTCGTTACGGAAACTGTACAATCAACAGTGGATACAGTGAAATGAAAATAAACATAGATTGGAAAAACATAGTTGGGTAACTTAAACGGTTATTTAATAAGAATTGGTTATAGAATCGCACAAATCGGTTTAGAAGTTTAGAAAAGCGGATGTGGTGTTTGTTTTGTGCTCTGGGTGTTTTTTGTTTGTTTAAAAAGATCGTTGTTTTCGACGGCCATTTGTGGCATGCAGTCACATCAGCATTGAAAGTCGCCACTACTACTAAAACTACACAAATAGTGTGGTTAAAAGTAGCCACAGTGCAAGAAGCACAGCTGCTACAAAGTGTGATCGTGTTCAATGGTGCTAAATATTATTATCGCTAAAATACATGGAGCGGATAAAAGTGTTCGTACACAACATGTGGTGTCATGACAATCAGACAACTTCAGTGCTTCCCACAACATTGAAAAATCCGCCTGGGCGGTACTTTTTTTAGCTGACTAAAAAATTAAAATGTTGAGGTGCTGGAAGAAGGCATATCATGAAAACAAATTTACGGCCTTTCTCGCGATATTTTGTACATAGCGAAGAGATGACGTTCTAAAAATGTGTTACGTTTGGGCAAATGTTGGACCTACTTTTTATGTAAATTATGCTTTCAATTTAACTGACGCTTAAACACAGTATTTTCGGGTTCATGTATTTGGAAGATACGAAAATTTGAACTCATTTTATTCAGTGTGACGTATATTTGAGAGATTTCGGGTCATAGTTCATTACGTTTTTGAGAATGAATAACCTGTATTAGTACTGATGGCTGATGCAGTGAAATGTTACGGTATTCTAGGTTTGTTAATTTAATTTGAAGTGAGGTTCTGGGCTGCCTCTCGTGTCTAACAAAGACGCCACGTGGTCGTGTCCTAGTTGCGTGTTCGACAGAGGCGCAGATATTGTTCAACAGTTGCAATTTATAACTTACAATTTATCAAAACAAACAAGCTTGTATGTATTATTGTGTTGTGCATAATATTGACGATATACGACATTATCAGCTCAATGCTTTGTTATTACATTTGTTGTTGTTGAACGTAATCCCCATGTCATTCTAGCTCTGGGCAACTTCAGCGTTATATGCACTAATATACTTTGATTGAAAATATCCCGATTACACAACATCTAGGCTAGCTATTGATGTTCTTTTTATATATCTGAAGCCAGGAGATGTTAAGCTTTCACTCAGCAACAAATCGTTTAAAATAACACAGTCTGAATTTTAACCCCGCGTGTGACATTTCTGCACAGTTACCTACATGATAATAATAAATACATTATTTATTCACGATAACCTTTTAAATTATACATTTCATCTTCCCGTGGGTCGTGATTGCTAGCTCAACTGTACATGGAACATAAAACACCAATTCAAGTTCCGTAAAATTGTGCATGTCTCTTTATAGTTGTGACTTATCATTTATCACACAAAAATATTGCATTATTTATACAAGCCATATTTGTTGTTGATTCTATATGTTTCAGCTGCTGTTTGTGTGTGTTATTTAAATAATCGGATATGGCATAGCCACCACGACAATCCCCAATATCGAAAAGCTTTCTGAAGCAGAATTATGCATGAATAATAATCGTAACATTTGCCTACTGGAATATCAAATGATACAGTTTGGTGAAATCCCACCCAGACATCGGGGTCTGGCGGCACGGACCGCAGGAAGCAGCCATCGTTGATTCGACTTCATCCCTAAACCCGCTTAGATGGCGTCGCTAACAGAAATCTATTTACATTTTTATTCTTCGACAATCAGATCGTTCGATGTAATGGTTCAGTTAGACGGTGTTGTGTTGTCTGACCTTGTACATCTTGTTAGATGAATCAGTCCATGTACATCGGCCTTTAGATCGGAATGGCGCGGCAACTCTAATCTATTTACGATCGTAATACAATTGTCGCTGTTATACCACGAGAATGCTTAACGAATTTTGGATGTGGTGCAATGAGGCATTGCATTACACGACAGGGACATAAAACATCGAATCGACGCCCACGCTTGTGGCAGTTTTATATTGATACCGATGTCTACTTTCTGTGGGTAATATTTTTACATTTATATGTAGAGGTTGTTTCTGGAATATTGTAGTTTGTTTCTGCTGCGATGCATTGCTTGATGCGGGCCAACACAATAACTTTACAATACATTACGTTTTAAGAGACAACAAATACCGATTGAAAATGAAACCGAAACCTGGCATATCGGTGCGGCAATGACCTCTCACCTCTCCGTCGTCCAGAGGTGGGCAATCTCTTCCTCCGTCCAGGCTCGACTCGACGACGTATCTGGAGCGCGTGCGCACGCCGGTCCCACAACGGCCGGTCACGTGACACGGACTCCAGTTCGACCATTCGCTGAGCTCGCAGTCACGTGGACAGGGAAGAAAGCACATTTCCTCCACGAAGTCTACAAAGCGGACAGCACGAGTACATTACTAGACCTGACAAACAAACACACTGTGCACTCCGTGTACGAGAAGGCGCAGCTAGTTACGTTAGCTTCAATACCGCGGGGACATTTTAAATATGTATACACACACGCCCGCACGTGCGCGCGCACACACTCACATACACACATATACACACACATACAAACACACATACCTACAAACACATACACGTGTAAACATACACACACTTACATACACATACACACATACGCACGCACACACACACACACACACACACACACACACACACACACACACAAACATATATATATATATATATATACACACATACATACACACATACATGCATACATACACACTCACACTCACACACACACACACACACACACACACACACACACATATATATATATATATATATATACATACGCACACATATATAATATATACACACACTCTCTCTCTCTCTATCTCTCTCTCATTCACTCACTCACTCACTCACTCACCTGCCGAGTGACACAGTGAGGCTGTCGTGTTGTCGAGGTCGTCGTTGGCACAGACTATGGCTTGCTGCCGCTTGCCGACGCCGCAGTAGCCTCCTCCCACCCTTAGCCTGCCGACATGTCCTACATGCCCTACATGTCCTACATGCCCTACAGGCCCGCCATGCCCGCCGCCACTTTGGTTGTCCAGGATGCACTGCAGTCATCATGATCCGTTGGGATATATCGGTTGTATTACAACTGATCATGTTAATGTCATGGAACATAAACTGATAAACACTGTGGTTAAATATATGTAAATATTAAACATTTGTTGGTTGTGTCCGCGATTAACGTTTTAAGAAAATATCATTGGCTATTATTACACTTCTAGTCATTCCATGACAGTTGTAAAGTTCTATTTTATGACGAATATGATTATTTAAAATTTAGACTATCGTCCGGGTTATACGATTAAAAACCAATGTTCTACTGGTCCACAACGAAGGCGTTTGGTGTGCAGCCTCTAATACTTATAGTTATATATTTTGTGTTTGTTAACTTAGAAAATACTCATGTCAATATTTACATATTTAATTTGCGTCACAACAATAATAAATTATGTTAATCGCTGATCTCTATGTCGTATTCGTTCGCAGCCATAAAGTGTTATTACTGAATAACCGGCCAATGCACGTACCTGCGACCACGGCCCGACAGGGTAGGGGGTGAACGAGGCACACGTGCAACGGAGCTCCTCTTTCAGGGGGTACATGACGTCATCGTAGCAGGAGGCTATTTTGTCCGTGCTTCCTGCAACGGCAAATGTCATAGTGTGAAGACTCCACACGAAAATGACCCTCTAGAAGCACCAGAGAAGCTTTACAATGCCGCAGCAGATTTGAAAGAAAAACGTAAGCCACATAGACCCAAGTACAGCCGGTGAATATCCACAGCTAAAAACATGAAAAAGGTTAAAACACCTGGAAAAACCATACACACTCTACTATGAGTGACGATGAATAAATATGCTAAGTAAGTAAGTAAGTAAGTAAGTAAGTAAGTATGTATGTATGTATGTATGTACGGAAGCACGTACCTTCCATGACTCTTACGCGCACTCTCACGCCTCCGCACCGTGCGCTGCACGAGCCCCATTCCATCCAATCGGAGAAGCTGCACATAGTGACGTCACAGGCCACGTGACATGACCGCGCCACTTCCGGCATCTGACCGAGTTGCGAGATACAGAACTCCTTTGGCAGGATCTCGTCGTCACTGCCGAGACACACGACGTCTACGAGCGACAAACATCAAACGTCATGATGGTTGTTTCGTTGTTGTTAATGTTATGGTTTTAGTCACAATCGCGGCATAATTATAACTACTATTGTTATTGTTATTATTATTGTTATTATTATTATTATTATTATTATTAGTAGTAGTAGTAGTAGTAGTAGTAGTAGTAGCAGTAGCAGTAGCAGTAGCAGTAGCAGTAGCAGTAGCAGTAGCAGTAGCAGTAGCAGTAGCAGTAGCTACCACAGATAAAATAATGTCAAGCAATATAGTATCATTTCTATTACAGCTGTTATTATTAGTTAAAACGTTTGGATAATTAAGCTAATTGTTGTGGCGGTTCAAGAGACTCGTAGACTTAATCAATGTAACTAACTCTAACCAAGTATCAGTCCACATTATCTCGGAACGTCGTCATGCTGAGGAAACAACGGGTATTTGCGTTATGGTATTGATGTAACGATTATGTGGGTTTTCTAATATTAGTTTAGTAAATATTACTATCACGACTGTCAACTGCGAAGCCATCCCCTCAAAATGGCCGACATTTTCTAGTGACCAACTGTCGACACCTACCTCGGGCGCGATATCCGTCTCCACAAGTGGCCTTCGGGTCGGCGTAGACACACACGCTCCAGTCCGAAACCTTCCAGTGATACGCAATGCATTTCGGGATTGCAAAACATGGACGAGACTCGGCGAGAGTTGGACACGGCCGGTCGGCCCGCGTGGGAGGTCGAAGGACGAAGCGACGTCGTTGTTGAAGCGGAGTCTCCAGACTGTTCTCTGGCACAGAAGACGTTTGGCGATATAACTATTACATTTTGATAACAGTGCAACGCAGTGCCATTTTGTATGTAATCAAAATAAATTTAAATAAATAAAATGTTATTCGATATGATTTTATTTCAAGACTTGTTGAAACATGGTCTAATTAAATAGTGACATACAAAAGTATTTATATTTGCAATATATGCTTGTAAACTAAACACAATACATTTACTTGATTAATTACATATATTATTATTGGACACTGCAGGCATTGTTAAAAGCACTACGGGAAATATTGGTTGACGACTTTGCATATATCACTGACAACGCAGCGACAATAATAATAGTAATCGTGATGACTATTATTTCGACAATAACGACGACAACGATGGCGATATTGATACTAAGTCATCTACCGTCGATAAAGTGTCACCCTGCGTTATGCTCTTGTTATATGTTATAATGCGGAAGCCGACATTGACGAATGTGTGTTGACAATGGCACTTATACGCGAACAACCAAAATAATTTTATATAATATGATATAATATAATGCAACATAATGTAATGTGTGTGCGTGCGTGCGTGCGTGTGTGTGTGTGTGTGTGTGTGTGTGTGTGTATATATGCGCGCGTGTTTGCCCGCGCTCGTGCTTAACTAACTAGTTACCTGATATACAAGTGACTGGACACGCTGACCAGTCGGTGAAGGCGCTGACCATGCACTCAGACGGACAAGCGACGGTGCAGTTTCGCTTCGACTTGGGCCGCTCTGCCGTCGCGCACCTGAGACCATGGGAAGATAGAGAAGACAGAGCTAGGAACAATTGCATATACGTCACTGTTAGAACTGAGGCTCAACAACAAATTAACGTGCGGAAAGCTGACCTTCTGGTGGTCATAACGACCTCTAGTTTCGCGGAACTGGTTTGTCGTCCACTTCCAATATATCACCTCCGCGGACTGAGTTTCCAGACAAATAGTTTATTTTGTTTTCATCAAATTAACCAGTGCAATGTATGTTCTTAGACAAATTGTCCTTTGTTTTATGTGTGTTCGTCCCGACACATTTGCATCAGCTGCGTCGTTTTTCGAAAGTCGTTTTTCGTGGTGTTTTTGTCATCTATTCTATTCGTATATTAGGCCCAATGTCTCTAGTCCACACTTTGCCACATTAAAACACATATTCCTGAATATTAAAACAAATATTCCTGTTATCATGTATTTAACTGTCCTATTTTCATAGATAGAACTATAATATTTACACACGAAAAAACTAATTTACGACTTACTATATATATATATATATATATATATATATATATAGTCAGTCGTAGACATATTATTTTAGTGAATATATATATATATATATATATATATATATATATATATATATATATATATATATATATATATATATATATATATATATATATATATATATATAATATATATATATATATATATATAATATATATATATATATATATATATATATATATATATATATAATATATATATATATATATGGCGCGTAATGCTAACATATCTACTTGACCTGACTCCATTACCGGCGGTTTCGTGAAAGTAAGATGGCTTCCCATGCACTTCCTGTCGACGTGCACGGACCGGTGGCGCCCACTTACCTCTTCAGGCCAACCTTCTGCCCCGTGCTCTTGTGACACACCGTCTCCCGGTACTGTATGCCGGCCCCACACTCCCTCCCTCCCGCCGTCCGACACGGCTCCCACTTCGACGTCCGCCAGTAGTAGGTGAAGCACGGCACCTCCTCGCACGCCCGCTTCTCCAGCAGGAGGCGCTGCGGTGGACACGGAGCGCCATCTGTCGGCGTGGACATGAACGACAGTTGTAGTCTTACTTCCCCGTGCAACGACACTTTAGCAACGAGACGAATTGAAATCGTTCTTACAGATGTTATTCCTTCATTAGCAAGATGTATTCCGATCAAACTGATTGGGTGTGTTTGTAATGGTGTTCTATAAACTCCCTCTTATAAAAAGGTTTATCAATATTGGTGCGAGATGCGACTACAAGACTCCTGTCATGTACTTTACCAGCATGGCCTGCTTTACTGACAGAACTGGACGGAAGAATTATCAGTTTGACTGGCTTATACAACGACATATTAACCTGCTTTGCATGTGAATAGTTATTGTGTTAGGATGCATATTAAGCAAAGGTAATTGATAAGTGGTGTCTAATTAGTTCTACTTCTTCTAAGTTCTTCTGCTCCAGGTGACAGTGTCCAGTTGGTGTGTCGTCGTGGTCACGATTCAGCTATTCAAGATCACTGGTAAGGATCAAAATTGACTCTAAAAACCAAAATCGGGTTTAAGAGCTCTTACCAACATTAGTGGGATGGTTCCCAGAACACAATACACTCAAGCCCAGCAAGTACCCAAGCTCTCATGTGTACCAAGCTATTACAGGCACCCAAGCCCCCGCAGTTACCTAAGCCCTTATGTGTACCAAGCTATTACAGGTACCCAAGCCCCCGCAGCTACCCAAGCCCTCATGTGTACCAAGCTATTACAGGTACCCAA
>OZ024855.1:51718663-51723663 GCA_964017155.1 Oasisia sp. SBJ-2009
GTGCGTGCGTATGTGTATGGTTCCGTGCGTATGTATGTCAGCGAGTGCGTGCGCACGTGTATATACGTGTGAGAGTCACCCCTAGCGACAAGGATGGTGATCCTGGTGGATTGGTGATGTGCCTGCGACTGGGCATACGACTCAGCAGTTTTAACGTAACGTAACATAACATAACATAACATGTCATTTCTTAATATCAATGTAAAAACCTCACAATTCACGCCACCTCATACACTAACATTCACCTGAACGACCTACGCTTTCACAAATAAAAGGGCAAACACGTCGCTCGCCTTACCGGCTCCGATGCGCGCTCGGCCAAGACGACAGCGCCTCGGCAGACACTCGGACCACCGACTCCAGGCGGACACGAGACAGTCCTGGCGACACGGGACACTGCACACGCGCACGTAGTCGGGGGCACGACGGGCGCAGTGGTCATCGGCCACCGGCACTTGGTCTGCGAACAGGTCAACACTGACGATGACCAATGCTGGACGTAGTGGTCGTTTTTACAATTACGATACAACCTCGTTAATCCGGACTCTGGTAATTGTAATATATCATGATTTGTAAATACAGAAAACTGGCTGAACACCGCGATCTACGTTTACGATGTGGTAGTAGTAATAATAGTGGGGATCATACTTTACACAATCACATCTTGTTGCTGCTATTATAATTGTATTGAAGCGTGTGAGTTTCAACGGTCTGCTGGTAGAATGTGGTCGGTGTCTCTGGGGGACCTGTTGCCTGTGTTAGGAGGCGCATAGGGTGCAAATACAATTATGTCGTTGTTATCATATACACTGTATTTGAACTGTAGTACGTTTAATTATTTATTATTTATATTTTATTTTAATAGAGTACGAAACAATGTCACACAGAATATTGTAAACAAATGAAATAGTAAATTCTTTTAATTAATATCTTTTTTTTACAATAGTGCCATCGATCTATTTTATATAAACGTTTTTTATTATAATCAATACATTTTCTTTTAAATAATGTTAAATAATTTATTAATGCCATTTTTGTTATAATTATTCTAATATTTTATATTTAATAATATCTTAATAATATGTATTTGTTTATAATTACAGTTAGATATTTTTATCTATATATTACTACTGCGGTTATGTTTATATTGTTGGGAACTATATATTTTATCTAAAGCTTTATTGTATGTATTTATATGATGTATGTATGCATGTAAGATGATGGCCCATTAAAAATCACGGTATACCACGTGACATGGTTACCATCAAGAAATAAAGCTTTTACTTACTTACTTACTTACTTACGATATGACGTCATGGGTATATAATAAATACGTGTAAAATTGCATAACTTATCTGTGTCCTAATGCGCTATTTGCCTCGAAACAGTAAGACCTTACATTTATTAGCCGACATACTTCTTTTCGTGGTTCGTTAAACATATTTGAGTGGTCAGTGTTTTAAATTATGCGTAATTTATACATACGAAAATGGTTTCTGATGTGTTTGTGCCGTCAGTCTCCCGCTAACCACGTGTTATGGATTGTCTGTACACAACGTGAACAAACCGTGATTGTACTTTATTATAATGCGGATTTGTTTCAAATATAAGTCTTAATACAGTTTCAGAAGTCGTTCCGCACGTGTGTTACTAGTCTAGTAGTCGTGTAGATGACGACACATGATCGCAATAGTACTGCTACACTTAAGCCAACCTGTGAAACACCAACGCAGATTTATAAAAAAAAATCACGCAAATCTTCAGCGGAAACTTGCGGATACAACCAGAAAAAGTTGCGCGTCTCCTCAGACGTCATGTTCGTTTCCCACGCACGTTGTTATGCCAGCGCCTGACTGTCAACGAAGGCAAATTCTCCCGACGCAACCGTCGGCTTAACGACAATACCCTACATCAATCACGGGATGTGACGTATAACCGTCGGGTCCCCAGACACGGAGCAGTCTGATGCCCGTCACGTGACCGCGTCTTATACGACCTACTACTGGCGTCTACGTGAAAGCGGAAGCGTGTTATCTCTGGTGAAACCCACGACTCTTGTGAATCGTTTCAACATTCACACTTAGGTGCAAAATGATGAAATACCTCGGCGGCAGATATTACGTACTACACACAAATCGGTTGGTGCTTCATCGCAAAGCGCTGCGGCGTCGTGCAGTCGTGTATCGTTCATCCTTACGTGGGTGTTCCGTTTTACTCATAAATACGATAGGTGTTTATAATGATCCATATCTCGGTATGATGAAGTTAACGCATTTCTGTGTTTGCGTTTTCGGACACCGTTTTGTGGGACCACGATTGTAATTGCTTTTACATAATGAAACAATATCTATTCTTTTTTGTTTTTAAAGTCAGCTACCAGAGATCACTAAAATTTGTTTTCATATTTAAGAATATTTAATGTACAGTAATGCGAATCCAAATCATCGAGTTATTTACAGAACGTGTATTATTATTATTTTATTATTGTTCGTCTTCTTCTTCTTCTAATTATTATTATTATTATTAACATAATATGTGTTATTATTATTATTTCATCGTTCTACATAATATTTGTACATGATTTTGTATTGGGAGATTTCCAGGGACCCTGTACGCCGTAATACGTAATACATACGTAACGTTACACGTGTACAGTGATAGCACACGTGACACGTGAGCGATAACGCAATATGTGGTGTTTCACATATAATAATAATAATATTATTATTATTTCATCGTTTACATCATGTTTATGCATAATTGTGTATTGGGAGATATTCAGCGATCCTTTTTGGCCAGACCGCGTGTAAAATCGGGTTCACAAACACACGCAGCCTCTTGTTGTCGACTGTCCTCAGTCGGTGTCTGTGAGGGTAGACGCCCCGCCCCGGTTGACTAATTTATCCAAATGCATTTATATAGCATCTGAATCCCTTACACCTTAACTTTGGATCTTGTTTTGAGATTGCCGCAACGCGACATGAGTTCAGTTAGTTCGTAAACCACTAACTTACCTTCGTTCCTCGTGCACAGGACGACCCTCTTTTGCAGACCGGAACCACAAGTGTCGCCGTCTAGCGGGGGTTTGCATTTACCCCAGTCGCCCGACAACCACCGATATCTACGGAGACACAAAAACGCAAAGTTGACGAATCCTTTTAATAATTATATTTGGAATAACAACAAGGACAACAGCCCAATGTGTCATGTGTTTGTTATACGCTATAACTAGATAAAACACATGCAAGATGTCTTAGTGTGAACCCAACCGGTTGGCAAATAATATATCAACCTAATATAACGAGCAGCCAATAAAATCGATTGTTAAATTTGCACCGAAACTATAATATATCAGTATGTGAAAAGCGTTAGACAAATGCTTATCAAGACCGGTTTACAAAAATAAAACCGCTAATATCGATCATTTGGTCAGTCAACATTATGTCGTGGGTTAAGAATCGGTTGTGTAAACGCCCTTACGAGACCGGTTATGTCGGTCGAATTGGAAGTAAGCTTAATAATTGTTACAAAGTTTGAAACGATTTTAACACAGGTCGCAGTAAGCAAGGACAGCCCGGCTATCCGTTGTGACCTCTCACTAACGCTGAAGTCGGGGGGGGGGGGGGGAATGAGCGAAGAAGATAGATTGTTACAAACACATCGCATACAAAGTAATAACATCAATGTAATTGCGCGCTGTCGTGAGCTAGGGAGTCGCCCGACCAATTCCTACACAAATTGCTCGTGTAATCTGCTCCAAACAAGAAAAGGGTACCATATTATTTAACGGACTGCGCAAAGCGCTTTACAATTTCCACCAACGTTTGTTGAGCTGCAAAACCAACCCGTCTTATCTAGGAAGTTTCAGCCACGCTGAAATTCCTGCGCGAAAACAAATAACCTGCGCAAAATGGAGCATTCGCCTATGTTAACTGAAAGCATGAGATAGCGAGATGATTGGACCCAAGAGGATTCGACTCAGACAATTCTCAGCAGGGAAAAGACAATGCCATTATCACTATCGCAACCCACGCTTCCTCCACACTCACCTTGAACACTTCTCTCTGACGTCCTCCAGACGGACGGCTCGCTGCTCCTTCAGCCCTGGACAGCGGTCACCTCGTCCACGGGTCACCTCCAGCACGTTCCGCTGACGCATGAACATGCCGCCAGGCGACGCCACCGACATCCGCCCGTCCAGGGTCGCGACTCGCTGAAGACGTCAAAGATAAAGCGATTAACATTTGGCGATGCTCTTAGGTTGAGAGGGAATTATAAGGAGGCATTTTCAGAAGGTTGAGAGGGAATAAAACGAGGCATTTAAAAAAGAGTTTCCCGTAAATGTATATATTAGTTGTAACAAAATCCAACGTGGTACGCTTGCATGCACTATTAAAATTATGTTAACAAATCACTCACTCACGTATGCACAAACGCTCATGCAAGAAACACGTGTGTCCAGATATACACATGTGACAAACGTATGGGTGTGACGGTCAGGTGTCACGTACATATGACGAACATGTGTAACGTTCATGTATGTGTGACATACAAGTGCGTCGTACACGTGTGACGTCCATGTATGATGCAATATGTACTTTTATGGCGTACAAATATGACGTACACGACCGACACACTTGTGACATACAGGTGTGATACACAGACGTGCCTTACTGGCGTGACACACAGGTAGGACATGACGGCGTGACACACAGGTAGGCCATGACGGCGTGACACATAGGTAGGACATGACGGCGTGACACACAGGTAGGACATGACGGCGTGACACACAGGTAGGACATGACGGCGTGACACACAGGTAGGACATGACGGCGTGACACACAGGTAGGACATGACGGCGTGACACACAGGTAGGACATGACGGCGTGACACACAGGTAGGACATGACGGCGTGACACACAGGTAGGACATGACGGCGTGACACACCTGAAAGGTGGTCCAGTGTGTCCAGTGGGACACGAGACAGTTCTGTTGTCTGA
>OZ024855.1:51733663-51741163 GCA_964017155.1 Oasisia sp. SBJ-2009
GTGTTTGTGCGGTGCTACTACTTTGGTCTGCCACAAGAAGCCGGTTAATTATGCAAGTTAAACCAGTTAGTCAAACTATAAACATGTCGTCCTGCGGCGTGTTGTATACACTGATGCGTTAGGTCATCTTAAGATACATAGTTGTTTCACTTCGACAATAATAAACACTGAGAGTCCAATCGATTTGACATTATTTACTTTGGCGTTCTATTGCTAATTAACAAGACGCTTTCGGTAACACTTTACACTAAATATGCAGAACTGTTTATTCCCGTCAATTTGCGTTTATTACTGGGGACGAAATAACTTTCGAATGTTAAGCAAAGCTACATTATAATACATCCGAGGCTGGCATGACAAATCGCAACTTCCTGTAATACTTTTTACCCTTTTGCATTTGGTTCCCCTTTCCACATAGGCCGAGACAGCAAGTGGACCGACGTACGAAACATTCAACGAATGTTTTGGGAACAAACCAGGAGTAGTCTTGAATAGCACTACGTGTAGTCATGCGCAGTTAAGGAGCATTCCTAGTTCCATCACACCGCACGCTGGACACACGTTCACGCTTAACAATAATTACATTTCACTTCATCCAAAATTTATATAAAATGATTGTTTTGTTTTCCTCAAAGACAACAAAGAGATCGCACAGCGTAATTTCGCTGTTCCCTCGTTAGCACGCCATGGGCCGCTCATTAACCGCCTCCTTAAGTCCGCCAGCACCCAGCTGATAAACTAATTACTCCTCAAAGGGCCACGCCGTGAGTTGTTCAAGTGCTAGCGAGGGACTTGCCTAAGTGGAAAGCGAACGAACCTTTCCGTTTGCCTGGCTTCGATTCGTCCGCTCGATTGACCCACAATATCAATGGAGTCGCGCGATTGACTACCGATGCGTGAACATTGCAATCTATGACGGCGCATGTCGCGTGAATGCGTGTTGACACGAATGTGTAAGTGTGAATCTGTCATGCCGACACTTGACGACATACATGAGGACTATCCAGTGTTGTGTTCTTGATTGTGCGCGAAATTACAACGTTAGAATCGACTACCATCGCGAGAACGCCATTGCTTTGGCCGTCCCATTTTGAAAGACGTAATATAAAATGAATTGTAATAAACGTCTTGATGTTTCTGTAGAACTAACATGTCTATATTTCAAATGTGTACATCGAACTTTATTTGCTCAAGGTGAAAGTTTCATTGGTATCTTCAGTGTGCAATTCACAATGGTCTGTTATATGCGTTCTAGACTCGCGATATTAAATTGTAAATGTAGTTATATCTTAAGAGTTAGCCACCGTCAACAACGGTCTACATTGTGAACGTAATATCGCTACGATTCAGCAGTATATACATCGATGCATCTTGATACACTTGAAAGAACTGTCCTTAAAACTTGTGTTATGACATATATTATGTTTTCATTACTCTGATGTTATTTGTGTTGTTGTTGTTGTTGTTGTTGTTGTTGCTCTTGTTGCTGTTATTGTTGCTGTTGTTGTTGTTGATGATGATGTTGTTATTGTTGTTGTTGTTGTTGTTGTTGTTGTTTTTGGTTATGACACGATTATGACATCGACTTCTCTCTGCTGTAGCCGTAAATTATTATATATTTCTGAAATTCCTTTATATTTAAATTTGTATATTTTCTTAGGAATAGGCTGTCTAGTGACTCGTTTTATAGTTGGTGATGAATAGGGATCACTCAAATAAATTACCCTTTATTACACAACAGACGGCCACTTAACACCAACTCATTTCAACGTGTCCGCGTTGCCCCACTACATCGCTAAATTTAGACGGCTATTTCTTATACTATTTTTTGTCTAGCCTATCAGTCCGTCACCGAAGCTACATTGCCAGCTGCCTATGCAGTCTACTGCTCGCGTTTGGCTTGTTTTTTCTAGACACGCTAACGTACAGTAAGTAGTTTATCGAGAATACTGCCCAGCACGCCAAGCAAATTGCAGCTAAATTTACACTTCATAACTCTAATTGACAGTTCATCGAACATATTAAGATGTACTGCCGTCATTTCACCGAAGCGGTGTCTGTCGTGAATTTGCCAGGCACACTGCGATAATGCACTTCGAGGACTGATTACGCTGATATGCAAATTGCATTTACTTTGGCGTCGGCATAATCTGGCCATATAATGAGTTATCACCTCAATAAACAGTTATTATATGCACGCCGGGGGGTGTCCCAAACGACGCGCGTGTGCAGATTCCAACTAGTTTTAATTACGGTAGTGCATTGAGTTGGTCCCGTCTCAATCTTCTCGAATATCGAATGCTTAACGTCGAGTTTCAGACGGAACGTTTGTCCCTAGCATTACTCATGTTTAAACGGGCCAGAAAGACCACTATTTAAACGAAAACACTGGCTTCCGGTTACTTATTGAATGTCATTTAAAGTGGCCCTGTAAGTTGTAAGTTGCACTATTTACACTACAAAACAACCTATTCATTTTTCTTCCTGAGAAAAGAGAATTGAAAGGCAGACGTATTAAGGCCACATATTTCAGCACGTACTATGTAAGTATGCGTTAATTGTTAAAGAAACCTACATACGCATAAGACAAACTGAACAAAATATATTTTCTTCGATACCTAAATAATCAAAAGAGACCACTGCGCATCGCCAACACACTTTTCAGAAAATATTTCAATGATGCAAAGTCACATGCAAAATGACCACAGAGTCAGCATCCGAAAGTTACCACCAGTGACCATCGGAAAGTATTTATAACCTGCCTCTCTCTCTCTCTCTCTAAAAGTACACATACATACCTACATACATACCTACATACATACATACATACATACATACATACATACATACATACATACATACATACATACATACATACATGCATGCATGCATGCATACATACATACATACATACATACATACATACATATATATATATATATATATATATATATATATATATATATATATATATATATATATATATATATATATATATATATATATATATGTATATATACATGGAATACACTTTGTTTGATTTTTATATTTCCTCTGGATACTATCGGTTGTACTTGGAGCTATGCTGTGTAGAGTATAGACTACAGAGTTCCTGTATGCGGCCGTGTCTGTCATTTCGCAGTGTGTGACTTTATTGGATAAAGAGGGCTAAGTCTTACAAATGTCAGTCGTAACTCGTTATCTCACCGACACTGACGTAGGCCTAATGCTAGTGATGACGTCATCACGAGCCCCATTATGAATATTATTGTTTAATATTGAATTGAATTGAAATTTATTTCAACAACAACAATTACTACTACTACGTTATACATACTTGTACATACACACACACACACACACACACACACACACACACACACACACACACACACACACACACACACACACACACACACACACACACACACGCACACACACACACACGCACGCACGCACACACACACACACACACACACACACACACAAACACACACACACACACACACACACACACACACACACACACACACACACACATATATATATATACAATACAAATTGTTGAAAAAAGGGTAAAAGGAGTACAATACTTATTATTATATTATATAATATCGCTGCTGCCTCTGATCTATGTGTATGTGCTTAGAGATTAGTGGCCGTTGGTAATGCTATATTGCTGTCAAAACTCTCGTACTAGGTTATCAATTATCTAATTTACGACGAATCAAAAACTTCGCTGACTTCCTGCGGACTTCTCCGGAACTATTTCGCGTGTCGCATCGCAACGACAACAGCGCGTCATCGCGGGCCACCCGAACATATAATGTCGACACGGGATTATTTCCGGTGTATCGACCGATCCACTCCACACGCGAATCATAACCGAAGACGAGGCGTATTGAAAATGACGAACCCACAGCGTGAGACGCAGCGAAGCGGCGTTTGTTAATGACACCTTTACCAATAAAGCAATTAACTTGCCCATTCGACCGAAGTAACTCATGTTGTGTCAGCCAATTTCTAATTTTCTGTGATGACTTTCACGAAGACCCGGGATACGAATGTCGAATGTGTTGCGTTATAAAATCATAAAAGGCGCCGTAAAACCCGCCGGAGTGCGACGGATCCATGCATATAGTTCACGCCTACCCGGTCGCACAGTTTGATGGATGCGTTAAATACCAGGTAAATCATAAAATCATAGTCAGACAGATGACACGTCGTTAATCAGGTCCCTAGGCCGACATGACAATGAGTATTAAGATAGGAGGACGGAATGTTACAGAGCCCGTCCGTCCGTCCGTCCGTCCGTCCGTCCGTCCGTCCGTCCGTCCGTCCGTCCGTCCGTCCGTCCGTCCGTCCGTCCGTCCGTCCGTCCGTCCGTCCGTCCGTCCGTCCGTCCGTCCGTCCGTCCGTCCGTCCGTCCGTCCGTCCGTCCGTCCGTCCGTCCGTCCGTCCGTCCGTCCGTCCGTCCGTCCGTCCGTCCGTCCGTCCGTCCGTCCGTCCGTCCGTCCGTCCGTCCGTCCGTCCGTCCGTCCGTCCGTCCGTCCGTCCGTCCGTCCGTCCGTCCGTCCGTCCGTCCGTCCGTCCGTCCGTCCGTCCGTCCGTCCGTCCGTCCGTCCGTCCGTCCGTCCGTCCGTCCGTCCGTCCGTCCGTCCGTCCGCCCGCCCGCCCGCCCGCCCGCCCGCCCGCCCGCCCGCCCGCCCGCCCGCCCGCCCGCCCGCCCGTCCGTCCGCCCGTCCGTCCGTCCGTCCGTCCGTCCGTCCGTCCGTCCGTCCGTCCATACACGCACACCACATACTCACGCACACACTCAAGCGCACAGAAACATTCGCATACACGCCACGGAAAGCACACATGCGAGCACATGCCTGTACATTTTTGTGCGCCGAAGCGTACACACATGCAATCGTCTACACACGCGCGTGTACACGTATTTGATTCCCCGTTATATCTGGCTATTAATTACTACCTGCATGAATAGTAACGACAGCCTTGTACGTGGCAGTCACACGCGCCTACAGACCCCGGCCTCTCGTGTCCACAGGCCCGTCCGACGACATCATTCCCCGGGGCCAGGTGCAGTGCAAACCCACGATAATGCACCGCGAGGGCCGCTAAGAAGCCGTGTTCGAAAGATATCAATCGTGCCAAATATTCAATGTGTTCGCAATGAAAAGACGCGAATAATCGTGTTTTGCGCTTAATCTCTTCTGGCCGAACCATCGACCTCGCGTCATTTTGGTCAATTGTGCGCGCGTCCTACGAATATCGATTTGATAAAATTAATTCCGACGACGGACGGCAAGAGTCTGAAAGGAACACGCGACGTAACATGCATAGGCGGCACGTGAACGTGCGACGGCAAAAAATAGAACAAGGAGAACGACATCGTGTGAAGTAGTGGCGTGGATTACTAAAATAGACGCGTCAATTGAAATGAGTGACACGCATTAAGCCGATTTTAGTTCCAGATAGGACGAAATGCAGTCGAGCGCTGCAAGTCAACGTGTTGGTCGAAATGGGTAACATAACTTGTCATTTAAATATTCTGCGGACACCAAACAGAATAACTTCACTTCCGGTTTTTAGTCGTTGTAATATTTAAGACATGCCAAAAGACGTCGGATAAGAACAACCGGAAGTATTTATTAGTTATGAGCCATGTTAAGATGTCGACATAATTCTAATACATCCGGTTTTTGTGTATTTTATTAAGATTATCACAACGCCACGAAATGTAGCGCCCAGGTTAACCATTACGTGGTTTATTCCGACAAAGCCCAACTCAGCATCAGACAGCCGCCAGGGAAACCAGGTTTCTGACTCACCAGAAATCGCATTTGCCTGTAAAATCGATACTCTATCACCTTCGTGAATTTGTTATTATTATGCCATAATACACGTCATTATTACGCCGTAATACCCTTCGTTATTACGCAATGATACTTGTCATTTAAATTATGGTGTTTTTAACAACGCGCTGGTTCTATATTAACTGTACAAACGTCAGCATCACGGTCGTCGATGTCGTTGCATACATTGCAAAAGAACGAACACATTCGACTTGATTTGTATGGAAGATAACCACGTCAACGCGTTAAAGGGCTATTCGGAAACACATCCAAATTGACACATAGACTGGACAAATATACATGGCAGACGTCTAAGGATTTACGCAAAGACATTTATCTCGACTAGTTTCGGACAGCTGTGACAAGATACCGCCACTACCTGGAAACGACATTGACGTATTATAACATTCCATACAAACGATTATTTTGTTTCAATAGGAAACGGTAGTAAATAATTACTGGCTAAGAAGGCATAAGAAAAAAGATTCTAAAGAAATGTCACATTTGATATACAGTAGACCCTATTACAAGGCTATTCACATTTTCATAAGTAACACTTAAATTTCTTTTATTATTTTCAGGCAAATACAGATGATTTATAAAACAACGCGTATTGCTTAAACTATTCATTCTCTACATCAGAAAGTCAACGAAACCGCGTGGTGGGGGACTTGGTCTACTTGTGAACAGTTACATCCTTGTGAAAAATAAACAAATCTGTCAGATCTAGATCACTAACCAGACATGTAGTACAGTTGTTTTGGGATCTTCGTTTTTTTCTGTCACAATTTGCACTTTTCCAACACTTATCTGTCATATTTTGGCTCACACCACATCACAACTAGTTCCTCTAAGTGGAACTACTTCCTCCATCCGGAACTACTTTGTCACAACAGCGGTGTTGGGGTGAACCCGCAGCCGTCACACCTACGGGCTGTATAACAATGTAACAAAACAAAAGTGGTATGTGACGAGGTATATATGAGTTAATGATGCGGTCTGCCGCGACGATAGTTGACTTCAATAGCCGTTTGATGGAGTAGCTGGCGCAGCGGAAAAAGGACAACTTGTATTTCCGGCAACAACTCGATCAATCGCAGACAAATTGTGTTTTTTTCACTCACGAGTTCGCAGATTTTGCTTAGCGCAATCGAAGCGCAATGACGTCATTAACCAGTTATTACAGCCTACGCTATTACCAGAGCCATCAGATAGGAGCCCCCCCCCCCCCCGTGAAACCAAACGCGCACAGATCTCGCTTAATCTCGGACGTCTCGTCGTTTAGTACGGTGTCTGTCGTACGTTTTTATACCATCCGTGTGAGGGCGCTGTGTGTTAAAGAGCCCCAGCTCGGATGGATTAGCTCTGATATTACTACTGTCGTTGTAACAGAAAGTAAACAATAAAATACGAAATCAAACTTCCATGGTGAAATGGAATTAAGTGATATGGAAAGCTGTGCGCGGTTGACCTTCTAAGTTGAGGCACTAATGTAAATGGACGTTAATCTCAATATAGAATCAAAGCGAAGCAATAATGCCACTAGCTAAATGGTTGCTTTGTTTCTGCCACACGAATTTTCGTCTTTCTTCGCCGATGTCGGTTCGATCATCGCCGCTATTCTCATCTTTCACGAAGTCAT
>OZ024855.1:51746163-51753663 GCA_964017155.1 Oasisia sp. SBJ-2009
ATGTGTGTTCCTCATTAATATAATATTCAATGGTATTTATAAAGAGAACTGCGATATAGAACAGCACGTGGCTTGTGTCTCCTACACAGTACTGTATACGTTAGAGTACACATAACAAGTGTGTACTATCTGATCCATAGGAATTACACAACCTCAAGGAATATGGCACACTTCGACCATTTGGTAATAACGCATTCAGTTTGTGATCATTACTCTTCATTTTAGCGAAATACACTTTACACAATTCATCGCGTCTGCGGTGCAACGTCGGCAGGTTTACCATCTGCAGGATATTTTCGTATTGATAACCTGGAAATATAGTTTTGAGACACCTTTTTTGAATTATTTCTATGTTATCCGATAAGTATTTAGGTAAGTTCGTATGCCACACAGGGCACGCATATTCGACTACAGGTCTAATTACAGATACATAAATTCTGATCAAATCGTTTTGGTTGATACCAGCACGTTTCAGTTGATAAATCATGTACACACTCTTTCTTGCCTTTGAAATAATCTCATCTACATGTGCATTCCAACTTAAGTCAGATGATATAGTTACACCGAGAACCTTTGCTTGAGACACTCTTTCAATATAATTTCCATTCATATAAATATATGGCAGAGAATCTACAAATGTGCTGTCTCTTCTGAAACATATTACCATCTCTTTGGTCTTAGTCGTATTGATACGCATGTCATTATTACAGGACCATTGCTCAACAAGGTCAGCAGAATCCTGGATAACAGATACCATGTCTTGGTTGCATATTTCAAATATAGTGCTGTCGTCAACATATTTATAAATAGGACAAGGCGTTTGCAAATCATTGATATGGACTAAAAAGTGTTTTGGCCCTGACAAAGTCCCTTGGGGAACGCCCCCATTGGGATACCCTGGTTTGGACACAGCGTTGCCTATTTTCACTCTCTGTTCGCGATCTAGTAAGAACGCAGCCATCCATCGAACCAGATGTGCAGGTACTTCCATTCCAGTCATTTTGTTTAACAGTATATCGTGGTTAATCAGATCAAATGCTTTACTATAATCAAGAAAAAGCACTCTTACAAAATTGCCCGTTACATCGGTGCTTTCATACCATTTGTGGAGCATTTCAACAAGAGCATCCGTGGTGCAAGTCCCTGCCATTCCTCCATACTGCTTATCATCAATTTGTGGTTTAACATAATAATCGACCCATTTTAGCACTATTGATTCAAACACCTTAGCTATAATGTGTGTAAGTGATATCGGTCTTATGTCATTTTCAATAGTAACTGGGGGATGTTTCTTTGACACAGGAATAATAGTTGCCGTCTTCCATAGTTTTGGCAGTACACCTTCTCTAAGAGAACTATTAAATATCGCAGTTACCGGCGCCGCAAGAAGGTGTGAACACTCTTTCAACGCCCATGGGGGTATTCTGTCCGGACCCGTAGCTTTGTTCACTTTGATCTTATCAAGTGCCAACTTAGTGTCACTCACGCTGATGGTGAATTTAGCTGGCAGTGGTTCTTTAATGTCAAAGATGGGGTGTGTAGCTCGTAGTTTTGGCAAGTCTTCACTGATCGCCACGAAGCATTCATTCATACGGTTAACAAGAGTGTCCATATCTCCACCAGTAAATGCATTTGCCAAACCCAACATCTCATTTTGACCGCCAGGTGAGTTACCCAAGAGTGTCTTCATATGTTTCCACCAATCCCGTGATGATGTTGCTTCTATTGATGCAATTTTGGATTGGTAGAATTGGCGTCGTAATTTCGGCGCTGCGCGATTCACTTGATTACGGAGTCTGTTTGCCCGTTCCACGTCACCCACCGTGCGTGCACGTTGCCTCTGCCTAATCAGGTGGCGAAAGCCATCGGTGACCCATGGTTTATCCGTGCTGTGTCTTGTTACAGTCTTGAACGGACAACTTATATCCAATAAATGGTCCACAGTTTCTTGGAAAAACGTAAACTGTTCCTCGCACGTAGGCAGTGTGTACAAATACTCCCATCTGATATGTGCCAGGGTCGAAGTAAACAATGCTCTTTCAGTTTTACCCATGCGCCTGGTAACAATTTTCTGGATCATTCCGGTATCGAGTGTTGGATACAACGCTGGGACAAGTAATACCATCTTGTGGTCTGATGTTCCTAGTTCACCAATCACTGACGGGAAGCCATATACAGGTGACATGTTAGACCACATTTTGTCCAATATTGCAAAATTACGTGTGGCAGTCTTAACAAGCTGCTCGTAACCATAATGTGTACGTAAAAAGGTGTCCTTGAATTGATTAAAATCGCCAGTTAAAATAACACCACAGTCTGGGCTGCCACGCAAAATAGTGTCCAGACTGTTTATCATGTATTCTCGCATGGACCAATTCTCAGCACCGGGTGGGTGGTATATGCATGCTAACATAATGCACGCGTACTTTCTTGGTAGTTTTTTTGATTTAATTTTCAGCCATATGACTTCGCGTCCATCTTCTTCAAGATCGTGCAAACGTTCATACGGAATAGTCTCGGCCACATAACATGCCACTCCCCCGCCTCCCTTTTCAAGGCGGTCTTTTCTCTCACAACAAAACCCTGCCAAACCGACAGATTCCGTCGACATGTACGGCTTAAACCAGGTCTCCGTGACACATACGCAACCAACGTCGTTCGTGCGTACCACAGCAAGTAACTCATCAGATTTCTCAATACAGAGTGACCGAGCGTTGAGACACATAATCACTGGTAAGCTCCATCTTGGCTTGTTCTTAAGCGTAATTAAATTGTCTGCATTTGCACCACTTGTTCTATGCTGTGTTACTGCTCGGCACATGGTGATTATTGGCCGAATGCTAAGGCCTTCATATTCTGTACATGGCATGGCCGTGTCATTTCGGCCTGTTTCCTAATCCATGTTAACATGATGTTTACTCTTGTGTCCCTTTTGCCCACACACAAAACACGAAACTGCATTTACATGTCGGCAAGTCCGGGTGACGTGATTTGTCTCACCACACTTGTTACACTGGCCTGCAATACGCACGTGTTCAGCGGCGGCACGGTGACCAGCCCCAGTTGGGCGAGAATCTGGCGAATTGCGTTTGTGTTTCGGTGGTCGCTTCCCAGTTGCATTCGGCGTATCGCGGCCTTCTTGAGACAAGAGATGAGCAGACGACATCCTCCGTTGTTGTTTCGAAGACCTATTGCCAGTCGGCCTCGCCTTGTTGTATCCCGTTCTGACGTCCCGATGGCTCAGGTGCCTAAGTGATAGGTTGTGCATCAACTTCTCCACACCGTTAGCAGACAGACAAATGCCATCACTCTTGAAGGCTGACGTGTCGCAAGATCCATCGCGAAACAAGAAATTGTTGTCGTTGTCGACAAACTTGGCACCTGTATCGCGACACTTATTTCTAATAAAATTGTTAATTTCCTGAATTTTGTCGTCTTGTGCCCCCGCTGTGGAAGGCAAAACACTGCTGATATTCACTCGCTTTATATCCTCTGTGGCAGTGGTGATCAGGTCGCTGAAGTCCTGCTTCAACTCCTCCATGTTTGCATTTTCCGTAATTCCATCGCTGCACACGATAGTCAGTTCGTCAGCGGTTTTGCAGACGTCGCTCCACTGGACGGCTACTAGAAGGTCTTTCGGTGTAGCTTTGGATGCCTTGTGCAACTCCACTTCTTCGTTGTCCGCAGTGGTGACCGTGTTCATGTTTCGCAGAATCTGCTCATCATACATGAGGACACTACGTTTGCAACGTGCCACTGCAGCGTGGGATTTCTTCCCACTTGTCGGCTGCGTTAAGCTTTCAATGTCCGATGATAGTTTATCAAGCTTCTCGTGCACCGCTCTGATGTCGTCGTTATAGTGCGCTTCGATTCGTAGCGTTGCCACTTGTTGGATTAGTGCTGTGTTCTCGCTTCTGATGACATCATTTATATTGCATTGATCCTTCACCAGCTGAACTAGTTCGGCATTGTTGTCTTTTAGCTGCATCAATGTCGCCTCTAGTTTTGCTACAGTGTTCACAAGTTGCACAACAGTAGCCGGCAATTTTCGGCATGTCTGACAGCTCCACAAGCCAATGATCGTTTCTGGCCGTTCTCCCACGCATTCGTAATGTACCCACAGCTGGCACAGGTGGCATTGTACCATGCTGTCTGTTTCTCTGCCGTTGTGTTTGCACTGTTGTACGCAAAATGATGTGTTTGCCTTTTTTGTTCTCCCCTTCGCCTTCGTGCCGTGTTTAATGGGAGGATCTGCAGAAACGGACAACTGTGTTGACGTGTGACATGGTGAAAGTGTTAATTTGGCCAGCATGATGTCAGTGGCGCTGAGTTCAATCTCGTCAACACAATTGTCGCTTTCTGCCATTGTGTCGCTCGCCGTGCAGAACAAGGTTTCAACCGAGCGTCTAGTAGTCATACCGCCTTGTCTGCCGCTAGGTGGCCCGCGCAGTGGGGTGGTCCGCTTAGCCCGAGTCAAGTTCATCGTCAATACGCCTCTGCAGCACTGATGCGTGACGGTTGACAAAGGGCACCAGTATTCAGCCAAGCGTGACTTAGGCCTACGCCTAGTATTGCGAAATTGCCACACACTGGGCGATATATGGTGGTATATTCACAGTCACTTCAAATATTGTTCGAATTGATGTTAAAACTATATTTAAAAGTATATTTAAAAGACACACCAGTATCTGGATACACTGTTCACTCAACTGGCCTGGGTCTGATGAGTCTGACCTCGGTCGTTATTCTGTCACGCAAGATTATACTGGCAAGGCATACAAGCAGCGGCAACGCGAAATTCGAAAACCAATACCAAGGGCAAAAACTAATCGCTACAAAAATTTCCTAATTCCGTGGTGTTTTGAGCATTTCCAGATCGGTTAGTAATGGACAAGTATTTTAATTTGATTTAATTAATTAATGTATTTATTTATTTTATAACAATGTTTGTGTAATGTATATTTTAATATGTTTTAACATTTATTACCTAGGTTTCTAATGATGATTTTGATTCTTAACAAGATATGCTAACATTGTACATTGATATGATATTGTGTGGAATTGTTGATTTTAGTATGAATGTACATGTACAATCCAACTGCAAAGTTGCCACATAATAAATGTATCTTATCGTATCTATCTACCATCTTGTTTATAACATGACTTAGAGGTTTGCAACATCATTTAACTGGATTTAGTTGCTTTAGAGACCCTATGTACACGATAAAAACTGGCTTGTTGGTGTATGCGTAGCGACGCCATACTCGTGTGTTGGTTGACGACACGGTTGTGCCGACAAATATTCATGAGATCAAGTCGATGTTCCTAGCAACGCAGTGAGTCGTCTTGATCGTCGGCGCATCGACCGCAGCGTGATAGACACGGCGACAGGATGAGACGAGCGTACGGCCAGGATGACCTATTGATCGCAATATTAACGTTACCGATCTCAGGGCAGTGGGAATGATTATCTCATTATTAGGGAGACTATTACAGCCTTCATTCTGTAACGATGTATTGTCGAAACGCAATGGTTTCCTCGTAAAAAGACTCTAACACGAGGTATTCTGACCCAATTTACGTCAGCTTACGGTGTTCTATATATAATATATATTGTCTGTCGTGATTTTGTTTTTCATTACTGTTACGTTGTTGCTAATGCTGATTCATATACCGCGTGCTGTGTTAATACCGACAATGCCGTTAATTGTCTACGTAGCGTTGCTAATTGCGTTACTTATCTTTGTTAGTGCATTTATTTTGCTAATGTGATGTCTTTGTAGTACTCGTCGCGGTAATTGTTATTAATGTTTATCTTCTTAATTGACAATGTTAGTGACGTTAATCAGGCCGCGGATGTTTCTAGTATGTTTTACCTTGACTGTTACTTCCGTATTCCAATGCACCTTTACGCAACAATATGTGTTAGTTGTGTTCTTAGCAACTTGTGAGGTTTAGTGTTGTTGTTACTGGAACACATTTGTGTTAATGCGCTGTTCTGGCTACTGGTGTTTGGTGATGCTGTGGTTATTACTTCTGGTCTTAGTTGTTTAGTTTATTCTGACAACGCTGTGTTAGTAATGTTGTTATGTAATACTTCTTGTCTTAGTTGTTTAGTTTATTCTGACAACGCTGTGTTAGTAATGTTGTTATGTAATACTTCTTGTCTTAGTTGTTTAGTTTATTCTGACAACGCTGTGTTAGTAATGTTGTTATGTAATACTTCTTGTCTTAGTTGTTTAGTTTATTCTGACAACGCTGTGTTAGTAATGTTGTTATGTAATACTTCTTGTCTTAGTTGTTTAATTTATTCTGACAACGCTGTGTTAGTAATGTTGTTATGTAATACTTCTTGTCTTTGTTATTTAGTTTATTCTGACAACGCTGTGTTAGTAATGTTGTTATGTAATACTTCTTGTCTTAGTTGTTTAGTTTATTCTGACAACGCTGTGTTAGTAATGTTGTTATGTAATACTTCTTGTCTTTGTTATTTAGTTTATTCTAACAACGCTGTGTTAGTAATGTTGTTAAATACATCTTGTCTTTGTTATTTAGTTTATTCTGACAACGCTGTGTTAGTAATGTTGTTATGTAATACTTCTTGTCTTTGCTATTTAGTTTATTCTGAAACTGCTGTGTTAGTAACGTTTTTATGTAATACTTGTTGTTTTTGTTATTTAGTTTATTCTGACAATGTTGTGTTAGTAATGTTGTTATGTAATACTTGTTTTCTTTGTTAGTTAGTTAATTCTGACAATACTGTGTTAGCAATGTTGTTATGTCATACTTGTTAGATTTTCATATTCGTGCAGAAACATTTTTGAAACGGTGAAGCGTATCCGCCACCCTGGCTACCCGTTAACAGCATGTTTGCACAAATATCTAACGACTAACATATAAAGTCGTTCGTTGTATACATTTTACACGGCTTGGCATGCGCACTGTTATTCCACGCGACTCTGCCGGGTCTACATCCAAACAATCAATCGTGACCTTATACCTTGCAAGGTTTCAAAGAAAAATCGCCACATCGCAAGTACCCCGTCCGCACCTCACCAACCACGACTGTGACACCGCGCACGTTGATAACAGCAGTTCATATATATTTATATATAATATTTGACCACTCGCAAGACACCGATCAACGCCATCACTTGCCCAATGATGGCTTGGCCCCGTAGTCGGACCAAAGCACGGTCATCTCCCAACACTCTCGTCACGTAGAATTCAATAAGCACTTCGCCCATGGCGCTGTTCGGCTCCGCGTGGACCTTCCACCCCGCGAATTGTGGTTGATGAAATATTTACGCGAACTCATCGCTGTGAACGAAATCACTTTTGTCCGTTGTCAGTTGAAACGTTAATGCATTAAGCACCCCGAGTCCACGCGCCTGGCCAACTGTGGTGGTGTAGCTTGCCGTGGATGAGACGACATGGCGTCCTTAATGGGCGCCCAGGATCCTTGTCAACGTTTTCGCGGAAATGTAATCCACTTCTGCG
>OZ024855.1:51763663-51776163 GCA_964017155.1 Oasisia sp. SBJ-2009
AGATTTCTAAACGAGCGGTCGTGTTGTCGTGTTGGCCTCAGCCGGGCGGTGGCGGTGGTCGCCGGCTGACACCGACCGCGTGAATGGCCCGAGTGACAGAGGACGTGTGAGAGCAATGAGGCGACACGGAGACAGCGACAGACGACGGCTGTGACAACTGTAATAGGTGTTAGTGTGACACGATCACTGAGGCGTGCTCGCGTCTCTATCGACACCAACTGATTCACTGATGAGTCGCTCAGACATCACAGCGGTGAATGGCGGAGACGACGGCTCTGGTGATTGTGGTGGAGATGTTATGTTGATACACTTGGTGATGCGGATTGTAATAAAGTAGTAATTATATTGACGATAATGATGATGTTGACTGCAATGATGATGATGATGATGATGATGATGATGATGATGATGATGATGATGATGATGATGATTATTAATATTATGATGTTGTGAATAATGGTTCGACAATGATGACGACAACGAAAACGAAAACGACGACGACGACGACGACGACGACGACGACGACGACGACGACGACGACGACGACGATGGTGACGTTTGCAATAATTGTGGTGACGCTGACGACACTGGGATGTCCCACGGGGACGAATCAGCAGCTACCGAAGACAACCCGTCGAAACAACGCACAGACACACGGCAGTTCCATCACGACTCCTGTCGTAATCCCGAAACGCGCGACGCGATGTCTACATGACAATTTTCTGTATCATCCCGTCTGATTGTCTCCGATAGTCAGGTCGTCGTATCGATTGAGGCCGGGCCAGGCAGGGCCGGGTCTGAGCGGCGACGGTGGAGGTTGGTATTGCGACGGCCACCGTCTTGGCGAGGACCTGAGCGACGCGGGCCGGGCGACGGTCATCATCCGTCTTCCTGGGTCCGCGCGTGCCGCTGTCTGGTCGGCGACGGGGCGGGCTGAGCTGTTAGTCGTCGCGGACCACGGAAGGGTGGTGGCGCGGGTGTGATGTTGTTGGTTGAGTTCGAACGACAGCTGATGTTGGATTGTTTGTGGCGTTTGTAGTTCGACTCGTGTTTTGCTGTAGAGTGATGTTGAGCAAGGCAGGCGAGCGATGTCAGACAGTTGTAGGAGGGCGTCGATGGATGGTTGCGTCGTGTTGGATTGTCGATTGGTGTTGGACTGTCGGTTGGTGTTGGACTGTCGATTGGTGTTGGACTGTCGATTGGTGTTGGACTGTCGATTGGTGTTGTACTGTCAATTGGTGTTGGACAGTCGATTGATTTTGGATTGTCCAGTTGTGTTATGCTGTCTTATGGTGTGGATAGTCGTGTATTGTTGGACTGGAGAGTTGTGTCGGAGTGTCACGTCATATTGGTAAGTTCTCATATAGAGCTGACTATATTTTAGGACCGCAACAATGTCACCCTCTAACGTAGCTTTCAATTCAACACAAACGCAACATGTCTAGGATGCATCCAATAACGTTGCACATTTAGAACGCGAATTTTAGCTTATTCATTTGTCATGTGTACACTCTGACACAGACATTTTAACTCCAGATGGCAGGTGGACGGAAGCATTTCGGCTTATCGAGATTCCAACCCTATTTGTCTACGTGTATCCTACCTTTCTAAGATATGTGTGATTTTATGTTTAAACATATTCACGGAACTACGTCTGTTCCATTCATTCACAATCCTTCGTGAACAAGAAGACTTCCTTATATCTGATATACTTTGCTCCTTTACTAATTTAACCCCATGTTATACTGACTTAACTGAGACAAATACTTATATCAATGTTTTCATAGACATTCAATATTTTACACACTTCTCTCTGATCTCCTCTCAATCTCCTGGTACCCATTGTTGTCACACCACATTCATTTACGCGTATTTCGTAACTAAGATCCATCAAGTTTGATATCATTTTAGTCGCTGTCTTTCGAACACACATGTACCCTTCTTGCGATATGGCCTCCGTGCTTGTTTACGATATTCCACTCAGCTCCCTTCCGGACCAGGCTGCGCCAACTACGCCTCTCAGCTGCTAGGCTTTCCCAAGACTCGTTGTTGATTTCAAAGGGTGAAGAAAAGAGACTGCTCCGGAAATCCAGTGCTGCGGAAACCGGTATTACTGCTCTTCCATGTCCGAACTGCGACAGAACCTTTCGTGCCCGAATCAGCCACGTCGGGACATATCGCCTATATGCAACAGATCAGTGATGTTATGGTCATCACCCCGGATGGATGAACGAACAAGAACGATATTCGAAGTGACGCCTAACTATTGTTTTATACATACGCTATGTTTCGCTTTATGGATCAAAGAATTTTATTTCTCTTTGACGCTGCAATTCCGCACTGCTATGAAACATTCATCATATAAGCACTAACGGCCCTTTTCGTTTACAGCAGTACGTAGTGCAATGCTTCATTGTTTACTCCCATGACCTCTGTGAACAATTCACAAAACTGAACAGCAGTCATCTTCCGTCTGATTTGAAGCAAGCACTTTTATAACCGGCAAAAGGATACTTTGATCCCAGGTCCTAGCGAGGTTCCATGGCGGAAGACTGACGTTATAACTCCTACGCCGCAGCGACTTACGTAATAAACTACTAGCCTTGCAGACTCAACGCGTGACTCGGGTCTGGCCAAAAAAGGTCCTGTGTGATGCTGCGCACCTCGGTGTTATAAATACACACATAAAAGTCACATATATGTATGCTTCCACTGCTTTCTGGCTTGACATCCCTGCGGTGGTGGGATCGGAATTTGAAAGCAACAGATCGCCTACCGTTTCCCAAGCGTCTCAGCGTTACTTTGGTTACATCATCAGTTACAACAGTGACGTCAACACGAATTTGTTTATGTAGTTTTTCTTGTAACAACCATTGCCGTAGTTTCACTGATATATTGTCCCATTGTCCTGGTAGTCGCATAGGTCGTAACGGATCATTATAATTATTGTACACTTCATGATTTGATTTGGACTTTAAAAAAAGTTATTACGTGATCACCTTTCTCAGCGTACGTTGAAACAACAATGGTTTAACACTCATCATGGTTATGTAAAAGTCTTAGCAGTAACGTCGCATAATTATACTATCACAACTCACATGCATCATCCGATATACGTGCCCAATATGTGTTCGAGCTGACGTTGGTGTGTATCTGTTCGCGCTAACACATTTGCCTGTAACGAACAACGAACCCCCCCCCCAGCAAACCACTGCAAGTTAAAGCGAGAGTACCAGCTCCTAGACTTAATTTTTTTCATTTAATATTACGTTCTTATGACCACAGCTTGCATGTTGAAGGCTAACTGCCTGACAATTTGTGTTTATTATGTTATTGAGCTCGGAACAACGTTCGCCATTTGAAATTCCGGCTGAAACACGCTCAAATGGTAATAAAACACCCAGTGTCAAAATAAAGTTGTTTGGCAATACTGTTCATGCTAGCAGAGTTAACTGCAATACCATTTGATGTTTAACTTTCTCACGTTCTAGACCGTTCTCACGTTCTAGACTAGAGAATTCCGATACACATCACTGCTCGGTCAAATCTGGCACCCTCCCTTTAACGTGGCGCCCAACGCAAGCACAGCAGAAGACTCACCCGCTGACGACGATGTCTTGTCTGTCGTAGACACGGTATTCCGACTGCGGTCAACGGCGTACCGCTGAAGCTGCATATCGCCTTGGCAGTCGGCGGCCAACTAAGAGACGGGCGCCCCTCACTACGGCTTGACGGCCAGCATCGATTGCATCGCTCTAGAGCAAACCTGACGTCGACTTGGGCGGTGGCTGAGAGCGCCTGCGACAACCGAACTGCCAATGACTCCGAGGGAATGACACGAACGCAGCCATCGAGCGACTGCACATTTCACCGCTGTCACATCGGTGGCCCGGTGCTGCAAGAAAGTGCTCGTGTAGACTTCATCGCGGTACCGTAGACTTTTTGATTCTGCAGGAATGCGCTACAGCATCAATCACGACTACACGTATTGTATCGCCAGACGTTCGGCGCTCAATGTTAATACAACGGAGATGGAAGCAACCTTTTGGCTCACCAATACGTATACGTTGATTTTAGCTTTATCTTTGGCTTAAACATTGGCTATGGGAAAATCGGCGTTAATTACACGATTGTACCTGTATTCGTAAACAATTTCTACATGACCGCGTCTATGCTATGCACACACGCGCGCGCGGGTGCACACACACACCCACACCCACAGCCACACCCACACCCACACCCACACCCACCCACACACACACACACACACACACACACACACACACACACACACACACACACACACACACACACACACACACAACACACACACACACACACACACACACACACACACACACACACACACACACACACACACACAACGTAAATAAGTTACAAAAGACCTGCTAGGTGGAGTAATGATAGTACTGCCCGTATATCTTTTGCTATGTAATCAAGGTTAGGCGTTAGTTAGATAGTTGGGATGGTGTTAGTGGAGGTGTCGATTGTAAAGATGAAGATGGTGGTGATTTCGGCAATGGCGGAGGCATGATGGCAATTTTGGAGATGATAGTGATGATGGAGATGATAGTGATGATGGAGATGATAGTGATGATGGTGATGATGGTGATGAAGTTGGTGATGGTGTTCGTTATTGTGTAGATGGCTATGATTTGGTGATGGTGGTGGTAATGTTGGTCGTAGTACTGATGATGGAGGTAGTTGTGATGATGACGGTAATGGTAGTGGGAAAGATGTTGGTGATGACGAAGATGTTTATTAAGATGATAACATATGTTCATTCTGCTAATAATGACGATACGATATTGACAGCGGAGATGCTTTTCTACATTGCAATATCATCCACGTCAGCGACTTAAGCTCTTATGAAACACGGGTCGTATATGCCAATAACGAATTATTATCAGTATAAATTGTGGACAATGTACATCCTTCTCAATCGCCAGACAAAAACAAGTTTCTGCTATGATGCTCAATCACTACACTGGGGAATTTATGTCCGTTTGACCCTGGCGGACTTTCGCTAGACTGTAACATAGAATGTGTTTTTGTCGCTATCGAACCACATCCGCCGGCCTATTACGCTGCAGTTGCCGCTGAATACAAAGAAGAACACGTTGTGAATCGACAAACATTCGCTGGGCCAAGCCTCTCCTTCCGTCAGCGCAAGACCGTGGCGCTTTGCCATTAGTCGACTCAATTTGTTGCGGCCACGTGGTGACGTAACGGAAAACGCACCAGATAAATGACGCAACTCGTCTCTTTACCGAACAGCGAAGGAATTGACAAATCGTAAATGTAGAATGCCGAATTGCTATGAGATGTGTATGTTTGTCGTATGCGCGTTGCGTACAGTGTCTGGCGTGCGTGCTGATTTAATGAAATCTCAGCGTGGCAGTATTCGACATAACATTTTAAATACATCGACGAAGACCCATATTAAATTGTATTTAATTAATCGAATGGAGGAAACCACCTTTTAATACCCGTATTTATCAAAACAGATAACTTAAATATTGTGGAATGTTCAAGGGAAAAAATTGGTGTTTAACAGAATATATAATGGCGTCTAACCATTTGCATTTACTATACCAATTTTACGTCAGTGATTAATTAGAAGAAACCTGTTGGACGCGCTGCTGTCGGCTTTCGTGGACCGCGCCATTGTTGTCAAACAACTACGTCACCGATTTTCTGTGTGCTATTTTTTTTACCTATTAAGGCCCTGACACATTATCAGACAACGCCGTACGGCAGTGACGTAGCGGGTGCGTTGCTATGGCAATATGCACGTGTTTGAATCGCCACCAGACGTGCCCGATGGCGATCGTAAGTCCGCTGTTCTTATCCGACATGGGTAACCCGATAGCCAATGAAAAGAGCGTATCGCATTGTCAGACCCCCTCGGTGAAACACTGAAAGAGTGACCTCGACCCATAGTCGCACTTCCGTGCGACACTGTCTGAAAGGGTGGCGGTAGGAGTTTATCCAACATATCTAGTAAACATCAGACATACTGCATTTCGTGCGGCAATACCTGATAGTATATCAAGTCCTTTACTAACTATGACGGACGGAAGTGTGACTATGGGTGAATGTCATTTTTTCTCTGCTTCACCAAGGTGGGGGTGTGTCAATGCGTTACGTTGTTTTCATTAGCTATCGGGTCCCCGTGTCAAATAAGGATAACAGTAACGTCAACATGTGTATATTGCCATAGTAACGCACCGTAAACATGTGTATATTGTCATAGCAACGCACCCGCTAGGTTACTGCCGTACGGCGTTGCCTTGTGTGTATCAGGGTCTATGGAGGGATAGTGCCGTGCTTGGTCAAAAAACTATTTATTACAATTAATCATATTATTATATTTTACACTTGCAGGGTTGTCATAAAACACTCACTACGGCAATGTGTTGTACAGTCGTTCATGCGAGTCGCTTGCCGTTGACTTTTGTTATTTAGTTTTCTTCTGTAAACTGTTTGTTTTGAAACGTATCTGGGCCGCAGTTTTATAAACAATGTTATATTTGTATCTATAATGTAAGATCCACAAAGGCTAAAATGTGACAAGTTTAGTATTTACAATTTGATTTGGCAACGCTTCGACGACTTAAGTCCATTATAAAACAATCGTAGGCTCCAAGATTCACAACTCGACATAGTGATGTTGTTGTGGACTTTGTCCCGTTAAATATGGTATGCTTTTCTTCAACACTGAACCGAACAGAGTGATTTACTTCGCCAGGTTTTCAACCAGTCGGTCCACAGTTATGAAGCCACTATTTCACTTCTGGTTTTATTAAAAAGACATTGCAAAACACATGTAGAATAAACACTGTGGCATATTGCAAGTTCATGTTTTTGTTGTTGCAGATCATCGTATAGACCTGTAACGAACTGTATGCCATGAGCCCATGACATCACGTTTTTGTTAACAACTGAACCAGGATCAGAAGGGATTGATTGCGTGATGGGATCTCCGCAGTATATATGCTGCTTGTTTATTGGTTACTTTTAGCCAAGCTTTCTAATAGGGCAGCATTTCGTCAGCAGGGGAATGGGACAGTCCAGTTTTGGTGTGGGAATGTGACGTCAGACAAACCAATGTTGATTCTGGTGATTTTAAAGTGACATATTTTGGATGCAGCCATGTACAAAGAAAGCGTGTTTGCTAATATTGCATTTGTTTTTATAAACGTTTGCATAGTTATGTACTTCTTACATATTATCTATGTTACGTAACGTTTGCAAATAATATTGTCATGGAATTATTGATCAGTTATGTCAAATTGACAGTGTAAAATACTAGGCGTATACATTTGAGGATATATTTGTTAATAGCATTTTAGTTAGTTAGTTATTCTTCCATATTATCTATGCTACATGTTTATTTGCAAATAAGATTGCCATAACATTATTGATGCACTATGTTAAATTGACAATGTAAAATAATAGGCATATACATGGGAGGCTAGATCTAGTATGTAGTAAGTTGCTACGCCCAAGTGCTGACTACGGTGCGCGTGTATAGTTCAACAAGTGGCCCAGTGATCGAGTGAGTGCAGTGTACACGGGTCGACTGTTCCCGTGAGCGCCAGGTGTGCAACGGTAGCGGTGACTGTCGGTGGACGTGCCACTCGGCGCACGGGTGTCGTGTGTTGGCGGTCGCGGCGACCGGACGACGTGACAGGCGCAGACGATGAAGGTCCACCATCTCAGCGGACACTACCGACCGATCGTCCGAGGTAATCCCAATCACGTGGGCCTCTGCTGGGCCTCTGCATCGTGGCCGGGATTAAACAAACTCCGTCACAGCTGAACACGTGGGCAAATACCACAGGAAACAAGTGAAAGAAGCTGGTCTTCCGGCTCTTTCGCCGTACGACTGAATGGAGCGATTCATTTAGGTCCTGAGTCTTCCCTGTCAGTGCACTGTTCCGACAGGTCCGTATTGCCGGAGCGTGCGTATATTTGCAGACCTCTGTGGTTAGGACGTCGGACACTCAACCAAAAGGACCCTGGTTCGGATCCTGTGGTGCCGTGTCTAGACATGGCCAGTTCGTTCATTCACTCTGCGTCGCTACAGGTCACTCAGCACTATAAATGAGTACCTGGCTATAGACATAGGTTGCTATTTGTGTACACATGCAGAGTCTTCATGCTTTACTTGCAGCGGGGCTGAATGCTTTCCAGAGATGTCGATATGGTGTTCTTTTGAACAGGTGCTCCATGGAGTAACGTGTAGAGGTGTTTCGGCAATCCCAAATATTGGATAATGCGCTACATAAAAAATACCTTTATGTTACCTTATATACACCATTATTCTGACCACCCATTTCTTCGGACAATGCCGTACCGAAGGTTCGGCGGGCCTGACCCTTCCTCGGCAGCGAAGGCTTTCTGATAGAAACACCCACTCTGCTTTCCATTAGAGACAGCAGTCGTGGTCTGTCTTTATAAATAGTGAAGGAATTGTCCACATATTGGAATAAGTTATGCTATTAATTATTAATGTACATCTTTTATGCCCATCACTGCACGGTGTTATAGACGCACATCCCGCGGAATGTTTCCCTAAGATAGGAGTTACGTTACAACTCCTTTGATTCCGGCATCTAAGCTATCCCCGGAAGAAATAACCGCGAGCAACTGCTAAATTGCCTCGATTATCGTCAAGTAGTACACTCGGGGAATTAATGGCGTCTCCCTGCCGTTGTTTGTCGCTTTAATAAAGCGCCAATTAATGCGCGCATAAAATCGGCCAGAAATGACGATCACTAATTGGACTGCCGCTAACTGGGTCAGTCGACGCGAAGGTCATTAATTGGCTGTCTGCAACTAGGTCAGTCAACCCATTCTTGCGTGTGTACCGGCAGGCAGTGCGCACGCAATGCAATCCTGGTTATGTTCTTCCGGTCGGTGGGTATATTTTGCCAAAGAAAATCCTGGATGTTAATGGACGCATTATACGATGTGGATAGAATTGTTAACGGATTTATGATGCTGTTTGCAGTTGAGCCAACAGCTCCTGGATCGAACCATATTTAACCACCAGGAAGCAAGTAAACAAATAAATATATTCAGTATATGTTTAACTCTATTGAGACAACATATGAGTCACAGCTGTAACAAGAACATTTATTTTGTACTTGAGTAAAAGTAAAAGTAAACCTAGAAAAAGCTACTCAAGTAAAAGTAAAAGTACTGCTAGAAAAATGTACTTGAAGTACAAGTAAAAAGAAAAAATATGTACTTGCAGTAAACACAAAAGTACTTTTTATCCTTAAACTAGTTCTCAATGGGCGATGCAGCCAACTGTTGTGAATAAAACAAAATATTCACGATTATAATTTAGTGTGTACACCAAACATATATAAATTGTTTGCTATTTTTTTCTATGCCTAAAAATATATTTAATACTATGAACTATAATTATGCAAACAAAACTGCACAGGCCAACTAAGCCTACAAGCTGTAAATACACCATGCTTTATTAATAATAGGCCCACAGCAACCATCGTATTCATAATTTGAACTAGTAGTAATTGACGTTGTCATATAGGGTTATTATATCTTTCTTAAATGTTTCTTATCATCGTGAGTATATATGGAAGTACATGTATGCAGGTATTGCAGTACCTCAGGTATTGCAATACCTCAGGGAGTTTGACGCCCCTGCCATGCAGAGTTGTAAACCACTGCCTTGTGGTATAGGTTCTTGTCAGAACCGAAGGCTAAGGGAGCAAACCCTAAACAGAAAACCATGTCACTGTGGCAGCATCAAGGGCGGTTGGTGTATGGAACTCCCAACATCTCTCGACCAGCCACTGCAGGGACAAATAGTTTGCGCCTGTCTTGACATGTTCTTGCCGGTGTGAGACCTCTATTTGTTCCCCGAGAGAGTGTCGCTAGTAACTTGCAAAAGCCAGCGGTACTTCAAAAGTTTTTGCATGATACCGGATCGGCCGTCGCCCGGGTTACCAAGGACCGCGCTGCTCGACCTCATCTTCCGTCGACAGTGGAAAATCAGCTAGGAAGAAGAAGACAAAGAAGACAACTACTGACAATTGGACAATGGAACGTCAGGACTCTCCTCGACCGAGAAGGAGCTAACCGACCAGAAAGACGTACGGCACTAGTAGCAATGGAACTTGCCAAATACAACATCGACATCGCCGCCCTATGTGAAACAAGGTTCTCAGAGTCTGGTAGTCTCGACGACTTGGATTACTCTTTCTTCTGGAGTGGCAAACCCGAAGGAGAAAGAAGGGAGGCAGGAGTGGGCTTTGCTATCAAGAAGGATATCGTCACAAAGCTGACAGAAATGCCACGGCCAGTAAGTGACAGAATCATGACGATGAGACTACCTCTGAGCAAGGACAACTTTGCTACAATTATCAACGTGTATGCTCCGACAATGACAAACCCAGACGAAAACAAGGAGGCCTTCTACAACCAGCTCACAAGTGTGCTCAGGGGCATCCCTCATACCGATAAGCTACTGCTGATAGGAGACTTCAATGCGAGGATAGGAAGAGACAATGACAAGTGGCCCTTGGTCATGGGCAAATATGGGATTGGGAAATGCAACTCCAATGGCGAACTTCTACTGGCTCTGTGCTCTGAGTTCGAACTGATAGTGACGAACACCATGTTCAAGCAGAAGGATAAACGCAAGACCACCTGGATGCATCCTCGTTCCAAACACTGGCATATGATCGACTTCATCATCACGAGGTGTCGGGATAAGATGGACATCCACAGCACCCGAGCCATGCGTGGAGCAAACTGCTGGACCGATCACCAGATGCTGAGATCAAAAGTGGCTTTCAGAATACGACAAAAGCACAACAGGCAAGGGACAAATAAGCCGACCAAGCTCAACACTGCAAAACTAAGTACCATCAGCCATAGGGAGAGTTTTGAGCAGGAGATGGACAGTGCTCTCGCCCACTGGGAGGAGAAGGAAAACTCAACACCAGACGAGGAATGGGCAGCTCTGCAGCAGGTTGTTTACAACACAGCCAAGACATGTCTTGGCAAGCCAGACAGAAAACACCAGGACTGGTTCGACCCCAACGACCAGGAGCTACAGACTCTTATGAGCAGAAGAGATCAAGCCCACCAGAGAGTGTTGCAAACCAGGAGCACTAGATCCACCACTGCAGCATACAAAGATGCCTGCAGACTGCTACAAAAACACACCCGTGCACTGAAGTCGGACTGGTGGGAAAGGAAAGCAGTGGAGCTGCAGAGAGCTGCCGACAGTAACAACATGAAGGGCTTCTACAATGGACTGAAGGAAGTGTGGGGACCCAAAAAGAAGGGACCTGTTCAATTAAAATCAACAGACGGAATGGAAACCTTCTCTGACAGCAAGAGAGTTGTGGCAAGATGGAGTGAACACTTCCAGAAGCTACTCAACGTCCCTGGCGACATAGATCACGAAGCTTTGGACAACATCCCGCAGCGCATTACCAAGACAAGCCTTGATGAGATTCCAACTATGGATGAGATGGCTAGAGCAATCGCCAGCCTGAAAGATGGCAAAGCACCTGGAGGAGATGGAATTCCTGCAGAAGTATGGAAGCACGGAGGAGACAATCTGTTCAGCAGACTGCACCAACTAATCACCAATGCCTGGGAGATGGGTTCTGTACCACAAGCATGGAAGGATGCAAGCATTATAACCATCTACAAGAAAGGTGATCGAACAGACTGTGGGAACTATAGAGGAATCTCTCTTCTTTCCATAGCAGGCAAGATCTTCGCCAGGATCCTCCTCAACAGACTATCTACCCACCTAACACCAGAGGTAGTTCCGGAGACACAATGTGGCTTCAGAGGTAACCGGAGCACCGTGGATATGATATTTTGTCTCCGACAACTACAAGAAAAGTGCATTGAGCAGGACCGACCACTGTACATGGTATTTGTCGACTTCAGTAAGGCGTTCGATACAGTTGGGAGGACCGGACTATGGCAGCTACTGAAGAAGTATGGCTGCCCAGAGAAGTTCACAACAATGATCGAGGCACTACATACCGGAATGATGGCGACTGTTAATGTTGGAGGGGAAGTCTCGGAGTCGTTCAGGGTCACAAATGGGGTCAAGCAAGGCTGTGTACTGGCGCCCACGCTCTTTTCCATCTTCCTATCAGCAATGCTCGACAATGCTTTCCGAGACATGGGGGATGGCATCTACATACAGTCCAGACAAAGCGCTGACTTATTCAACGTCGCACACTTCAGAGCGAAGACCAAGACTACACGGATACTGATGAGGGAGCTGCTATTCGCAGATGACAGTGCACTGGTTGCACACTCTGCTGAAGAGATGCAGAAAATAGTGGATGCTTTTTCCAATGCGTCAAAGAAGTTCGGCCTGAAGATTAACATCAAGAAGACCGAGGTGCTGTACCAACCCAACTCTACAAGAACCCGAGAGGAGGATATCATGGTTGATGGAAACA
>OZ024855.1:51781163-51798663 GCA_964017155.1 Oasisia sp. SBJ-2009
CACGGCACGGCACGGCACGGCACGGCACGGCACGGCACGGCACGGCACGGCCCGGCCCGGCACGGCCCGGCCCGGCACGGCCCGGCCCGGCACGGCACGGCACGGCACGGCACGGCACGGCACGGCACGGCACGACACGACACGACACGACACGACACGACACGACACGACACGACACGACACGACACGACACGACACGACACGACACGACACGACACGACACGACACGACACGACACGACACGACACGACACGACACGACACGACACGACACGACACGACACGACACGACACGACACGACACGACACGACACGACACGACACGACACGACACGACACGACACGACACGACACGACACGACACGACACGACACGACACGACACGACACGACACGACACGACACGACACGACACGACACGACACGACACGACACGACACGACACGACACGACACGACACGACACGACACGACACGACACGACACGACACGACACGACACGACACGACACGACACGACACGACACGACACGACACGACACGACACGACACGACACGACACGACACGACACGACACGACACGACACGACACGACACGACACGACACGACACGACACGACACGACACGACACGACACGACACGACACGACACGACACGACACGACACGACACGACACGACACGACACGACACGACACGACACGACACGACACGACACGACACGACACGACACGACACGACACGACACGACACGACACGACACGACACGACACGACACGACACGACACGACACGACACGACACGACACGACACGACACGACACGACACGACACGACACGACACGACACGACACGACACGACACGACACGACACGACACGACACGACACGACACGACACGACACGACACGACACGACACGACACGACACGACACGACACGACACGACACGACACGACACGACACGACACGACACGACACGACACGACACGACACGACACGACACGACACGACACGACACGACACGACACGACACGACACGACACGACACGACACGACACGACACGACACGACACGACACGACACGACACGACACGACACGACACGACACGACACGACACGACACGACACGACACGACACGACACGACACGACACGACACGACACGACACGACACGACACGACACGACACGACACGACACGACACGACACGACACGACACGACACGACACGACACGACACGACACGACACGACACGACACGACACGACACGACACGACACGACACGACACGACACGACACGACACGACACGACACGACACGACACGACACGACACGACACGACACGACACGACACGACACGACACGACACGACACGACACGACACGACACGACACGACACGACACGACACGACACGACACGACACGACACGACACGACACGACACGACACGACACGACACGACACGACACGACACGACACGACACGACACGACACGACACGACACGACACGACACGACACGACACGACACGACACGACACGACACGACACGACACGACACGACACGACACGACACGACACGACACGACACGACACGACACGACACGACACGACACGACACGACACGATCAGTGCGGCACTGAGCGAGAAAAACGAGGAGAACGCGTAACTACCCTTGCTAAACAATTTTGGACACGCTGAAGTTTTGCTATGTCCTTGTTTGCGGTATTGTAAACGAGGGAATTGCAGTAGTCAAGTCTGATGCATACTAGAGCTGTGGCGATGGTTTTAGCAACGGAAACTGATAAAACCGGCGGATACGGCGAAGATCACGGATATGGTAAAAACAGCAACGGCACGTTTTCGAGATATGTTGTTTGAAATTGAAGTTGTCATCAAACGTTACTCCGAGATTTAAAACTGAGGCGGCTGGTGTGATACTCTGACTCAGAGTAGTGGAGAACAGAAATTCTACTGAAAGCGAGATCCATCCAAAACATTGCAACTACCTGGTCAATGGAGGGACGAATCGTCTGCCTGCTGGCTAATGGGAAAAACACATTAATCACGACTGAGCAACAACTGAGAGGTTTGGCTGATCAGTTGAATAATTATTTACTGTAACGACTCATCAATAGAAAAAAGCTTGTTAAAGGCTGAATTAGATGTGGTTGATGTTGACAATATCAATGCTATGATCACAGTGGACCCATTTTCGTTGTATATAAACATATTTCGTATGACTATTCATCCAATCACTTTTGATATGTATCTAATCCTGTATGATATGTATTTAGTCACCCCTGCTACATATTGAGTTATTCTTGCTATATTTTTTTATTTTATTTTATGAATGGGCTACATTTTTATCTTAGAGCTAGTAGGTATTTATCTTTATTATACTTTATCAACATTTGTATTCTTGTATTTTATCAGTGAACATTGGGAAACTTATATTGGGAAAGGTAATATTGACATTTCTTATATCACTTTTATGCAAGTATCTAATCTGTGCATTCATGTCATATTATTGTTTTTGTAAATGGTGTCATGTAACATGTTGCTACATTGCTATATAAACAATGTTCATCATTCCATTGTTATGTAAACGACTTTCACCAGAAAGATGGCTCTATATAATGAAGATTAACCTAATATAATAATCGAATCACAACTTTATTGCCGAGATGAACTGGGGTTATTAATTAAACACAATCATTATAACAACTTTTTATCGGTTTTAAACATTAATAAAAAATATAAATAAATATAGCAGCGCTTGAAGCTTTACTCTATGATATAACCTCCACAAACAAAATCACCTTTGATGTAATAATCATACAGGTTAATTTGCAGCAACTTGCAAACTTTCAAGATTATCAAGTGGTGTTCAAACAAAACCCACGATTAAAGAAGTGTGTAGCTTATGTATATAAATATATATATATATATATATATATATATATATATATATATATATATATATATATATATATATATATATATATATATATAAAATAATATAAACTATAAATTAATGAATGATATTGCTTTCTTAAATAATGACGTTAACTACTATGATTGTCTATTTATTAAACAATTTAAATAACACCCATAATGCCACTCACAAGAACTTACTAATAGGATCAATTTACAGATCACCGAACCAGAATACACGTAACATATTTACTCAGGATCTTGATTTAATAATGAAGCGAATTGAAAAAAGAAGAAAACAAACACATCAGTAATACAAGCCATACTAAAATTCACATTTACTCGGGATCATTTGAGTAAAAAAACGCATTCGCTGTAAAGCGACCCCAGATTTTAATAATATTTACCAACGATACAAACAGTAGAGAACAATATTGAACAGCATAACACGTAACGCGAAATCTCAACATTTGAACAATACATTTACAGAATCTAAAAATAACATAAAGTAAACATGGACAAACGTTTAAAACATACTTTATGTCCCGACCAAACACAATTTACCATCATCATTCCAAATCGACAACCAAATGGGCAATGACCCACTAAAACTATCAAATGCATTTAATAATCTTATTGCTAATATCGTCCCCAATTTAGTAGATAAAACCTACAAATAGCTGTACTGATTACATGCAGAATCACTTGCCAAATAGTCTTGTCATGGAAGACACCATTTGTTCAAAAATAATTAACATCATACAAAAAATATAAAATCAAAGTAAAGTACTGGATTTGATAATATATCAACTCAATTGATGAATAATTCTGTGGAAGTGGAAAGCACTGCTTTGCCCATGTCAGAACTATTTAATTCTATGATACGTTCTGGTATATTCCCTGATGACTTAAAAACTGCTAAAATGATTCCTCTTTACAAATCTGGAGAAGCTTGTTTGTTTACAAACTACAGGCCCATCTCAATATTGTCTGCTTTCTCAAAGTGTTTGAAAGATTGATATATAATCGTCTCTACAACTTTCGTGATATGAACAATATTCTGTTTACATCCCAAAATGATTTTCGTATGCAAAGTTCAACTGAAGATGCAACTCTGGAACAACGTCCAAAATACCTCTTAACACCTGTCATGAAAAACAATGATTTTCACAGTCATGTAACCATACAAAACAATAATATTCATTTAAGTGTGATAAGAACATAAATAAAAACAAGGAATGTTTCATAGACTATATACCGTACTGTTGCATGTATATATTGTACTGCATCTACCGCAAAATAAAAGGCACAATCTCAAAAACAAATTATTATAAATTCATACTCGGAGATGTACCTACTAAGAAATTACTATTCTTGCATGATGAGTAATTAACTCATAATTGTTTCATTTCCTATCAATAAATTGCTATTCTTGCCTGATGATCAATATTAACTCGTGGTTGTAGCGTTTCCCAAACATACTTTTATTATCTTTTTATTGAAATAGATTAGGCATAGTAATGAACACGTAGTATAAGTATTATTATCTTATACTTTAACGAAATATACATTTTGTTATAATATATATATATATATATATATATATATATATATATATATATATATACAGCTACAAGACCCACCATTAGTACTGGCAAACAAGCAAATACACTTTCCGTTTGATCTGGCGTGGACAGAGGTCATCATTTCGCCGGCCGGAGTGAGGCGGGAGTGTCTAGCCTCTCCCAGTAGCGGTCTGTAGACGACCCGGGCGGTGAGTGAGACGGTCGTTATGAATAATAATTCGATATCTTTGTTACTTCCGGTTTGTCATCTTTTTCATCATGTGGGAGCGGCGTGTCTGGAGTGTTGACGAATGTAGTCAAGCAAGGTGAATAAGAAAAAGGCGCAGTGGCTCAGGGGTAGAGCTTCGCACTCTCGACAACGAGAACCCAGGTTCGAATCCTGTGCTGCGGTGTTAAAACCTTGGACAAGTTTTTTTAGATTGCTCCAATACACTCAACTGTATTAACGAGTACCTGGCTATAGACAGTGGTGACTATGTGAACGAACAGCCTTTCGCACACTAATTGTAGCATATGGCTGGATGATTCCCAGAGAAGTTGAGATGGTATTTGATTAAACAGGTCTGCCGGGGAAGTAAAGTGTAAAAGTGCTTTGAGCAGTCCTGAGCGCTGGATACTGCGCTACATAAAAAGTGTGATGATGATGATTACGATGATTGTGATGGTGGTGATGACTACGATGATTTGTAGTGACGGTGACGTTGTTGGTGGTTACCATTACGACGATGACAACACCGACGACAATGAGGATTTCAACGATGAAGAAGACGACAACATAAATTATGATAACGAAGATGGTAGTTATGACCACGATGATGATGATGGTGGCGGTAATGACAATAATTACTGGCGACCGTGAGAGCACGAACCGTGACAGTGGCAGCGACCATGACATAGCATGTTTTCGTGACCACATCTGACGTCTCAGCAATTGTTGTGTTTACTTAGAAGACGCTGATCCGTAAGAGCGACTTGTGTACAAACGACGCGGAAGCTGGCGTCATTAGATGAGCATCATTAGTCTCGGTCTCATTACTCGAACCAGCTGCTACAAAACGTATCAGCGAATGTCGGTGACAGATCAAGCGGAACGCGACCCTGAGTCGCAGTCGCTCCAGTCTCGTGCTAACGCATATCGTGCGCGGTGTCGTAGTAAATAGAGCATCACTTTCTAAACGGCTTCACATATTCATAGATTAAAACGTGCCGGTTACTGGACAGTACCGGCCTCGGACACTTTCGTGGAAATTACAGTTAAACGGTATAAAAATCAGTGCAGCTAGCTAGTTCAAAGTTAGCATCACTTGTTCAGTGTTATGCCTCTGTACTGCATCAAGGTCACGCAGCTGAGAATGAGTGCTTGGATACTGACAGAGGTATGCAAAAACATTCACGCGTGGACACACACACACACGCATGCATGCATGCATACATACATACATACATACATACATACATACATACATACATACATACATACATACATACATACACGCATGCACACATACATACATAAATAAATACATACACACATACACATACGTTCACACACATACATGCATACATGCAAACACACATGCATGCACACATATATACATACATACATACATAAATACACACAAACGCACACGCACACGCACACACACACTCTCTCACGCACACACACACACACACACACACACACACACACACACACACACACACACACACGCACACACACACACACACACTCACACACACACACACTCACACATACACACACAGACACACACACATACACACACACACACACACACACACACACACACACACACACACACACACACACACAAACACACACACACACATACACACACCACACAGACACACACACACACACACACACACACACACACACACACACACACACACACACACACACACACATGGTCTTTCTTTTCTCAAGGGGTCTTTCATTTATAAATGTTAAGTTATTATTCCAAAAAGTAATCAATTGGTTAGTAGGGCGTTTTTATATCAACCAAATCCTCAAATCACTGCAGCAAAAGTTCCCCACAGTGAAATAAGCGTGTCGTACGGTTCACTCTATCCGCTGTACTGTACAAGTGCACGAGCGCAACTACCACATAACCATCAAGAATTATTGACACGACTCGCATGACATGGTTCCAGTAAAAAAAACCACAGAGCAGCAACGCACTTCTTCAATCTGATTTATTGCTTGACGGACACTCCATGAGATATAGAGGCGCAGGTGGCTTCCTTGAGGGAGTTGGCTCATTTGCATACACAACATTCTTACAACTAAGACACATACTTTGAAGGCAAAACTGAGTTTAATCAAAACCGTGAGCAGTTTTCGCAACGCGAATGTTGTTCCGAAAAAAAGTACACCGAACATTAACATTGTATATCCAGGAGAGACGTCACTAATCGTAATGTCCATGATATTTGTTCCACTTCTCCCAACATCGCCAAGTAACAAGCGTTTAAAAAATTCTTGTGTGATTATAAAACTATACAAATGATCAGTGAACACGTTTGTCATCAAAATCGTTTCATACTGAACCACCAAACGCGTAGAATTCTAGAACAAATATTTGTTGGTGTAAATTATATGTCGCGATGAAAAATTTACTATTCAGTTTTTATTACACACTCTTCCATTAGTGCAGCGTTATTCCTCCATCAACACCAATTACTCTACACGAATAATCACTCTACACCGACGTGAGATAAAGGTCAACTCACGAAGGTGTCATCCGGGACTCGTAGGTGCAAGAAGTATCATGGACGGCCAATCAGGAGGGAAAAGTCGTTGCAAATGCGCGAATGCCACGTAACGCTTAAACTTGCTCTAATTCAACGGCGGGACACGGTAGTTCTTGTTCGTTCAAGTAGAAAATGCTCCAGTTGGTGTATTTCAGAAATCATCGACAACATATTGATCTCATCTGTATCATTAGCCAGTTTATGATGTCCGAAGCTGCTTATTTACTAATGAAACATGATTCCATTGCCTCAATCGTAAAGTAGAATACACTAATCCTGTTGGGAGACGTTGCTTTTTCAGTGGGAATAATTGCTTCCTCCTCTCGCCTGCCTGGATGTTCACTGGATACCACATGTCCAATTTCATATTTCTGTCATGCTCAACAAAGAGTCGACATAAATGTTTAGTATTACTAACGAAAATGCAACACTTCTGGCACATAACGATTCTATCGTAGAAGCATTGCAACTATTGTTGATATGTACAAGACCGCACATAGTAGGATTGTCCCGTGGATATGTGTTGGGAAACAGGCACATAACGGGTAAAAAGGAGGAAGAAATAATGGAGGCAGATGGAGTGAACGGCAGCTTCAGGAATAAGCTGGTGAAGAGGAGGCTAATCTGTTCATGTCTCTCTCTCTCATGTCCTCGCCTAATCTGTTCATGTCTCTCTCTCATGTCCTCGCCTAATCTGTTCATGTCTCTCTCCCTCTCGTGTCCTCGCCTAATCTGTTCATGTCTCTCTCTCTCTCTCATGTCCTCGCCTAATCTGTTCATGTCTCTCTCTCATGTCCTCGCCTAATCTGTTCATGTCTCTCTCCCTCTCGTGTCCTCGCCTAATCTGTTCATGTCTCTCTCCCTCTCATGTCCTCGCCTAATCTGTTCATGTCTCTCTCTCATGTCCTCGCCTAATCTGTTCATGTCTCTCTCCCTCTCGTGTCCTCGCCTAATCTGTTCATGTCTCTCTCTCATGTCCTCGCCTAATCTGTTCATGTCTCTCTCTCTCGTGTCCTCACCTAATCTGTTCATGTCTCTCTCTCTCGTGTCCTCACCTAATCTGTTCATGTCTCTCTCCCTCTCGTGTCCTCGCCTAATCTGTTCATGTCTCTCCCTCTCATGTCCTCGCCTAATCTGTTCATGTCTCTCCCTCTCGTGTCCTCGCCTAATCTGTTCATGTCTCTCTCTCTCGTGTCCTCGCCTAATCTGTTCATGTCTCTCCCTCTCGTGTCCTCGCCTAATCTGTTCATGTCTCTCTCTCTCGTGTCCTCGCCTAATCTGTTCATGTCTCTCTCCCTCTCGTGTCCTCGCCTAATCTGTTCATGTCTCTCTCTCTCTCGTGTCCTCGCCTAATCTGTTCATGTCTCTCCCTCTCGTGTCCTCGCCTAATCTGTTCATGTCTCTCTCTCTCGTGTCCTCGCCTAATCTGTTCATGTCTCTCCCTCTCATGTCCTCGCCTAATCTGTTCATGTCTCTCCCTCTCATGTCCTCGCCTAATCTGTTCATGTCTCTCTCCCTCTCATGTCCTCGCCTAATCTGTTCATGTCTCTCCCTCTCATGTCCTCACCTAATCTGTTCATGTCTCTCTCTCATGTCCGCGCCTAATCTGTTCATGTCTCTCCCTCTCATGTCCTCACCTAATCTGTTCATGTCTCTCTCTCATGTCCGCGCCTAATCTGTTCATGTCTCTCTCCCTCAGGAAAAGAAAAGACGACGACATAGACTGCGCTAGGAAGACTGAGCAATGGGAGATCTTGAGGAATTCGCTGACTGATTGGAGAAGGTGGAACAACAGCAAGACATTGTTGATCACGACGAGAGACCAAACAATCCCTGATATCACATGAAAGGAGTGAACAAAATCAACCACAACAGCAGCAGCAGCAGCAGCAGCAGCAGCAGCAGCAGCAACAACAACAACAACAACAACAACAACGCCGTGTAACGTGGAAAAAATTCTGACAGTTCTGTACACATTGATTGGTTGAATAATGATTGAGATGATAGCTAATACAACTACGAAGACCCTGTGAATAGCAGTCTTTTCATGTGAACCAAACTCGATAATAACAACAAGACTGCATAGCCTTTCTCTTTCGTTACACCATTTTGTAAAAGAATTATTAAAAGGCTCCAACGCCAGGCGTGTGCAAAATAAATCATAATGTTCGGTTCTTAGAACGGACGGCAGGCTTCAAAGCAATATCGATGCAGCCATAATAAGCGATAACGATTTGCCGCGAGCCTCCACGACTTACATTAGCAACACGGACTCCGCCTCGTAAGCTCTCCGTTATCGCATCTATTGCACTGGGACTTGACCTTCTCCAATCTCGACTACACCCGCCATGACGTCTTGGTTGGCTACACAGATGGTATCGGCCAGCTCGTACGTGAGTTATGTCCTTCACGGCAGCGAAGACTCGTATCTTTGTCCGTTCGTGCCGTGCACTTTACATTCTGACGCGCAGCAAGACGGGAGATTTCTCTACGGACGGGTCTTCCTTCGGACGCGTCGTTCGTTTATCTTTCAGTGTCATTTCTTGTGTCTTCCGGTGCTGCACGGGTACGGCTTAAGAAACAACAGAGCTCATCAACGAAAATCCCTATCAGTTCGTTAGATGAACGTTTAAGACTCCCACCAGCTGCTAAATGCAATTAATTTCATGTATTTATTTCCACTGGACAGAATCAAAGCAGCGACTTTCGCGTATGTTGCTTGACCCTTGTGGCTACTTACGGACAAATGTAGCGCAGTGGAGCAGGAGGTTTCTGGAACGCGTAAAGGCAACGTGTGTGTTTTTGTAACGGCTAACACTGCACCGCACGTGCACAGTACTAAACGCAGCATTCACGACGATATTGTGACAAAGGGGATAGTTTAAGTTATACTGTTAGAAATAGTGCAAATTGAATGAATGAAAGTTTATTTAACAACAACAACAACACCAACACCACCACCACCACCAACAACAACACATGAATATACAACATAGTATGGGAAAATAATACAATACATAATGGTAAAGACAATACAATATAATACAATTTCATGATTGGTGAATCGCTGCTGCTGTTAAAGGGACATAGCAGAAGTCATATGACTTGTAAGGCGCTATGCCCTTTTCAACAAAATACACAGTAGTTGTAGTAAGAGTTACAAGATTGAATACAAAGCAACAGTATTTTTATCATTGTGTTGACTTTTCATAAACACGAAGAAAGTAGCGTCGACTTTAATCTTTTCTTAAATTGTTGCAAACGTGGAACTGTGTTATCTCACTTGCTAGATCGTTCCATATGTGTATACCTCTGACAGTAATTGACAGTAGTCAATGGGTGGCTCGATGGATGCCGCTGTGGTGGTCTCAGTTTCGACCCAGTCCAGGATTCGACTAAACGCATATCGCGCATGCGCGCGCATGCGCAGTGACCGCTTTTAGCTGCTTTTTACGCGCTGTGACGTAGTGGCAACGGCATACGTCATGCACGGGCCGAAATTCGACTAAACGGACATTGCGCATGCGCAATGTACGTCATAGATTCGGCTAAACGGACACTGCGCATGCGCAATGTACGTCAGAGCCCGTTATGACGCAAGCTTGTTGCAACGACACTTCCCAAAGGGCAGAGGCTATTCACACAGATGCTCAGCGCATACTGGTAGGACTAATATTCGCTCTACCTAGGCTAAACCACTTTATTGGTACTACACAAAACAGAACAATCTTTCACAGTATATCAGTGTGCTATGTCTGTAATTCCATGATTGTTGTTCATAAAAAAATATTTTAAAACATTCTTTGGAGTGATGTACTTATACGAATAGAAAACAGTAAAAATGCAGATGTTGCAATATATGCTTGCTCGCTAAAACCGTGTATCTTGTTTACACTGTGTAACCAGGAAAAGTCATGTTTTGGTGAGTACTATATGTGACATGTGCATGAGTAATGAAGATTTCATCCCAGATAGTTGTCTAACAAGTATGAGTACTTTTGAAAGTAGTCATATTTGTGATTGATATGAGGATATTGTAAAAATAAAACATAACACTTTTGGACTCAAGCTCTTAATATAAGATTGTTTTCATCTTTATTTGTATACCTACTTGATGAAAATGTTATTGTCGGAACATACTTTCCAGTTTATTTATTGCAAAACGACAATAATAGTTTGTTCTTGGTTAACCACGAATACTAATAGTACTAACAAGTACGTCAGCCCCAAGCATGAACACAATCATACTACGCCACTGGATTGAAGGTACGTTTTACAAGATTTACACCAGGCGTTTACATGCATTTGTTCGTGGGGAGGTAGAAATTAGCCATCTCCCAATAAAACGAAGCAGGACACCGCGGCTGTGTATATAGACAGCACCACGCGCAGCCTATTGCTGTAGCCTCGATACTAATTATAACCTCGACTGACGAAAACAACGCTCTAAATAACACAACACGTTCGAGTGAGTGAAAATGATCACATAAGTTAATCCATTTTTATTAAAGATGTGTGTGATAACAATATTATATCAATACTTGACGTATTATTAATGACGTATTATTAGCCTGAGTCACATGGCAACGTACTGACCACGACCGGACCGAGTGACCACTACAGGTCAGAACGATACATTGCGCCAGACTCCGGTTTCAGGTCTCGATCGATACTGAACTAAGTAGACTGGTCACAGACCGACGGCCACATTGAAAACCGTGAACCGATATCTACGTTTCCGGACGGCCAATGATGGCGATGACAACAGCGCAGGATGCTGGCGAGTTGATATAATATAATATAATGTGATGTGATGTGATGTGATGTGATGTGATGTGATGTGAGGTGAGGTGAGGTGAGGTGATGTGATGTGATGTGATGTGATGTGATGTGATGTGATGTGATGTGATGTGATGTGATGTGATGTGATGTGATGTGATGTGATGTGATGTGATGTGATGTGATGTGATGTGATGTGATGTGATGTGATGTGATGTGATGTGATGTGATGTGATGTGATGTGATGTGATGTGATGTGATGTGATGTGATGTGATGTGATGTGATGTGATGTGATGTGATGTGATGTGATGTGATGTGATGTGATGTGATGTGATGTGATGTGATGTGATGTGATGTGATGTGATGTGATGTGATGTGATGTGATGTGATGTGATGTGATGTGATGTGATGTGATGTGATGTGATGTGATGTGATGTGATGTGATGTGATGTGATGTGATGTGATGTGATGTGATGTGATGTGATGTGATGTGATGTGATGTGATGTGATGTGATGTGATGTGATGTGATGTGATGTGATGTGATGTGATGTGATGTGATGTGATGTGATGTGATGTGATGTGATGTGATGTGATGTGATGTGATGTGATGTGATGTGATGTGATGTGATGTGATGTGATGTGATGTGATGTGATGTGATGTGATGTACCGTACCGTACCGTACCGTACCGTACTTTACCGTACCTTACCGTACCGTACCGTACCGTACCGTACCGCACCGCACCGCACCGCACCGCACCGCACCGCACCGCACCGCACCGCACCGCACCGCACCGCACCGCACCGCACCGCACCGCACCGCACCGCACCGCACCGCACCGCACCGCACCGCACCGCACCGCACCGCACCGCACCGCACCGCACCGCACCGCACCGCACCGCACCGCACCGCACCGCACCGCACCGCACCGCACCGCACCGCACCGCACCGCACCGCACCGCACCGCACCGCACCGCACCGCACCGCACCGCACCGCACCGCACCGCACCGCACCGCACCGCACCGCACCGCACCGCACCGCACCGCACCGCACCGCACCGCACCGCACCGCACCGCACCGCACCGCACCGCACCGCACCGCACCGCACCGCACCGCACCGCACCGCACCGCACCGCACCGCACCGCACCGCACCGCACCGCACCGCACCGCACCGCACCGCACCGCACCGCACCGCACCGCACCGCACCGCACCGCACCGCACCGCACCGCACCGCACCGCACCGCACCGCACCGCACCGCACCGCACCGCACCGCACCGCACCGCACCGCACCGCACCGCACCGCACCGCACCGCACCGCACCGCACCGCACCGCACCGCACCGCACCGCACCGCACCGCACCGCACCGCACCGCACCGTACTATAGCATCGCATAGCATCGCATCGCATCGCATCGCATCGCATCGCATCGCATCGCATCGCATCGCATCGCATCGCATCGCATCGCATCGCATCGCATCGCATCGCATCGCATCGCATCGCAGAGCAGAGCAGAGCAGAGCAGAGCAGAGCAGAGCAGAGCAGAGCAGAGCAGAGCAGAGCAGAGCAGAACAGAACAGAACAGAACAGAACAGAACAGAACAGAACAGAACAGAACAGAACAGAACAGAACAGAACAGAACAGAACAGAACAGAACAGAACAGAACAGAACAGGACAGAACAAAACAGTCTCTCCTTACACCCCCCACAGACCCGTCTCTCCTCACACACCTCACAGACCCGTCTCTCCTCACACACCTCACAGACCCGTCTCTCCTCACACACCCGTCTCTCCTCACACACCTCACGGACCCGTCTCTCCTCACACACCTCACAGACCCGTCTCTCCTCACACACCTCACAGACCCGTCTCTCCTCACACACCCCACAGACCCGTCTCTCCTCACACACCTCACAGACCCGTCTCTCCTCACACACCCCACAGACCCGTCTCTCCTCACACACCTCACAGACCCGTCTCTCCTCACACACCCCACACACCCGTCTCTCCTCACACACCTGGCAGACCCGTCTCTCCTCACACACCTGACATACCCGTCTCTCCTCACATACCTGACATACCCGTCTCTCCTCACACACCTGACATACCCGTCTATCCCCAAACACCGCACAGACCCGTCTCTCCTCACACACCTGACATACCTGTCTCTCCTCACACACCTCACAGACCCGTCTCTCCTCACACACCGCTGATGTTGGAGGTTCTCACTAAACGAACCACTACACTTCTGAGCAAGTACGACTAATTCAGCAACTTCCGGCTTATAATTCCCCAACGGAACCGAGAATCGCCATTAATAATGACGTCACTCGCCCCACAATCACCTGCACTTTGTCCGTGTAGATGGCCGCGGAAGCGAGTTAACGACCCTCCCTCGTGTCGCGGCCTCACGACAAGGCTCGCGTCTTCCGTAGGCTCGATGTTGCGGAAGTTTCAATCACACGCGTGTCTGAAATAGCGTGATGGCGTGCGTGGGACACTGAGACAGGACCCGGGCGGCTGAAAATGGACACGTCGCGACATCGGATACGACCGAGACGGAAAGAGTGAACACTGCTCAGCCGCGCGAGCGTACGAGCACGCTACAATATCGCCATGTTTGTGTTCGTGTCACCGTCGTAATAACGTTAGAGCGACAACACTAATTTGTTGTTCTAATTTCTGACCCAAGAGTTTGGAGGAGAGGTTGCCTTGATGCCTGTCCTCGGCGTCTGTGCCTGTCTTCGTTCCCGCACACTGAGATCACCATCAACACGAATAAAACGAGCATCGTCATATGTAACGACAACTTTAACAATTCTACCTCCATAAGTGTCGTTTTAGATGTGGGTCTTTTATGTTTGCCTTGTATATTTTTATTTGTTTATTAATTAATGTTATTTAGTCTGTCTATATGACACGTTGGTAATGTAGAGATCATTTAGTCACATCTGAGTATCTCAGCGTAACACAATCCAGAAAAGAATACACCTTACGATAAGTCAGAACATTTTGTAGACATTGTAGAGGAATGAGTGAGCAAAAGGGAGAGTTTGACATTGAAATAATATCCTCGGCTTTCTTGTAGCTTCACGAAGAGAATATATAGCATGACACTTTTGATGACACTAATCTGATGATGGTAAAAATAGGACAAAAACTTTTCTTCAATTAACTACGTTATCTAAAGTGTGTATAGTTTCGGTCATTCATTCGAACGTTCGGTTATATGGATCAATGTATGAATAAATGTTAATTATGTTAGTATAAACTTCGGGCAACGTGGATAGACGACATGACGCAAAGTATGATGTGTTGACAATAAAAGTATTGCGTTTACAAGAAATGTATATCCAGCCTAAGGACAATATATGTATACGCTTTGGTAACTTTATCAATGTATGCAAAATTATATGTAACCACACATCGAAAAATAGTAGAGTAAACATGTTAACATGAATTATGAAATTATAACATACATACACACAAATATATATATATAATATTTTATTACATTACATTATATTATACATACATACATACATACATACATATATATATATATATATATATATATATATATATATATATATATAATATGTATATATATATGTATGTATATATATATATATATATATATATATATATATATATATATATGTGTGTGTGTGTGTGTATAAAATAATAAAAATGATGCACATTCATCTGCAACCATTTTGTAGTGACGCGCTCGGTCGCTTGTGACGCATGTCTTACGTCATCACGGAGTATCCATTAATCCAGGCAAGCAGCAGTTGTCACTGTGTTATCTGTCCTTCCTTAGTACCGAGACCATAGTGGGAAACGGGCCGATATATCAAACACAATGTGTCTTGGAGTATGCAACTACGCCCGAGGTCATACTATGTATGTAAAGCGTTTGCTGGTTTAGTATTTGCTGGAGATCATACGCTATTTGATAAACATTTGATAGAGCTACCATTAAACTAAACCGTGTGCGTACGGGTGGCGTGCGTGAGAGTGTGTGCGTGTGTCTGAGTGAATGTCTGCGTGTGTGTAGTGTGTGTGGTGTGTGGTGTGTGTAGTGTGTGTATTATTCAAACTTGTATCTTGCGGGTGTGGCTGTCTCACATAAATTCTATTGAAGGTGATAACAGGCATCATTTGCTCTCGCAGAGTGGGAATTGTATCGCTCTTTGCACTACAGTAGTGCAAAATAAACAGTACTAGCAAAAGCACATTCATCTTATAAATGTCGGTATATAAAATGAGCGAATAGAAGTGACAGAATAAGCCATTGGCGGAGACGCCATTAAGTAAGAAACAATAAGATAAATCAGGTAAGAATAATGTACTGGCGTGTGGAACCTAGGGCAAGTTCGTTCACTCTACATTGCTCTGGTTCTCATAGCTGAACGACTGAGTACAGTGGTGGGTGTATGTGTACGAAAGGATTTCGCGCATTAATTCCAGCATGACTTGATACTTCCCAGAGAAGTCGAGAATACGATTCTGCCAGGGAGTAAATTGCAAATCCCCGAGGATTGGCTGCAACACCAAATTGTCGGAGTATATACATTGACATAAACAAATTAATTAAGAGACAATTAAAGGCAAATCATATTAAATGATACCACAGATACGAATCACCACTTTCAAAAATACACTATGTTTTATCAATGTTCACTGCTGTTTTGTTTCATAAAACGAACCAGTTCGAACGGCAGAATTTAATTCAAGCTCATCATTTTAGGTCGGGAACGGACTGGCTATACTTAATTTGTAATCGATGATCATGCACTCCGCTGGCCGCCCGCCTAGGCAGAAACAGGAGACTGGATTTCCATTCACCGTCACTGACGTAGTCCACTACGCTACGATCAGACAACTGCAGGAGAAAGTACACGTGCACGATCGCTGTTGCAGAAATTTCAATCACACGCGTTTTATACGTAATGACGTGATGGCGTGCACGTCAGCACACGCAAGTGCCGCTCAGCCAGGCGTCTTGTCAATGGACGCCGGGTTGTCGGCGTGTTCGCTAAAGTCGTACGCGCGGAGGAAGCTCAAACGAATGGCCAAAGCGGACTGGACATTCGACGTGCATGACGCCACTGGACAGGTCATTTCGGACGATGGTAACTAACATGGACTTTGCGTCGCCGTTTGCCCAATCTTGTTGACAATGTGCGACTGAGAGCATGATGAAACGCGAATTCGTACTTCGGCCCACTTGTTGTATTAAACAATGACATTATGGGATTTCTGAACGTTGTCATACAAATATATAGATTTTTCGTTTGAACAATTTTGCTGTTTTTGTTGTAGCTGTTGCTACTGTTGTCACTGCTGCTGTCTAACTGGTTTGCTGCTAGCTATTTGGTTGCTTTGTGTGGCTCCTGGCTAGCTGAGTAGTTTGCGTACTGGCC
>OZ024855.1:51808663-51838663 GCA_964017155.1 Oasisia sp. SBJ-2009
TGAGTGTACGTATTATTAGCGCAAGCCACTTTAGAGAGATTGGCGAGTAATGACCACGTCCTTGTAGGACCATTATCTATCATGCTTACAGAGGAAACACGCGTCCTACACTAACAGTTGTTGCGGCGGCACCGGCTCCTGGCCTGCTGCGTCGCTGTTTGTCTATGTGTGTCCGGCCGCCGCCTGGTGCCGCTGATTCCGATGTTTTCTCGACGGATTTGTACCGTTAGGAAATCATTTCGTGTAGACATTTGTTAAGTAATTCATTGATAGTGCAACAATATGACAGGGGAATTCGGTAAAGAACGGTCGATGCCTTCTGTAATTTGGCCGACCGGAAGATATCGATTGTTCGTGCTTTGTGTGTATGATGTGTGTGACTTGTGTTTTTTATACCCATACAGTTTGGGATGTTGCCAACTCAGACGAAAGAAATTGTGCACAGATCATTTCTGAACTTTCCTCAAATTCCCCACTTTTTCCCTGGGGGAAATTGCGGGTCTGACAGAATCTCTTCCACTTTTTATGAGTCCATTAAACCTTCATCTCTCATGCCTTCAGCTATGTCCTCACTCTTTCATATCATCTCAACTTGGGCCTCCTTCGTGCCTGTTTCTATTCTACCTTAATGTCCACGGCAGCTCTTATATCTTATCTCTGAATACTCCACCACGGCTGCACTTATATCTTGTATCTAAATAATCCACCACGGCAGCTCTTATATCTTGTATCTAACTACTCCACCACGGCAGCTCCTACTACTACTACTACTACTACTACTACTACTACTACTACTACTACTACTACTACTACTACTACTACTACTACTACCACCACTACCACTACCACTACCACTACCACTACCACTACCACTACCACTACTACTACTACTACAACAACAACAACAACCTCATCATTGCAGACTTCTTCGGAGACAGCCTGACCGCGACGTGGGCGTCCCCTGAACTAAACTTCGTCAAGGTCGAGTGGCTGGTGTACGTGTGGACGGTCGTGTACGCCCTCCAACTCACGTGGCTCGTCTACAGCACGGAGCTCGTCGTCACGAGGACAAGCCTGGGTCCTCTCTACGCCCGTCCAGCCGTCCTCCCTCCCAGCGTCTTCATCGTCTTCTTCGCCGCCCTCGCCTTCACCATCGGCTGGCTGTGTCTGTGGACGACGCCGCACCTCCATCGCTACTCGCCGCTGTGCATGCTGGGAGCTAGCGCGTGCGCATACGTGACGCTGGCGATAGCCGTGAACGCTCTCCGTAAGCACGGCCCGGCCCTGCTGGAGGTGGGTGCCCGGCAGCCGGTCGCCGCGCTCAATCTGTTCGTCTTCAACGGCGTCGCTGCGTTCGCCTGCTGGACCACCATCGTCGTGCTGTGGTCAGCGCTGTCCGTCACGGTCCAGTGGCGATTCCTGTCGCCCGTCAACGCCGGCTACGTGTACCTGCCCGTCGTCGGCGTCTACCTCGGCGTCTACTTCGCCGTCGACATGACGCTGCCGTCACACGTCGTGCGCTGGGTGGTCGCGCCCTACCTCGTCACCATCCTCGCCCTCGTACAGATGGTGCTCAACACCCGCGGCCGGGCCGACTACTACCCGCTGCTCGGGGCCGGGGTCGTGCTCGCCTACACATGCACGCTCACCGTGCTCAAGGTCGCCATTTCCCTCGGCACGCGTCACAACGACCCCGCGTCCAAACTCCGGCTGGACTCGTCCAGGCGCAGGTCGAGTCGGAATACCTAGTGACCCGGTGATTAATACTGCGCGGTGTGTGTCTTCTTCTTCTTGATATATACAGGGTGTCCCAAAACAAATGTAATCCATGAAAATGCTTGTCATTTGGTCAATTTTAATGTTATTGTTTTTATTGTTCTAATATAGACAGCTGAGAAGTTAAGAAAACTAAAACCATAAACTACATGTTTCTAGCTCAATCGGTGTGGATTTATCAGTCATTTATAGAATATACTCCAAATGTCCACCGTTCTGCTGAAGGCAGACTTGGATTCGGCGAGCAAAGTTATTGATAACTCTGATGCACTCCTCCTTTGGTATAGCGTTGATCTACGTTTGTGCCTGTACACATTATCCTTCAGGAACCCCCACAGATAGAAATCTGGGGGGTTAAGATCCGGGGAATGGGGGGACCACTCCGGCTCGCGTTTTCGGCTGATGAGCCGGTTCGGAAACTTGTGATCCAGCCAGTCAAGAGTAATATTAGCTGTGTGGGGAGGTGCCCCATCCTGCTGGAACCATTGTATGTCTCTCTGCACCCTGTTCCATCCTCTACCTCGATTCAGCAGCCCTAGAGCTCCCCAGAGCTTGTTCAAGACTTCAATGTAGCGCTCCTTCCTGACGGTCACCGGCTCCTGGTTTGCGTTCTCGAACCAGAATGGCCCTATGATACCATGTTTTGATATGGCCACCCATGCTGCGCAGAAGATCAACGCTATACAAAAGGAGGAGTGCATCAGAGTTATCAATAACTTTGCTCGCCGAATCCAAGTCTGCCTTCAGCAGAACGGTGGACATTTGGAGCATATTCTATAAATGACTGAGAAATCCTCACGGATTGAGCTACAAACATGTTTGTTTGTGGTTAAAAATATTGGCATTAAAATTGACAAAATGACAAGCTTTTTCATGGGTTACATTTGTTTTTGGACACCCTGTATATATATATATATATATATATATATATATATATATATATATGAAAGTTTATTCAGAACATTTTACTCAGGACGCAAAACATTGTTAACAACAATAAATACAAACAGGCAAAGATAGCTACAATACTACAATATACAATGTTTGAAAGGGGTAAATTTGAAGTCAGTGACTTTTTGTTAATTTACCCCTGACACATAATATTTATTCTAATAGTGGTTACAAATTCATATATAAAGTATATAACGTAAGTAAACATCTTGACATATAATATAGTTAAGACCTACTACGTACTGCTACTACGATTACTACTATTAATTGTTGGTTAGTCCATTCGGTTAAAGTCACTCGTCCATCCTATGATCGTACCTGTACAACCTCATCATTGCAGACCTCTTCGGAGACAGCCTGACCGCGACGTGTGCGTACCCTGAACCAAACTTCGTCAAGGTCGAGTGGCTGGTGTACGTGTGGACGGTCGTGTACGCCCTCCAACTCACGTGGCTCGTCTACAGCACGGAGCTCGTCGTGACGAGGACAAGCCTGGGTCCTCTCTACGCCCGTCCAGCCGTCCTCCCTCCCGGCGTCTTCATCGTGTACCTCCCGGCATCTTGTTCGCCATCGGCTGGTTGCAGACGTGGACGACGCCGAACCTCCATCGCTACACGCCGCTATGCATGCTGGGAGCTAACACATGCGCATGCGTGACGCTGGCCATAGCTGTGAATGCCCTAGGTGAGCATGGTCCGTCGCCGCTGGGTGTGGGCGCCGGTCAGCCAGTGCCTTCCTTCGTTCTGTTCGTCCTCAACGACGTCGTTGTTCTCGCCTGCTGGACCACCATTCTTCTTCTGTGGTCAGCGTTGTCCATCACGGGCCAGTGGCAGCTCCTGTCGCCCGTCAACGCCATATACTTCTACCTGCCCATCGGCCCCATATACCTGGTTATGTTCCGGGGCGTGGATGGGGTATATGTTATTGCTTGAATCCGACTGAGAGTACAAAAGTACCGTCTTTGGATATTTCATAAGATGACATAATAATTGTTTCTGGCAGGCGACCAGTCACTGTCAGTGATATTTTAGAGGGGTTTGTGGATGCGCTTTGTTCGTTGTTGCATGTTCAAATGATTAATCAACAATGTTTTAGAGATTCAGCCTTTATAACACTTTATTTTTTATGAACACAATGCTTTGAAATACCTGTATTTTATATATGTGTGATGGTAGCATAAGTGTTGTCTGTAGGAATTAAAATGCATATTGGTGTTGGTTAATGAGTCGGTGTTATCAACATATGTGATGCCAGTCTAATTCGAAGTGTGCTACGGCACGAAGGCTATTCCCCCAATCTGTAGTACGAGATCTCAAATGAACCGGCTCTTGGTTGTACGTTTAACCACTTGCCTTCATTATTTACCAGTGTCTTTCGGGTTAGACAATACAATAGCTTCCTTCCATCTGATGTGTATGCCTTGAATAGAAACTCTCTCATCATGGAAAGTATATGAGTAGGTTGCCTTCGACTTGGGATGTTTGTTTGGATGGTAGCTTTTTGCTATCCAAGCACGTACCAATTCATGTAAACACCCGATACCAGTCTTGTCAAAATACCTCGAACTTAAGTTTAATGATAAGCATAACCTTAACCTAAACCTATTCCGACATTACAACAACCAAAAGAAGAGTCGTTTTACATGGAGGGGTGGCAAAAATCCATCCTCGTTTCATTGTCAATGTTTAGGAGGATCACGCTTCTTAAAGTCGTCATGTCAATAGTCTTACCATCTTCAAGAGGGTTTTGACGCCGCAACTGTATAAGGGGACACTATAATTATAGTACAAGGTAATTATACACGGTCGGTCGATTCCACACGTGGTGTTAGTCAATACAGTGTGTGTTAACTTGGGTGGTTTTGATATAAAGCCGCGCAGTGAGAACTACGAATCAACTCCAGCGGTTCTCTTTGGCACGGTTCAGTAGCTGCGTCATAAAACACGCAAACGTAAATAGGTGCACTTTTGTGGGGGGGGGGCGGCTAAGCGCCCCTACACCTGCGTGACTGCATGGCGCCGTGGGCATGGCCACAAAAGAACTCGTCCGTATTACGAGTCTATCTAAGCTAGTTTATGCAGCGAGAAGTTCGCACCTGTAGTTTGTTGGTCGGTGTACCGTGTAGGCAGACGTCTGTCTGTAAACTTGGCCCAGATACCCCCACAGAGTGAAATCGAAGGAAGGTGTGTGTGTGTGTGTGTGTGTGTGTGTGTGTGTGCGTGCGTGCGTGCGTGCGTGCGTGCGTGAGTGAGTGAGCGAGCGAGCGAGCGAGCGAGCGAGCGAGCGAGTGAGTGAGTGAGTGAGTGAGTGAGTGAGTGAGTGAGTGAGTGAGTGAGTGAGTGAGTGAGTACCCGCACGCACGCAAGCACTCATGTTTACGTGTTTTCTTGTGTATGAATATGATAACGGAATGCGGCCGAGGTGCAATACGAGTCGACCCACCTGCCTGCCCAGCGTGACGCCAGGCAAACATTAGACCCTGAGGCCACGGACAATGACACTACTTATACTCCTTGAGCTGCCCCGGCTGGCATACCTGTGTTGGGTCAACAATGTAATCAGGTTGTTTCTGTGGACGGCTGATAGACTCTCACGGCTGGTAAAACACCGAAGACAGGCATAGGGTATGTCTCTCACGATCTTTATTGGCCGGACTGGATTAGGACGATCCACAATCCACTTCCCTTCTGTGGCACATGTTAGGTCCCATTGGTGTTAATAAGTAGAGCTATCAAATGCAGTTAACAAACCACATGTTAGGTCCCATTGGTGTTAATAAGTGGAGTTATCAAATGAAGTTAACAAGACACATGTTAGGTTCCATTGATGTTAATAAGTGGAATTATCAAATGAAGTTAACAAACCATATGTTAGGTCCCATTGGTGTTAATAAGTGGAGTTATCAAATGAAGTTAACAAGACACATGTTAGGTTCCATTGATGTTAATAAGTGGAATTATCAAATGAAGTTAACAAACCACATGTTAGGTCCCATTGGTGTTAATAAGTGGAGTTATCAAATGAAGTTAACAAGACACATGTTAGGTTCCATTGATGTTAATAAGTGGAATTATCAAATGAAGTTAACAAACCATATGTTAGGTCCCACTGATGATGATAAGTGGAATTATCAAATGAAGTTAACAAACCATATGTTAGGTCCCACTGATGATGATAAGTGGAATTATCAAATGAAGTTAACAAACCATATGTTAGGTCCCACTGATGATGATAAGTGGAGTTATCAAATGAAGTTAACAAACCATATGTTAGGTCCCACTGATGATGATAAGTGGAGTTATCAAATGAAGTTAACAAGACGCATGTTAGATCCCATCGCTGTTAATAGGTGGAGTTATCAAAAGAAGTTAACAAATCACATGTTAGGTCCCATTGATGTTAATAAGTGGAGTTATCAAATGAAGTTAATAAGACACTTGTTAGGTCCCATTGATGTTAATAAGTGGAGTTATCAAATGAAGTTAACAAACCACGTGTTAGGTTATATTGATGTTAATAAGTGGAGTTATCAAATGAAGTTAATAAGACACTTGTTAGGTCCCATTGATATTAATAAGTGGAGTTATCAAATGAACTTAACAAGACACATGTTAGGAAATTCAAATTTGGGGTTGAAAAATCGAAATGCATGATTGTTGGAAAGTGTCCGTTATACCAAGACCCAAAGTGGAGGCTTGGTGACAAATGTCTATGCAATGAAGAATCGCTTAGTATACTTGCTAACGTGTTTAATCGGGGTGGTAACAATGCCAGCCATGTCACCAACAAACTAACAAAATGCAGACAGTCATTTGATGGGCTTGGTAATGCCGGTGTGTTATACCCAGGAGCCACTCCTGATGTTCAAGCGTATCTTTATAAATGTCAACCAACGTTAACATACGGTTTAGAATGCATGGGCTGCACCGCCATCCAAATGCGTCGACTTGAATCTCCACAGGGTAAATTAATTAAACAAAGTCTTGGATTAAGCAAACTATCTCACAACACAGCCTTACTTAAAGCACTAAATATTGAAAAGATCGAAGATATCGTAAATAGAAATGTTTTATCCTTGTATAATAGAATATTTAAAGTGGAAAGTCCAGCGCGTCGACTGATGCAGCACTTATTTGTCTCTTTTTATATGTTATGGTGAAACGGTACCTGGAACTCTGTTGAATAGAGTAGTATCTATGGGCGAGTCACCCAGTAAACGAGCCTTTAATTGTCAACATGTACCCGAAAGTAGTGCGACAAATGATGGTCTTGTTGACTCGATTAGACACCTTTTATTTACTGATAATTTTACCAAGCCATATTCACATGAACATCCATTAGTTCATCTCTTAACCACTGCACTCTAATATATATATATAATATAATATATTTTATCTGATATACACTGAATTTTATATATTATATCATGCCACTGAATGTATTTTTGCTATTTATTTTATTTTATCAGGTTTTTATTCTCCACCGTGGGTCTTTTATATGTGATTGCACGTATGAATATGTATGTAATGTTTCTTCTCCGGCAACGGAGGCTGAATAAATAAATTAATTAGGTCTTGTCGATGTTAATAAGTGGAGTTATCAAATGCAGATAACAAGACACATTTCAGGTCCTATCGATATTAATAAGTGGAGTTATCAAATGAAGTTAACAGGAAACATGTTAGGTCCCATTGATGTTAATAAGTGGAGTTATCAAATGAAGCTAACAGGAAACATGTTAGGTCCCATTGATGTTAATAAGTGGAGTTATCAAATGAAGTTAACAGGAAACATGTTAGGTCCCATTGATGTTAATAAGTGGAGTTATCAAATGAAGCTAACAGGAAACATGTTAGGACCCATTGATGTTAATAAGTGGAGTTATCAAATGAAGTTAACAAGACATATGTTAGGTCCCATTGATGTTAATAAGTGGAGTTATCAAATTAAGCTACCAAAACACAGTTTCGTATTATAGTGAAAGAGAAATAACAGTTGATTTCTTGTGAATCGATCATTACTACACAAACATCAATGTGCTATCGATGACAACTACTGATAATCAAAATTATCATTTACCGATAGCATCGCTTTGATGATAGTGGGACGCATTGGGTGTTTTATCTATTGCTATATCTATTTCGGCGACACAAAGATGTAGAAGTCTTCTTATCGCTATGTGATAGTATCATTTGATCTACTGCTGCACAGCAGTGCACCTTTGTTCGACGTAGTGTATGTAACCATTTTGCACTTTCCGCGTCGAGTGTTTTTATATGCCTATTAATGAGTAGCGGTGGTCGCGCGGTAGAACGCCGGACTGTCAATCGAGGGGACGGTTGTTCAATCCCACCTGCCGCCGTTTCGAGACTTAGCCAATTTCGTTCACCTCAAATTGCCTGTGTTTTTCGGAAGAGGCTAAAAGTCGGTGGTCCCTTCTATCTGGTGTCTATGCCAGGAGAAGTAAACGATCACTCAGGGGGAAAATGTGTAACCTGTAGTGGACTCACTAATTCTAGAGAAGGACAACCAAGCTCGACGACACTGCAGCCACAAACATGTGGGTAATATAAGTGATTAGCTAACCATCAGCAGCAGAAAACTGTTTATCGTTGGTTAGTGACGACGGTGTCGCCATCTGGTGCATTATAGTAGGCCTAAACAGCTAGGCTGTTTAGGCCTAAACAATACCTGCATACCTGTGTATGCAGGTATTGCAGTACCTCAGGTATTGCAATACCTCAGGGAGTTTGACGCCCCTGCCATGCAGAGTTGTAAACCACTGCCTTGTGGTACAGGTTCTTGTCAGAACCGAAGGCTAAGGGAGCAAACCCTAAACAGAAAACCATGTCACTGTGGCAGCATCAAGGGCGGTTGGTGTATGGAACTTCTAACATCTCTCGACCAGCCACTGCAGGGACAAATAGTTTGCGCCTGTCTTGACATGTTCTTGCCGGTGTGAGACCTCTATTTGTTCCCCGAGAGAGTGTCCCTAGTAACTTGCAAAAGCCAGCGGCACTTCAAAAATTTTTGCAAGCAGCTTCCATGAAATGTACAACTGCAGGAAACTCCATACCGGATCGGCCGTCGCCCGGGTTACCAAGGACCGCGCTGCTCGACCTCATCTTCCGTCAACAGTGGAAAATCAGCTAGGAAGAAGAAGACAAAGAAGACAACTACTGACAATTGGACAATGGAACGTCAGGACTCTCCTCGACCAAGAAGACGTACGGCACTAGTAGCAATAGAACTTGCCAAATACAACATCGACATCGCCGCCCTATGTGAAACAAGGTTTTCAGAGTCTGGTAGTCTCAACGATTTGGAATACTCTTTCTTCTGTCTGGAGTGGCAAACCCGAAGGAGAAAGAAGGGAGGCCGGAGTGGGCTTTGCTATCAAAAATGATATCATCACAAAGCTGACAGAAATGCCGCGGCCAGTAAGCGACAGAATCATGACGATGAGACTACCTCTGAGCAAGGACAACTTCGCTACAATTATCAGCGTGTATGCTCCGACAATGACATACACAGATGAAAACAAGGAGGCCTTCTACAACCAGCTGGCAAGTGTGCTCAGTGGCATCCCTCGTACAGATAAGCTACTGCTGATAGGAGACTTCAATGCGAGGATAGGAAAAGACAATGACAAGTGGCCCTTGGTTATGGGCAAACATGGGATTGGGAAATGCAACTCCAATGGCGAGCTTCTACTGGCTCTGTGCTCTGAGTTTGAACTGACAGTGACGAACACCATGTTCAAGCAGAAGGATGAACGCAAGACCACCTGGAAGCATCCTCGTTCGAAACACTGGCATATCATCGACTTCATCATCACGAGGTGTCGGGATAAGATGGACATCCACAGTACCCGAGTCATGCGTGGAGCAAACTGCTGGACCGATCACCAGTTGCTGAGGTCAAAAGTGGCTTTCAGAATACGACAAAAGCACAACAGGTAAGGGACAAATAATCCGACCAATCTCAACACTGCAAAACTAAGTACCATCAGCCATAGGGAGAGTTTTGAGCAGGAGATGGACAGTGCTCTCGCCCAATGGGAGGAGAAGGAAAACTCAACACCAGACTAGGAATCTGCAGCAGGTCGTGTACAACACAGCTAAGAGATATCTTGGCAAGCCAGACAGAAAAAACCTGGACTGGTTCGACCCCAACGACCAGGAGATACAGATTCGTATGAGCAGAAGAGACCAAACCCGCCAGAGAGTGTTGTAAACCAGGAGCACTAGACACACCACTGCAGCACACAAAGATGCCTGCAGACTGCTACAAAAACACACCCGTGCACTGAAGTCGGACTGGTGGGAAAGGAAGGCAGTTGAGCTGCAGAGAGCTGCTGACAGAAACGACACGAAGGGCTTCTACAGTGGACTGAAGGAAGTGTGGGGGCCCAAGAAGAAGGGACCTGTTCAACTGAAATCAACAGATGGAATGGAGACCTTCTCTGAAGCTACTCAACGTCCCTGGCGACATAGATCACGAAGCTCTGGACAACATCCTGCAGCGCATTACCAAGTCAAGACTCGATGAGATTCCAACTATGGATGAGATGGCTAGAGCAATCGCCGGCCTGAAAGATGGCAAAGCACCTGGATGAGATGGAATTCCTGCAGAGGTGTGGACGCATGGAGGAGACAATCTGTTCAGCAGACTGCACCAACTAATCACAAATGCCTGGGAGATGGGTTCTGTACCACAAGCATGGAAGGATGCCAGCATTATAACCATCTACAAGAAAGGTGATCGGACAGACTGTGGGAACTACAGAGGAATCTCTCTTCTTTCCATAGCAGGCAAGATCTTCGCCAGGATTCTCCTCAACAGGCTATCTACCCACATAACACCAGAGGTAGTTCCAGAGACACAATGTGGCTTCAGAGGTAACCGGAGCACCATAGATATGATACTTTGTCTCCGACAACTACAAGAAAAGTGCATTGAGCAGGACCGACCACTGTTCATGGTATTTGTCGACTTCAGTAAGGCGTTCGATACAGTTGGGAGGACTGGACTATGGCAGCTACTGAAGAAGTATGGCTGCCCAGAGAAGTTCACAACAATGATCGAGGCACTACATACCGGAATGATGGCGAATGTTAGTGTTGGAGGGGAAGTCTCGGAATCGTTCAGGGTCACAAATGGGGTCAAGCAAAGTTGTCTACTAGCCCCCACGCTCTTTTCCATCTTCCTATCAGCAATGCTCGACGATGCTTTCCGAGACATGGGGGATGGCGTCTACATACAGTCCAGACAGAGCGCTGACCTATTCAACGTCGCAAACTTCAGAGCGAAGACCAAGACTACTCGGATACTGATGAGAGAGCTGCTATTCGCAGATGACAATGCACTGGTTGCACACTCTGCTGAAGAGATGCAGAAAATAGTGGATGCTTTCTCCAATGCGTCAAAGAAGTTCGGCCTGAAGATTAACATCAAGAAGACCGAGATGCTGTACCAACCCAACTCTACAAGAACCCGAGAGGAGGATATTATGGTTGATGGAAACAAGCTGAATTCTGTTCTGGAATTCACTTACCTCGGAAGCACTATATCAAGTGACGGGTGCATTGACGATGAAATACAGAGTAGGATGGCCATGGCTAGTGCATCTTTCGGCCGACTACGCCAGAGACTCTGGAACAACCACCATGTGTCCATGCGGGTTAAAGGCAAGATATACCGTGCAATCGTGCTGTCCACCCTCCTATACGGAGCCGAGGCCTGGACAGTGTACAGACGACAGGTGAAAAAGCTGCATGCCTTCACGATGCGACATCTGCATTCGATCATGAGGATAACCTGGATGGACAAAGTGACAAACAAGGAAATACTCGAACGGACAGGGCTGGCATCTATGGAAGATCTTCCGATCAGAAAGAATCTCCGGTGGACTGGACACCTCATGAGGATGTCACCAGACAGGCTACCAAAGCAGGTTCTCTACTCCCAACTGTTTTCTGGTCACAGAAAGAGAGGGCGCCCTCGTCTCCGGTTCAAAGATACCATCAAGAGAAACGTGAAGCTGAGAGACATAAAGATCGTCTCATGGACATCACTCTCACAGCAGAGAGATAAATGGAGTGCAACAGTCAAGTGATAGAAGGAGTCTTTGTCGCTTCGCGACCGACAGCATGATGATGATGAAACAGCTAGATGACATATTCATCAGCGGCGTCTTGGTGCAGAATTTTGAAAGCAATTGCAGCGTTGCTTGGACCAATATCTGAAATAATACCACAAGTTGTGTCCGACAGCGGAGAAAATATCATAACAATTATTTTGAAATTGTTTACCTGCGACATGTTTGTCCTGTGATTAATTCCCGAATTCTGCAGCGACGCCTATCGATTCGATTGGAGCCGACCTGTCGTGACTTCCGGTTATCTTCTAAATTTCTATTCGGCTGCCTATTAACACACCTATATTAAAGATTATTATTATTATTATTATTATTATTAATTATATAGATCAGTGGCCTACACTCACATCGGTCAATGTAGGAACAACCCATCCACACCTATATAATTAATGTATTTTTACAATTCATAAAGGTTTGTGTTATCACAAACTATCATATTACAAGTCAGCTGTGCGAAAGTTACATATAAATGGATGTTTACGACTATCACTACGTTCAACGGTTACATCCCTGGATATGGCAATAATCCATAGGATATTTGCTGACGTTTACGTTTCGAAATCCAAGATTTATAAATTGAATGAATAGTTTTCATAGTTCGTTAGAATTGGTATTATCATGTTATATTGAAAGTCGGCTGTTACGCACATGTGGATGTCAACGATTAGGCATAACGGTATATTTTGCCTATAGGAATAATCCGTAGTACACTTATAAAGACAAAATATTCCAGACTCACCAGATGCATAGGCCTAGACAATTTGGACCGCCACATATAACCCTAATCCTCCCTGGCAGATCTGTTCAATGGAACACCATCTTGGCTGTCTTTGATGTTTGCTTTCGTTCCTCTCCTGCTACTGACCATTACTTCCGTTTTCCAGGTGTTGACTTTTATTCCCTTGCTCTACATCCCAATCTGCCATCCAAGCCATCTCCTCTGCATCTCCTCCTCTGTATCTGTTTCTACTGCCAGATCGTCAGCAAACAGCGGTTCACATGGCAGCCAGCATCTGAACTCTTCGCTGATGACATCAAGTACTACAGTAAATAGGAATTGGCTTAGCCCTGATCGCTGGTGTAGGCGAACATAGGTGAGAAACTCGTCAGTTCTGCCATGCGTGATTCTCACAACTGTTGATGCTCCATGGTATGTTGCTTCTACTAGCCTCACTAGCTTCTCTGGGACACAGAAGACTGAAAGAACAAATATGCCCCAAATGTGCATATATGCTTTTTTATATTGTAATAATTGCCTATTTGTCAGAGGAATATTTTTATTAATGAAACATAGCCGATCGACTTAAATATAACGTATATTCATATTTTGACGGTCAAATTGCAAACATTACGTGTAAAATATTTGGAATCAAACTTTTGTTTTGACAGATAACCGGAAGTCACGACAGTTCGGTTCCAATCGAATCGCTAGGTGGCTCTGCAGACATCGCGAATTGGCGAATCAATGTCCTGGTCTATTAATTAGTTCACGAGGTAGCAGCAAATACCTGCTAGTTGCTCTGTTATGTTACAGACTGCAAGTCCGTCGTCACCAATTAGGGTTATCAAGATTGAATGGAGTTTTAATACGTCATAAAAATGTCACGAATTTTCCACATCAGGTCAGTTATATAATTTGTCTCTATTGAAAATAATATGTGGTTAATTTATCCATTCCATACAGATTAGTTTATCATGGCCGTAATATCGTAACAAAACGTAAAATCTAATGTGGTATCAACAAGTCTGTTCTCTTCTTGCCGGAGAGAGCTGCACACTTGCTGATATCATACAACGTACCTTTAAAAGCTTATTTATCAGTCAGAACGACTCTGATTCTTGTATTGTTATTTTCCCCTTTCCAACACTAGACGAAATTAGAGGACATTCTACATTGTCTTCTGTAGTCTACTAACTTTACTTACATGTATATGAGCCTGATGATGTGGGAACAAACGTGTGTACAACATTTCACCATATTTAATATAGACTATTAGTTATAATGCTAATGCTAATGCCAATAAGCATGCAAGTTGTGTCTGAAACAAGCTAATTAATGAATATTTAGCCATGGTCCAACGAACTAATATACATCTGAATGACTAGACACTTATCACTGCAACACCCAAAAGTATCATATATGAATATTAATTAGGCACCAGTATTTACATTTAAAACGTTTACACTTCGAGTATATTTCTGCCGCAGTTATTTCTGCAGAGGTTTGCTGTTGGGGAAAGCACTTCCGGTAAACATTTGTACGTTAATTAATTGACTCAGCGGTGCTGCCACACTGCAGGACGACGTCAGGGGAAGACAGCGATCGATGGCTCCTATAATTTGACCGACCGAAATATATCGATTGGCAGTCCTTTTTGCACTTAACGAAAGACGGTAGATCAGAGTCGTTATCTCGCACTGCATCGGCGTTCACTAATGTTTCGGACAGGCCTTTTTGAAATCAGACGCTCCTTTCATACGTTTGTTGGCGATTCACAAACCGCCAGGTTAAGTGAAGCCAACTGAATGACCTATACATCCACATGTTGTCTCACGTATTTCGGAATCACAGGTCAAATCACAGGTCAAGTCGCACGCGTGAAAGTTGCATTTCATATCGCGAAAAGGTCAATGATAAAATTGCCAACTTATTAATGATGCTATTAATAAACGTTATGATTAATTCGAATCATATAGGTTCGTCACTACGACTTGCGATAGTGGCGTCCCATAGGTATAGTTCAGCGTTTCCAATCATTATTAGACATGGGACCTGTGTAACTCCTGACTTCACTGGGGATATCGGCTGACGCGAGTGGCATTAAGGCAAGTCAAGTGTTAAGTCAGCGCCTTCCAAGGTCAACTCAAGTCTCTATTCATTCCGTTAAATGTCAAGCCAATTCGCATGTCTCGCCAAACAAACAAGTGAATCCAAAACCTACGCCGAGGGCATTTAGTTGTTGTATTACCGATGAGATAAAGAGAAAGAATACGAGAGACAGGCGTGGTGACTAAGATTTTAGTTTTGACGTTGTTTCATCTAGTCTAATTACCAATATTTACAGTATGTTTATATACGGTCACCTGCTAATATTAAGCCGTATCTCAGGTTGACAGCGGATTCTATAAATGTTTTACTCATCTGTACGATGACGTCATGGATGAGGATAACACCGGAATGAGGACAACACCACAGCGAGTGTGTTTCTCCCACTTACGTGATTTTCCATGCACCCCTTCCTGTCTTCCCTCTCTGAAGGAAACAGCATCGTTGTTTTTCATAATCTCTCAGGCAATCTAGTCACCACCCTTTATATCTAGAGCGCAATGGCTCGGGGGTAGACATTCGGACTCTCGACTACGTGAACCCGGGTTCGAATCATGTGCTGCGGTGTTAAAATCTTGGGCAAGTTTTTTAACTCTACATTGCTCCAGTTCACTCAGCTGTATAGATGAGTACCTGACTATATACAGTGATGAATATGTGTACGAGCAGCCTTCGCGCATTAAGTGTAGCGTATGGCTGGATGCTTCACAGAGAAATCGAGATGGTGTCTGAGTGAATAGGTCTGCCAGGGCGCTTTGAACGGCCCTGAGGACTGGATACTGCGCTACATAACAACTTACCTTTACTATTTACATAAATCACCTACTACTTTGTATTTGGCAACACTTGTATATAATATCTCCTTTGTCTGGCTTCAATCGCCCCTGCTGCGTCTACTGCCACTTTTCCAGTTACGCCTCAGTCAGACCCACCTCGGGTGTTATGTCCGTGTCTGTCTCAGTCAGGCCCACCTCGGGTGTTATGTCCGTGTCTGTCTCAGTCAGACCCACCTCGGGTGTTATGTCCGTGTCTGTCTCAGTCAGGCCCACCTCGGGTGTTATGTCCGTGTCTGTCTCAGTCAGACCCACCTCGGGTGTTATGTCCGTGTCTGTCTCAGTCAGGCCCACCTGGGGTGTTATGTCCGTGTCTGTTTCAGTCAGACCCGCCTCGGGTGCTATGTCCGTGTCTGTCTCAGTCAGGCCAACCTCGGGTGTTATGTCCGTGTCTACACCAGTCAGGTCCACCTCGGGTGTTATGTCCGTGTCTGTCTCAGTCAGACCCGCCTCGGGTGCTATGTCCGTGTCTGTCTCAGTCAGGCCAACCTCGGGTGTTATGTCCGTGACTACACCAGTCAGGTCCACCTCGGGTGTTATGTCCGTGTCTGTCTCAGTCAGACCCGCCTCGGGTGTTATGTCCGTGTCTGTCTCAGTCAGGCCCACCTCGGGTGTTATGTCCGTGTCTGTCTCAGTCAGGTCCACCTCGGGTGTTATGTCCGTGTCTGTCTCAGTCAGACCCGCCTCGGGTGTTATGTCCGTGTCTGTCTCAGTCAGGTCCACCTCGGGTGTTATGTCCGTGTCTGTCTCAGTCAGACCCGCCTCGGGTGTTATGTCCGTGTCTGTCTCAGTCAGGTCCACCTCGGGTGTTATGTCCGTGTCTGTCTCAGTCAGACCCGCCTCGGGTGTTATGTCCGTGTCTGTCTCAGTCAGGTCCACCTCGGGTGTTATGTCCGTGTCTGTCTCAGTCAGACCCACCTCGGGTGTTGTGTCCGTGTCTACACCAGTCAGGTCCACCTCGGGTGTTATGTCCGTGTCTGTCTCAGTCAGACCCACCTCGGGTGTTATGTCCGTGTCTGTCTCAGTCAGACCCACCTCGGGTGTTATGTCCGTGTCTGTCTCAGTCAGGTCCACCTCGGGTGTTATGTCCGTGTCTGTCTCAGTCAGACCCACCTCGGGTGTTATGTCCGTGTCTACACCAGTCAGACCCGCCTCGGGTGTTATGTCCGTGTCTGTCTCAGTCAGGTCCACCTCGGGTGTTATGTCCGTGTCTGTCTCAGTCAGACCCACCTCGGGTGTTATGTCCGTGTCTACACCAGTCAGACCCGCCTCGGGTGTTATGTCCGTGTCTGTCTCAGTCAGACCCACCTCGGGTGTTATGTCCGTGTCTACACCAGTCAGGTCCACCTCGGGTGTTATGTCCGTGTCTGTCTCAGTCAGACCCACCTCGGGTGTTATGTCCGTGTCTGTCTCAGTCAGACCCACCTCGGGTGTTATGTCCGTGTCTACACCAGTCAGGTCCACCTCGGGTGTTATGTCCGTATCTACACCAGTCAGGTCCACCTCGGGTGTTATGTCCGTGTCTGTCTCAGTCAGACCCACCTCGGGTGTTATGTCCGTGTCTGTCTCAGTCAGACCCACCTCGGGTGTTATGTCCGTGTCTACACCAGTCAGGTCCACCTCGGGTGTTATGTCCGTGTCTGTCTCAGTCAGACCCACCTCGGGTGTTATGTCCGTGTCTGCACCAGTCAGGTCCACCTCGGGTGTTATGTCCGTGTCTGTCTCAGTCAGACCCACCTCGGGTGTTATGTCCGTGTCTACACCAGTCAGGTCCACCTCGGGTGCTATGTCCGTGTCTGTCTCAGTCAGACCCACCTCGGGTTTATGTCCGTGTCTTTCTCAGTCAGGTCCACCTTGGGTGTTATGTCCGTGTCTGTCTCAGTCAGGTCCACCTCGGGTGTTATGTCCGTGTCTTTCTCAGTCAGGTCCACCTCGGGTGTTATGTCCGTGTCTGTCTCAGTCAGGTCCACCTCGGGTGCTATGTCGGTGTCTACCCCAGTCAGGTCCACCTCGGGTGTTATGTTGGGTGTCCTTCTTCTGGCGAGCGGTGGATGCGCGGTAGAGCGCCGGACTGTCAATCGAGGGGACGGTGTTTCAATCCCACTAACCGTCGTTTTGAAACTTTGGCAATTTCGTTCACCCAACATTGCCTGTGTCTTTCGGAAGAAACACTAAAAGCCGGTGGTCCCTTCTATCTGGTGTCTAAACCAGGCGAAGTAAAAGATCCCACACAGGGGGTAACCTGTAGTGGACTCAATGATTCTAGAGAATCACAACCCTGTGTTAGTCCAAGTTTGGGCTGTTTTGGAGAAACCCACCTTAGGAACTCGTCTTCAAACCTTCTACTGTCGACCTACACACGAGTGCGTGGAGAAATGATAACACGGACGATCCGATGTTGTGTTAAGTTGCATAATTTATTTATTAGGTAATTAAAAAAAGTCAATGCATGCATAACAATGTAAGGAGAAATCGAAAAACATCATGACCCGATTTCACAGCACACGAGCCTAAAACGGAGTGACAGTTTCGGGTGTAGTCTAACACACCCGCGCGTACTGAACGTTGACCGCTGTGTTGTGTGGCGTGGTGTCGTGTGTGTTGTGTGCGTGTGTCGTATACGTGTGTCGTGTGTCTTATGCGGGTGTTTGCCCTCAGACGCAGCCTTGAGCTTGTTCCGGTGTCACCGTTATGCGGCAACACCGCACTGGCATGCGCCTTTATGTTGTTGTTATTGTTGTTGTTGATGATCGATCACGATGATAATTATTAATTGAGGGTGGTGACGATTATTACGATTACGGAGATGATTACGGTGACGAGGGAGACGATGATGGCATTGGTATTAATAATGTTGTAATAGCGATGTAGTTATGATGATGATGATGATGATGATGATGATGATGATGGTGATGATGATGATGATGATGATGATGATGATGATGATGATGGTGATGATGATGATGATGATGATGATGATGATGATGGTGATGATGATGATGATGATGATGATGATGATGATGATGATGATGATGATGATGATGATGATGATGATGATGATGATGATGATGATGATGATGGTGGTGGTGATGATGGTGATGATGACTGCTATCGCAGAAAACAAATGACTATGAAATGTACAGAATGAAAACAGATGAGTGAGTTTGTGCTAAGTCAATGTCGTTATGTGATGTTCTAGACGTACGGTGCTTCGAGAAATCGGGCCTCGGTTACATAAAGTTGATGAAAGTTGCAAAACAGGAAACACACCTGTCTTGTTATGGTTGAGCAACTGCCATTTGGCGATCGATGGAATAAAGTAACATTAAAAATTCTAATATCTAGCGGCAGTCGTCAGAGCTGCCATCCTATCTGACGATGCATACCATCGTCGTCGTTGTCGTTTTGTGGGCGTCGTCAACATCGTGTGCAGTTCACACCACCCTTCGTACTCAATCAACACCTTTAACGACCGTCATCAGTTTCACTTTCAGTTTCGCCAGCAGCAAAAACGACAAACATTTAACACGTCAAAACTGCTGCTGCACAGAAAAAAGAACGTTGTTTTGCTATGAATAAAATGCGCAAGCTGCCGATAAAAGGTAAAACTTCTGCAGCAAGCTATGGTGATTTGAGATTAAAAAAAATACGAAACATGACAACTTCAGTTTCGGCGTTTCGTAGTTACCAGAGACTAGTTACAATTGTAGTAAGTACACATTTGGAATGGTAGGGTGCAATCGGGGTAAGATACTGTACACGTTAAATATCACTTCATATACACAAATGCGTGTTCCGTTGGGCCATCTAGCCGATACCCTCTCCGTACTCTATCAACATAAGCGTCGCAACAAACGGGTCACGTCAATGACGTCATACAACGGTTGTAACCATAGAAACAATTATATTTCCAGATACAAAAACGGGTCGATTTCAGGTTGAAGGGGATATACCGGAGAATGTAATTTGTTTTCTTAACAGCACGACGCACTGCTGTTTCGATGTAGTATAACTTTGTGCAATGCCTTGACGCTGCATCAAGCGATTTACGCAGAGGTATCCGGTAGATGGCGCCATTATCACAACACTAATATATGAACAATTCATATTAATGAGCTTATCAATTAAACATCAGTTGCAAATATCTATTACTATCATAAACGATGCGATCTTTTTATCAAGTACATAACAGATAAAACGGTAATATAACAATAATAAAACATCGTCAACGCGCAAAGAAACAGCCGCGCCACCTGGTGAATAGTAGGACTTCGTCGTGAAAGACGAAACATTCGCAAATCGGTCACATGGTTGATTTGTCAAAACTGCATGCAGTCGTGTCGGTTTTGAGTATATCACATTGCTTTCTTTACGACCTCCTGGTATAGAATTACATGACATGTACATTTTGATTAGCTCAAAAAAGAACATTAGATAACAATAGCCACAACTTGACAGACAAGTGTTAGAAATGGCGGGTAGAAAGGTTGCAGGAAATTTTCAGAATCCGTCAGAGGTAGAGAAATGACGTTAAAGCACTATATCTATAATCAGTGCAGTAGCAACTTCAGGGCATATGTTGTAAACGTTTTGCGACAAAACAGCTCATTATTTGTACGATTGGTAAAAGGTTATCCTACAATACTCAAGGAATGGGTTAGGAAATGTACCATTGTGACAGAATTTCATTACGATACGATTTAAAAAGCTAACTGGTTTTTTACATTACGAAACAAACGCGGACAATTTCAGCATGTCCCAAAATTGTTACGCGCGTCATTACGTAAACAATTTCTGAACGAGAGATTGGCAATGCAAGTATGGCAAACTATTTATAAAGTAGATAAGTCGTTTTTAAACATGCGCCGAATTACATTACCTATAGAAAGACTGTCATGTGGCATACGACGGACGCATCACGGAACTATGATACAACATGCGTCTCACATAATCATGAACCCTTCACGCCAACGGGTAAACAAACTTGGAATACGTCCGGCGGTTTAACATGCAGCCGGATATATTAGAACATTAAACATTGTCATAGTATAACCCCAGTTTGCATAGATAATAATAATAATTCAAAACGTAGAAGATTATACACTAACTATCAATATCGATGAACGTCCAAATTAACATGATCTTATTGTCTATACCAGCGACAAAGACTGTGACCATAGTTTGCGTTATAGTGTCGCCAAATCTAATTAGACCAATCGTTGTTTGCCAAATGAATATTGCATTCGAATATATTGAATACAAATAGGTTATCGGTGTCTTAATTTAATCGCGAGTCAAACGTGTATACGAATCAGCCGCAGTTAGAAGCTGATATTTACTAAGTTATATCATAAGTTTCTTTCATTCATAGGCCTACACTGCGCAAAATTGTGTAACTAAGATACGCAAATAGTGAATTGCGCTAGCTGGAAAATATAAACGGGTCTAGTATAAGACGCAAGGAGCAATGAAGAGTGTATCGAAGAGGTTATAGTCATTATGTCTACGAATTCAAATGGAAAATATATCAAAACATGTCGTATAGGAATCACTTCGCTACATGTTTTGACTATTTGCCTACAGCGAGTATTCTGCACTTTAGAAGCGGCGGTGACAGGTTGCGATGTACACATATTGAAACATACGTTGGGCGCCAGCATTGCGAAATTGGGTTTTTGAGTTAATACGAGGGGCATATGATATGTGGATAAGAGAAAACTGTAAGCGGTCACGCATGAACAAAGTACGAAAGTTCGATATGCTTTCACATGATGTATGATACAAACCCGTCGAGTGTCCCGCCGTCGCGCGACAACCTCTTTTGTTATCTCGTAAAACCATGGCTCCACCTGGCGGGGACACCGAGTGTCCGGTGCGACTCGGCCCCCCGCAGCGCCACTCAACCATACACTCTAGCGAAGAAGTTCCGACGAGGAGGTTCTGCCCATCCGTTCCGTCATTTTGACGTCACTTCCGCGACAGTCGTCCCGGTCCACTTATACAACCCGGCGATCGGACGAGTTAGCTCCGTATAGACGCGGACGGGCGAAAGGTGATCCACGCTTGTTTCCGTCCGGCCAGGCGTGACCCGAGAACGGTCACTTCCGGTGGGGGCGTACGTCAAAATACTGACCACATAGAATATTTTGCAATGTCGCGTCGTCGACTGCACGGAGCGTGACGAACCCGCGACAATCGGCCGGCCGCAAAAGCGCGAGTCCGCGAAGTCATGTGATCGGCGCGTGCTCAGCACGTGACCGGCGCGTCACACGGCCTCCTCCTTGACGATGCACGTGCCCTCCTTGTCATTCTCCGAGGCGCGCTCGATCATGAGCATCATGGCGAGTTCCTGCTCCTTGCGCCGCTCGTTCTTGATCTTGCGATTGTGATCGAGCGCGTCCTTGAGCAGGGCGTGTCCGTAGTACAGGTTGAAGTTGTTGGCGATGATGGGCACCGGCAGGCCGGTGGCGAGGATGCCCGTGAGCGCGCACATGGCGCCCACCAGGTAGCCCATCACCGACTTGGGGTACATGTCGCCGTAGCCGACCGTCGTCAGCGTGATGATCGCCCACCAGTAGCCGTGCGGGATCGACCGGAACGTTTCCTCCTCGAAGAACTCGGCGTAGTAGATGACGACGGAGAAGATGAGCACGACGATGAAGACGAAGATGAGCAGCATGAGCAGCTCGCGCAGGCTCGCCTTGAGCGCGAGCAGCAGGATCTTGACGGCCGTGTAGTGACGCGCCATGCGCAGCACGCGGCAGATACGCAGCACGCGCAGCATCATGATGAGGAAGTAGACGGGCAGCAGCTTCATGTTGACGCTCACGTCGTTCAGCAGCATGATGTATTTGATCCACATGGGCAGCACGCACAGCACGTCGATGATGTTCATCGGCGACTTCCAGAAGCTGATGCGGTCGGGCGCGGCGACGAGACGCACGATGAACTCGATCGTGAAGAAGCACGTGCAGAACGAGTCGAGCTGCTCGAGCACCGGGTGCGGCTGCGTCGTCAGGATGTCCTTCAGCTTCGGGTTGTTCGACAGCTTCTCGTCGTACGCCGAGATCGTCGCCTCCGTCGCGTTCTCCCACACCACCTCGTAGCCCTCCGGCGGCTTGCGGTGCAGCGGCACGCGCAGGTTCGGCAGCGTCTCCATGCACAGGCAGCCGATCGACGTGAGCACGATCATGAGGAACATCAACGTCCAGATCTGGAGGCACACGAGACAACGGCTGGTCAACACTCGCACAGTAGCAATAGTAATAAGATGATGATGATGATGAGAGAGGAAGAAGTAGTAGAAAGAGAAAGGGAAAGAGAAGGAGAATAAGAGGTGAAAGATAGGGAGAAGGACAAAAAGAAGGGCAGGGGAAGGTGAAGAGGGGGGAGGGGACGGGGAAGGGGAAGGAAAAAGAGAAGTGGAAGGGATATATATATATATATATATATATATATATATATATATATATATATATATATGTATATATATATATACATATATATATATATATATATATATATATATATATATATATATATATATACATATATATATATATATATATATATATATATATATATATATATATATATATATATATATATATATATATATATATATTATCAGGCGTTTCTTTAACTTGCTAATCTTTGAATCAGGATTTGACTTTGTACTTGATAAAAAACGCATAGGCAGTTATTTTGAATTTTTATTTCCCAGTTGTCAATGATGTCCCCAGGAGGCGCCACTGCATTGTTGTTAAGGTCAGTGTCTGCGTTTTGCGATGCCATCACTGGGGACAGTACATGCCGTGGTAATGGGAACGAAACTCGTTAAAACTGGTGTAGACGTGACACTTTCTGCCTCGGATTGTTGCCGCTCGGCTTGGTGTAATAAACACAATGAACTCGCTAGCCATAAGTCCTCAATTCCTTTCTTCTTCAAGCCATCCGTATGACGTGATCTAGCCGTAACGTCACGTGACCGGTTTGCGTAAACGTCATCGGCCGCTTTGTTAAAGCCCCGATTTGACGACGATGACAGACGATGCGCCCCGCTTCCCACACTCGCCACGTGCTTCCATAAATCACTGGGAGCCGGCGTCAACATCATATTCCGTGAACAATCCATCCTTTGTAGCAATCACGTTAACAAATGCACCACCTCCCCAGCCGCGTTCCCGTCTCGAGTCGTTTAGCGGCATTCGCTGCACGCCGTTCCCATTTCTGTCGATTGTCCATCATCCTACAACCCGCCTATCCCATTACCTTTTATTTCCATTGTTCGTCCTTCCACAATCCATTCCACCCACTCTCCGTCCCTTCCACTGTCCGTCCCTTCCACGCTGTCCGTCCCTTCCACTGTCCGTCCCTTCCACTGTCCGTCCCTTCCACTGTCCGTCCCATCCACTGTCCGTCCCTTCCACTGTCCGTCCCTTCCACTGTCCGTCCCTTCCACGCTGTCCGTCCCTTCCACTGTCCGTCCCTTCCACTGTCCGTCCCTTTCACTGTCCGTCCCTTCCACTGTCCGTCCTTTTCACTGTCCGTCCCTTCCACTGTCCGTCCCTTCCACTGTCCGTCCCTTCCACTGTCCGTCCCTTCCACTGTCCGTCCCTTCCACGCTGTCCGTCCCTTCCACTGTCCGTCCCTTCCACTGTCCGTCCCTTCCACTGTCCGTCCCTTCCTCTGTCCGTCCCTTCCACTGTCCGTCCCTTCCACTGTCCGTCCCTTCCACTGTCCGACCCTTCCACTGTCCTTCCCTTCCACTGTCCGACCCTTCCACTGTCCGTCCCTTCCACTGTCCGTCCCTTCCACTGTCCGTCCCTTCCTCTGTCCGTCCCTTCCACTGTCCGTCCCTTCCACTGTCCGTCCCTTCAACTGTCCGACCCTTCCATTGTCCGACCCTTCCATTGTCCGACCCTTCCACTGTCCGACCCTTCCACTGTCCGACCCTTCTACTGTCCGTCCCTTCCATTGTCCGTCCTTTCCACTCTCCGTCCCTTCCACTGCCCGTCCCTTCCACTCTCCGTCCCTTCCACTCTCCGTCCCTTCCACTGTCCGTCCCTTCCACTTTCCGTCACTTCCACTGTCCGACCCTTCCACTCTCCGTCCCTTCCACTCTCCGTCCCTTCCACTGTCCGTCCCTTCCACTGTCCGTCCCTTCCACTGTCCGTCCCTTCCACTGTCCGACCCTTCCACTGTCCGTCCCTTCCACTGTCCGACCCTCCCACTGTCCGTCCCTTCCACTGTCCGTCTCTTCCACTGTCCGTCCCTTCCACTGTCCGTCCCTTCCACTGTCCGTCCCTTCCTCTGTCCGTCCCTTCCTCTGTCCGTCCCTTCCACTGTCCGTCCCTTCCACTGTCCGTCCCTTCCACTGTCCGACCCTTCCACTGTCCGTCCCTTCCACTGCCCGACCCTTCCACTGTCCGTCCCTTCCACTGTCCGTCCCTTCCACTGTCCGTCCCTTCTTCTGTCCGTCCCTTCCACTGTCCGTCCCTTCCACTGTCCGTCCCTTCTACTGTCCGACCCTTCCACTGTCCGTCCCTTCAACTGTCCGACCCTTCCATTGTCCGACCCTTCCATTGTCCGACCCTTCCACTGTCCGACCCTTCCATTGTCCGACCCTTCTACTGTCCGTCCCTTCCATTGTCCGTCCTTTCCACTCCCCGTCCCTTCCACTGCCCGTCCCTTCCACTCTCCGTCCCTTCCACTCTCCGTCCCTTCCACTGTCCGTCCCTTCCACTTTCCGTCCCTTTCACTGTCCGACCCTTCCACTCTCCGTCCCTTCCACTCTCCGTCCCTTCCACTGTCCGTCCCTTCCACTGTCCGTCCCTTCCACTGTCCGTCCCTTCCACTGTCCGTCCCTTCCACTGTCCGTCCCTTCCACTGTCCGTCCCTTCCACTGTCCGACCCTTCCACTGTCCGACCCTTCCACTGTCCGACCCTTCCACTGTCCGTCCCTTCCACTGTCCGTCCCGTCCACTGTCCGTACCTTCCACTGTCCGTCCCTTCAACTGTCCGTTCCTTCCGCTCTCCGTCCCTTCCACTCTCCGTCCCTTCCACTCTCCGTCCCTTCCACTCTCCGCCGCTCCCACTGTCCGTCCCTTCCACTGTCCGACCCTTCCACTGTCCGACCTTTCCACTGTCCGACCCTTCCACTGTCCGACCCTTCCACTGTCCGTCCCTTTCACTGTCCGTCCCTTCCACTCTCCGTCCCTTCCACTGTCCGTCCCTTCCACTCTCCGTCCCTTGACTCCCTTCCACTCTCCGTCCCTTCCACTGCCCGTCCCTTCCACTCTCCATCCCTTCCACTCTCCGTCCCTTCCACTGTCCGTCCCTTCCACTGTCCGTCCCTCCCACTCTGCGTCCCTTCCACTGTCCGTCCCTTCCACTGTCCGTCCCTTCCACTGTCCGTACCTTCCACTGTCCGTCCCTTCCACTGTCCGTCCCTTCCACTGTCCGTCCCTTCCACTCTCCGTCCCTTCCACTGTCTGTCCATTCCACTGTCCGTCCCTTCCACTGTCCGTCCCTTCCACTGTCCGTCCCTTCCACTGTCTGTCCATTTCACTCTCCGTCCCTTCCACTGTCCGTCCCTTCCATTGTCTGTCCATTCTACTGTCCGACCCTTCCACTGTCCGTCCCTTCCACTGTCTGTCCCTTCCACTGTCCGACCCTTCCACTGTCTGTCCATTCCACTGTCCGACCCTTCCACTGTCCGTCCCTTCCACTGTCCGTCTCTTCCACTGTCCGTCCCTTCCATTGTGCGTCCCTTCCACTGTCTGTCCATTCCACTGTCCGACCCTTCCACTGTCCGACCCTTCCACTGTCCGACCCTTCCACTGTCCGTCCCTTCCAATGTCTGTCCATTCCACTGTCCGACCCTTCCACTGTCCGTCCCGTCCACTCTCCGACCCTTCCACTCTCCGACCCTTCCACTGTCCGTCCCTTCAACTGTCCGTCCCTTCCACTGTCCGTCCCTTCCACTGTCCGACCCTTCCACTCTCGGTCCCTTCCACTCTCCGTCCCTTCCACTCTCCGTCCCTTCCACTCTCCGTCCCTTCCACTCTCCGTCCCTTCCACTCTCCGACCCTTCCACTCTCCGTCCCTTCCACTCTCCGTCCCTTCCACTGTCCGACCCTTCCACTCTCCGTCCCTTCCACTGTCCGACCCTTCCACTCTCCGTCCCTTCCACTGTCCGACCCTTCCACTGTCCGTCCCTTCCACTGTCCGACCCTTCCACTGTCCGTCCCTTCCACTGTCCGTCCTTTCCACTGTCCGTCCCTTCCACTGTCCGACCCTTCCACTGTCCGTCCCTTCCACTGTCCGACCCTTCCACTGTCCGACCCTTCCACTGTCCGACCCTTCCACTGTCCGACCCTTCCACTGTCCGTCCCTTCCACTGTCCGTCCCTTCCACTGTCCGTCCCTTCCACTGTCCGACCTTTCCACTGTCCGTCCTTTCCACTGTCCGTCCCTTCCACTCTCCGCCCCTTCCACTCTCCGTCCCTTCCACTGTCCGACCCTTCCACTCTCCGTCCCTTCCACTGTCCGTCCTTTCCACTGTCCGTCCCTTCCACTGTCCGACCCTTCCACTGTCCGTCCCTTCCACTGTCCGACCCTTCCACTTTCCGACCCTTCCACTGTCCGACCCTTCCACTGTCCGACCCTTCCACTGTCCGTCCCTTCCACTGTTCGTCCTTTCCACTCTCCGTCCCTTCCACTGTCCGACCTTTCCACTGTCCGTCCTTTCCACTGTCCGTCCCTTCCACTCTCCGTCCCTTCCACTCTCCGTCCCTTCCACTGTCCGTCCTTTCCATTGTCCGTCCCTTCCACTCTCCGTCCCTTCCACTCTCCGTCCCTTCCACTGTCCGTCCCTTCCACTGTCCGTCCCTTCCACTGTCCGTCCCTTCCACTGTCCGACCTTTCCACTGTCCGTCCTTTCCACTCTCCGTCCCTTCCACTCTCCGTCCCTTCCACTGTCCGTCCTTTCCATTGTCCGTCCCTTCCACTCTCCGTCCCTTCCACTCTCCGTCCCTTCCACTGTCCGTCCCTTCCACTCTCCGTCCCTTCCACTCTCCGTCCCTTCCACTGTCCGTCCCTTCCACTCTCCGTCCCTTCCACTCTCCGTCCCTTCCACTCTCCGTCCCTTCCACTCTCCGTCCTTCCACCACTCGTGTCGTCTGCCAGTCGCCCGTCTCTCCGTAGATGAGTCCCGTCAAATTGATGGTTCACTTCATCACCGTAATAGATGCGCGGCGCGGCGCTCCGTCTGTCTTCCGGCGGCCGGCTGTGTCCTGTGTCACGCGGGATGTTGGCCGCGGTTGTTTACCTCGGGTATCACGGGCAGCGTCTTAGAAACACTCCGCTCTGACGATTGGAATCAGCTCACTAGTCTACTTCCGGTATGCAATGACCGACACTTCCGACTCCGACTTCGAGAGGCTAACCATTTTACACCAGGACAAATTTTTAATAACAGGGAAGTGGATATGTTTGAGGGCGAAAGTCTGAGGAGAATGAGAGTTAAGGGGCCGTATGGGGATGTATTTGAACAAATACAAAAGTGCAACGGTTTGCACACGACGTGTCTTGCCACGGATTCACGGAAGAGCGTAATAATGATGAACTGTACTACGAATCGCTTCAAATGACAACAAGACAGAAAGCCAAAGCCTCATCAAGTATAAGATAAAACAGTTAACATGCTTTTGACAAATATATTACTTGACATACGCGTCATGCGATTTCAGTCCAAAATCACGATAGACACCAAACGTAATTAACTTAGTAATTGTCTCTATCTAATTATCTCAATAACCAATGGCTGCTATGACCAATTTGCAGAAAGAGACTCCTCGTTTAACTCGTCCTCACTTTTGTAAGCACGATGTCGCCTTCCCGGTGATAGCTACTTGAAACAATCGGAATATAACTGAATTTGTTAACTTTGCTAGGAAACTTTCAGCGGAATTGCGCAGACATTTATGTGAAATCATGTCTGTCCTTATATATGCCACTTTCATTTTAAATGCATCGACACACTACCCGGAGACAAGGAACCACGTTGTTGTGTTGTCCACGTGTCCAGAGGAACGACAATCATTGCAACATCGTTATGTGGCTAATTACGCATTCATAACGTTCTGCGTTCTTGGTTCTGATCAAATTACATCTTCCCCGCCAATCCAGTACTGCGCCTAATGCACTTAGTTCACCCCCTAACCAGGGAAGACGGGACACACACAGCCACACAATCGGCAACTGAAGAATCGTGCCGTGCGCACGCAAAATAATCAAATTGTTCTCGGCAATGGTTTCACGGAGTTACGGCGATATACCGGGTCACGTGATCATCATTGTACGTCATCACACAGATTGTTTTATGTGAAGATACGTAAATAAATGAAAGTAAATTATATTTTCATTCGAGCTAGCGTTAATAATATATAATAATAATTAGGTAACTTCTATTGCGCCTAAATCCATACATACATGCATGCATGCATGCATGCATATATATATATATATATATATATATATATATATATATATATATATATAATATATATATAATATATATATATGTATATATATATATATATATATATATATATATATATATATATATATATATACATATACATTCATGTATACGTACACATACATACGTACATACTGTTTATGTATATATATATATATATATATACATTATAATAACTAATAATATATATATATATATATATATATATATATATATATACACATCATAGATGTATATATATATATATATATATATATATATATATATATATATATACATTCATAATAATATATGTACTATATATATATATATTATATATATATATTATATATATATGTATATATATATATATATATATATATATATATATATATATATGTATATATATATATATATACTATTATGAGTGTGTGTATAAATGTATATATGTATATATGAATGTATGTACGTATATATGTATGTATGTATATTATGTATGTATGTATGTACGTACGTATGTATGTATGTATGTATGTATGTATGTATGTATGTATGTATGTATGTATGTATGTATGTATGCATGTATGTATGTATGTATTTATGTACGTATGTATGTATGTACATATGTATGCACATGTATATGTATGTATGTATGTATGTATGTATGTATGTATGTATGTATGTATGTATGTATGTATGTATGTATGTATGTATATATCCATGTATCTATATTGGAAGTATTTAAACAAAATTCACGCAGTTTAAAACAAGCAATATTTTAAAGTAAAGCCATGACCCGGCTGTGATGTCCTTTTTCCGCCTTCACTCCTGGCGCCAGAGCCTGTTAATCGCCATTTAGAACTTGGCACCGCTGTATATGTTATATAATAATTTGACAATATCAAATTTGTATATCAATACACACACCTGCT
>OZ024855.1:51843663-51861163 GCA_964017155.1 Oasisia sp. SBJ-2009
GCCGCAGACTTCGACTGCAGCTGTTGCTAATTCGACCTGTCGTGTCGTCGCTGCGTCTTTGCGTGCGCACGTGCGGGCGTATGTGCGGGCGTATGTGCGGGCGTACGCGCTGACGGCGACGTCGATGCGAGTTCGGGACGCACGGGCCAACTCCCGTGGGAGGCGCGGCTAAATTTAGGCGAATAAGACTATTTTTCAACGCCAGCCCTCCTTATCCCCGTTCAAAGCCGCCGTAATACGCCGTCTATTTCCAGTGCACAGGTTAATTATACCGGGGCCGGCTGCAGCTGGGAGCGTTGACGAGTGAGCGCTAACTGTTTTCCCGTTATTCGTTTTCTCGTAATTTTATGTATGAACATTGAACATGAGCCAGACGGAGACACCGCTGTCGTAGCAGACTTGTGTATTAACACCATTAGACAAACAAACCAGTACGATGTGTGATGTAATATAGTTCCAGCCCATCACTACACACTCTGACCACATTACATTAAGTATGTGATGCCCAAATCTGGGGTACAATAACGCCTTGGGAGCCGCGACAATTGGAGATGATTGTCTTTCCGACAAACACGTACACCGTAGTTGCATGCTAAACACCGTAATCGAAACATAAACACAAAACAGAAAATCGCCTTTTATATCATAGTTGTAAATTATAGTTATTCAACTGCGTTCATTTACGTCGGCTGAACTAAAACATAGCTAAAGGTATATATATATATATATATATATATATATATATATATATATATATATATATATATATATATATATATATATATATATATATATATATATATACATGTATATATACACATGTATATATACATGTATGTATATATATATATAATTATATATATATATATATATATATATGTATATATATATATAATTATATATATATACATATATATATATATATACATGTATATATACACATGTATATATACATGTATGTATATATATATATATAATTATATATATATATATATATATATATATATATATATATATGTATATATATATAATTATATATATATATATATATACATATATATATATATACATATATATATATATATATATATATATATATATATATATATATATATATATATATATATATATATATATATATATATATACGTCAAGTGACGGTTTTATGAATGTCCACAAGTCGGCGTTGTTGTCAATATGGCGCACAGCCGCTGTGGGTTAGGTCATCCTGCGAACGTCCTCGATTTAGGTGCAGACACTTTCTACCAAGACGCGCTCTGAAAGACTAGACGCGCTCCATGTACCGCCAGAAGCGTAATAGTTTCCACAAGCATAATCCCTCGCCTGTCCACATATACAACTCGCGCCTTACAAACAAACACACACTGCTCTGTGTTTATCTGCAATGCCCTAGTTAGAATCCCAGCAGCTGATTCCACCGCGTACGTTAGACTCCATCCAGTCAACGGTGGAGTATTTTTAATGAATAGTTTTCGTGCGGTAATTGCCCGCGCTGTGCGGTGGTTGTTGCTAGTTTTGCCAAGTGGTGAAGCAGAACCTGCCGACTGCCAAGAGACACTCCTTCGCGCCCGAGAGCCCTGGCAGTGGCTGCACTCGGTGACTGCGAGGAGAGGAACAAATCAGTGCGGCCCTCGAAGAAAACTAGGGCGAGGTTCAGGCAGATCAAGAGAAACCTCGGGGATCTGACCGGGGGATCAGACGCAGTCGTTGCTGCTGCGCGTGTAAGATTGCTTCCACAGTCGCACAAACGTGTATATAATTGTCGTCGTCGCCGTCGACGTCATCATTACCATAGTAGTCGCTGTCGTCGTCGTCGTCGTCTGCATGATCATCATCGTTATCGCTGACGTCATTGCGTCACTATCGTTATCGTTGTCATCATCATGTGTGTTATCTTTGCATAATAATAATAATAATAATGATTTTTTTTAAAGCGCCGTATACCCGGAATTTGTTTCGCTCACAGGCGTATAAAATACACTGTAACACATACATATTTAAAATATTCATAATCAATATAAACTTACACGTAAACACGAAATGTTAAATGATAGTAAATAGATAATTAAATACCATTTATAAAAATCCTAGTTCATAAGCTAAATTTATCAGCAATAAATTGATAAAATAAAATAATAAATAAATAATAAAATATATTAATAAGTTAATAATAAAGTAAGTAAACAAATTGCAAACTATATAGTTACAGTTAAAATATATTCATTATAAAATATCCAATGCGCAGTTTTTAAATGGGGTCATAATGCAAAAATCGGGTAATACATGAACATTACTTGGCATAATAAACACCGCCTTTTAGGAAGCTTAACCAAGGCTGAAGCAATCTATACGATACATATGTGGTGCGACAACGACATTACGGTTTGCCGATTACCTATTTGTACTGCGTGGTATGTGGGTTTCTTGTTGCGGTATTGCAATTGAAAGGTGAGACTGACGGGCCTAATCAGCGAGACATTCCAGATAAGAATATCTGATTTTCGAGAATCGCCGACTCATCGTGCAACACATGGCCGATTATCACATATCAGACACTGTAGCGCCGTGTTTACTGTCGCAGGGGCCGTCACCTACCGCTCGGGGCCAGGCACATGCCGGCCAATTAGACAGTCTCCGTGAGAACTGGAGACGTGGAGTTCATATGTCGTGGATGATTTGCTACTGTTACACGAAACTACCGTTATTGTTGTTGTTGCTGCTGTCGTTGCTGCTGCTGATTATTATGATGATGATATAGGTGCGTGTGCGTGTGCGTGTGCGTGTGCGTGTGCGTGTGCGTGTGCGTGTGCGTGTGCGTGTGCGTGTGCGTGTGCGTGTGCGTGTGCGTGTGCGTGTGCGTGTGCGTGTGCGTGTGCGTGTGCGTGTGCGTGTGCGTGTGCGTGTGCGTGTGCGTGTGCGTGTGCGTGTGCGTGTGCGTGTGCGTGTGCGTGTGCGTGTGCGTGTGCGTGTGCGTGTGCGTGTGCGTGTGCGTGTGCGTGTGCGTGTGCGTGTGCGTGTGCGTGTGCGTGTGCGTGTGCGTGTGCGTGTGCGTGTGCGTGTGCGTGTGCGTGTGCGTGTGCGTGTGCGTGTGCGTGTGCGTGTGCGTGTGCGTGTGCGTGTGCGTGTGCGTGTGCGTGTGCGTGTGCGTGTGCGTGTGCGTGTGCGTGTGCGTGTGCGTGTGCGTGTGCGTGTGCGTGTGCGTGTGCGTGTGCGTGTGCGTGTGCGTGTGCGTGTGCGTGTGCGTGTGCGTGTGCGTGTGCGTGTGCGTGTGCGTGTGCGTGTGCGTGTGCGTCTTAATAATTAAACAACGGTTTGTTTACTGTTGGACGACGACGACGACGACGACGACGACGACGACGACGACGACGACGACGACGACGACGACGACGACGACGACGACGACGACGACGACGACGACGACGACGACGACGACGACGACGACGACGACGACGACGACGACGACGACGACGACGACGACGACGACGACGACGACGACGACGACGACGACGACGACGACGACGACGACGACGACGACGACGACGACGACGACGACGACGACGACGACGACGACGACGACGACGACGACGACGACGACGACGACGACGACGACGACGACGACGACGACGACGACGACGACGACGACGACGACGACGACGACGACGACGACGACGACGACGACGACGACGACGACGACGACGACGACGACGACGACGACGACGACGACGACGACGACGACGACGACGACGACGACGACGACGACGACGACGACGACGACGACGACGACGACGACGACGACGACGACGACGACGACGACGACGACGACGACGACGACGACGACGACGACGACGACGACGACGACGACGACGACGACGACGACGACGACGACGACGACGACGACGACGACGACGACGACGACGACGACGACGACGACGACGACGACGACGACGACGACGACGACGACGACGACGACGACGACGACGACGACGACGACGACGACGACGACGACGACGACGACGACGACGACGACGACGACGACGACGACGACGACGACGACGACGACGACGACGACGACGACGACGACGACGACGACGACGACGACGACGACGACGACGACGACGACGACGACGACGACGACGACGACGACGACGACGACGACGACGACGACGACGACGACGACGACGACGACGACGACGACGACGACGACGACGACGACGACGATTGTATGCTGACGGTGTTTACGATGATAGTAATACTATTTAGGGAAGACAACCGTTTTTGCATAATAAATTGATAATTTGTCAAATGGACAGGTATTCTGAAAATATTCAGCAAAATCAAATCAAATAGAAGAAAGTTATCCACTGCCCACGTCACAACTGTTACAGTCATCAACACGTTCACACGCCGGGTGATTCTGCCCGTACTCCAACATAACGATGACGTACACATCGATAAATGTATCTCATCGACATGTCGTTTTCTATATTAAAATTGACACATTTCGCATGGCGTGTTTGCGTTCCCAATAGCGACTAAACTATGAAAAAGTTCCATCATTTAGATAGTGTCGTGGTTTCTACACTTCCGAACAGATTCGGCGCATAAGCGATTCGTGCACGCAATTCGTGCACGCAAGAGATGTCAATCACGTGCGTGCGCAACGAGTAAATAGTGTTGCCGCTTTTTCAAACTGCACTGCATGCTCTGCGTTGCACGTTCCTGTTCTATGTCACGTTTGCTTCCAGTCGGAAACATATTATTTGCTTAACAAGTGAATGTAAATTAACAGAACGTGCTATCTGCTGATTTAATAAATTCTAAATGGGTTTAAATAATCCGTCCAGGAAGTGTGAGTTTCACAGAAATCAAACCGTATGTTACATGTTCGTTACAATATTCTTCGGTGCTTTCTTGGTGTAACTTTTTCTGCTTTGAAATGAATTTATACTTTTTTTTCTAAATATCGTTTACTCAAATTATGCCCCAAAAATATGTAAATACGAATAATTCTCTCCTAACAATAACTCGAAAGAAATGCCTATGTGGCTTGACTGGCTGTTGATGGTTGTTTTATGAAGCGTTATTCTGCGAACTCAATACTACATCCCAGGCACTAATTCAGAAATAGCGCAAGACGCTCCACTCAAGCACATTGCGTATTTTCTGCCGCCCATCCGTCGGACAAGACAATTTGTGAGCTAATGAGTACATATTGAATTGTGTTTGAGTGACGTCAACGCACGTGCGCCGTGAGTTAATCAGTTCAGTTACGTCACATCCCCTATTTATGTCGTTGCATCATTATGGCTGGCCGCGCGTCAGACACAAACGTACAGCGAACTAACGACCGACGGGGGAGTGGCTCGGACCCATAGTTCAGTTCGGGTCCTCCGTGCTTACGCGTGCGTCCTCGCTGCGTTGTATTTAAAGGTGCTTACTCGTCGCGCATTAAATGCAGCATGGCTGAATTCTTCCCAGAGATGGCAAGAAGGTGTTAGGATGCCAGATCAACCTATGTTTTTAATATCGCTTAACCTATTATATTATATTATATTATATCTGCAGTCTTACCACGTGCATTTGTTAACAGCCCGCGCAGTGACATGATGGTCGATTCCTTTTGTTTTATGAACTGTGATTTTATGAGGATTTTGGCGCCGAAGAAATTATTATTTTATTATTATCATCGTCATCACCATCATCATCATCATCATCGTCGTCGTCTTCATCATAATCCTTGATGTGGAAAACGTTTTGAGCAGTCCAATGGAACGAATTCTGTGCTACAGAATAACTTACAGTTTTACCTAATATCCAGTAAAAGACGCTTGCAAATGGCGACTAATATTATAATTGCAGTGATTCTCTATAACACAACTTCTCACATCTAAACCAGCGTGATATCAGAGGTGTTCCACTCGAGTGGTGGGGCGCTGTGGCGTGGCAGTTGGAGAGGCTGACCATGAAGACTGTGGGTCGCGTCCACCTGCTTCTGTTTCGATGTTTCACATCCGACACTTTCCATTAGTGTTTGGGAAATTACAACAAAAGTTGCCGGACCGTCTACCGTGTGTCCAAGTCAGCGAGTGGAGAACGGCACACACGAGGTCAACTTGGGAGCTGCCGTGGATTCACACAATGACGGTGTCCATCCCTAAGCCACTGGTCCGAGCTTTCCCCTCCATTCCGACTCCTGGAGTCAGCCCACATTTGCATTTTCCATAGGCGACCATTATAACGTTTCCTTCATTTCCTATTCTTGATCAGCTCTGTTATTGACAATTTCACAGCATATTTACCATCCATAGACAGAGGTTCAGTGAAAAATTCGTGAACTATTAATACCTCAGGCTCCCACAAACTTCTTTCAAACCTTACACATCCCCCATTTCTGCTTGAAACACCCACGGATTGTCCCCGATTACATCACCAAGCAAAATGACAACTGTATTACTACGCAGAAATGCACCGACTGACAGCTGTCATAATTTGATAGCTCTGATGCCACGCTGCACAAAAACATCATTTCTACTCACTCCACACTATATATGTGCTCACAGAAATTCAGACAACCTGCATAATGCTGTTTTTATAGGGTACTCTTTGGTCGCACAGGGAATGGCGGACGTGCACCTTATTGTGGTCTTACATCTCCAGCCGTTGGCCCTCAGTGTCTGGCCGATGTTGGACGCACGAGAGCCCGCGGCAGGGCGTGTGACAGCGATGCCGTAGCTCTCCGTGGGGTGTTGTGTAGAACACGCGTCGATGGAGATAACGTCTCGTTGTACCGAGCACTGTCGGGCGACTGTTTACACAAGGCTGCGGGGAACATGGCACGGCTCGTGGCGCATTAAGGACTTGTTAAAGAAGGTTGAGTGCATTATACCTTTCTAGAGAAATGTGTCGGAGGTTTACAAACTGTTCACATGATTTCTCCAAACTTACCTCCGGCCCTACTCATTCCCAAATAGTTCGCTGAATAACACATAATAACGTAATGACGTAATGATAACAATATTAATGCTAACACTAGTATAAATATAATACTAGGATGAATCGCCATCGGCACCATCAATCAACATCACTACATCACTGTCATAGACATAACGATTACAGTTAACATTATCAATGTCATGGCTATTATGTTCTTTCACAAGAACACCTGTATCATCACCATCATAACTATTATCATCATCGTCGTCGTCGTCGTCGTCGTCGTCGTCGTCGTCGTCGACATCATCATCACCATCATCGCTCCTTTGGCTCCTATTATATGGCCACTTTAGTCATCCCAGCAGTCACTGACCACAATTTGTTTTTATAACAGTAGTTGACATACACGCTACTATTTAATTAGTTCCTTTACTTGTCAAAAATACACATCTTGGTCTTCTTCTTCTTGTCCGGCATCACCCTCGTCACCATGACAACGATCGGCTGACGCCGAGCGACAGGAGTGACCGGTCTGACGTCACCTGTCCAGCCTCTCTCTCTGCCGCCGGTCGGCCGACTCCCCTTTGAGCTGACCGTAGACGTGAGCGTGTTAGCCGCACACAAAGGGCGGCGGGCCTGAATCTGTCACTACCCATAGACGCACTCCTGTGAAATATGACTACAATATCAAACCTGACACGATCGTGACGTCATTAGCCACCGAGGCTCGATCACGTGACGGCGAAGGTACCACAAGTAACACAGCAGACCCGAGGCTCGTTCCGATAATACACCCTGACCGCGCTGTTCCTGGACCGATGATTTATGTATGTACCCAGGCCGCGAGCTCCTCCCGACGAAGCCGCTGTCGCGTGTATTTTGGTCCGTTGCTTAATTTCACCGTGCGAACCTCGCGTTGTTAGCTAACGTTACAGCGACATTAACGCACTGGAAAACACGACCTGTCAATAACTCAATCACGTGACCCACTGAGCTGACTGGGTCGCGAAAACGCGCACAGAACTAGCGCAATCGGAAACTTGTCTCAATCCCGCTGCCTACACGTGAACATGCAGTCGGCAGACAGTCGCCGTTAGCAGACTTCCGGTCTAAGTAAAAGCATTATCGACACGACGGCCGCCTTGTGCGGCCACGCGGTTGACAACCGATAAATGCTCGTTTACGGTAAACGGAAATCGTGCAACGTCGACGCACCTGCCCGACGTTTTTACCTCCCGAGTGTCACTACACGGTGCACTTGCCGCGAACAGTGGCGGTATTTCGGGCGCGCGGAGGATCCAGCGCAGCGGTTTCGTATCCGTTACGTATTAGCGCTATATATACCCGATAGATAGCGCAGGTGGTTGGTCTTTTTGCCGCCCGATATAGGCGGGTGGCATGCGTTAACTGTGAATTACGCCCGTTCATTGGAGGCAACAGGTGCATGGCGTGGAATATATCAATCAACGACCCCTCCCTAGAGAGCGCCGGGTCTGGCTCACCTAGGTTGTGGTGCAATGGCTCGCGGGATAGCAATGACCTGTGTTGTTCTGGTCATCTGTCAGGTGGAGATTGGAAAGGCTATCGAATGACGTCATGAAGGCTAGCGGAAAAACAACATGCGCATCACATGAATAAGAGAGAGAGAGAGAGAGTGGGGTGTGAGGAAAGGAACGAGAGAGAGAGATGGTGGACGGAATGAATGAGAGTGAGAGTGTGAGGGTGTGAAGGACGGAGGTAGGGAGGGAGAGAGAGAGAGAGAGAGAGAGAGAGAGAGGGAGGGAGGGAGGGAGGGAGAGTGGGAGGGAGGGAGGGAGGCGGGCGGGCGGGCGGGCGGGCGGGCGGACGGACGGACGGACGGACGGACGGGCGGGCGGGCGGGCGGGCGGGCGGGCGGGCGGGCGGGCGGACGGACGGACGGACGGACGGACGGACGGACGGACGGACGGACGGACGGACGGACGGACGGACGGACGGACGGACGGACGGACGGACGGACGGACGGACGGACGGACGGACGGACGGACGGACGGACGGACGGACGGACGGACGGACGGACGGACGGACGGACGGACGGACGGACGGACGGACGGACGGACGGACGGACGGACGGACGGACGGACGGACGGACGGACGGACGGACGGACGGACGGACGGACGGACGGACGGACGGACGCAGAGAGAGCAGAGAGAGAGAGAGAGAGAGAGGGGGGAGGCGGGAGGGGAGGCACAGAAAGGTATGGTGATGGATAGATGGATGGAAGGAGGGAAAGTGACGGGAAGACGGGGCAGGGACAGACGGAATAAAGGAAGAACGGTCGTCAACGAAGATTGAAAAGGTGAAAAAATGAAAAACAATGGAGGAAACAGGGGTTGAGACGTATGACGAAGGAGACATGTGTTTCTGGTCTACGCCAGTTGTTTGTGTTCTCTCACTTGTTGTTGCCTTGTTGCCAGGTAGACGACTCAAGCATCTAATCCACTATGTTCCGGTAGAGAGCGCATCAGTTGTAAAAATGACGAGATTTATTGTAGGCCACTGAATTAACCATTATATTAATGATCGCTAGTAATGCTGTGCAATTTCCTGGCCATCAGCGAGTACAACGTTCAACAACAATAACGTACTTCCTTTTCTCTGTTTCTGTTTCAGTTCCTGTTTTATAAATGTCAGCTGGGTATAACACCATTGACTTTGGATGCTCTATGAGCCTTGCGTACGGCCCAGCTTTTTATTTGGGGGGCATCCTTTGTAGTGAGTGACCAGTGACGCATTTAGAATGAATACACGAATAAATTGAACAGTGTTTTCGTGTAACGCCAATTTTAGCCAAGAGCCATTAAATAAAATATCGTCATTATCTGGTTGCGTCAAACAACTACAAAAAGGAAATTTTTCTCATAATACGAAACTATACACTCGCAAATCTAAACCATCCTTGATGCGTACGCCAGGAACACGTGTTCTTTGACGCCAGTGATTATGTCACAGATCAATTGCTGACGTCATCTTTAGACAATTTTGACGCTACAAGGAAGAACACGCGGAAGCAGTAAGCAATTTTGTTAAGTCCATATATTGTTCGATAAGAAGGTGGCGGGCGTAGACAACAGATAACGCCGCTCAGCGCACTCGCGTCCACGTTGATATTGGTCGTCTACGAGAACACTTTGCGTGATTGGCCTGGTGCCGTTTCTCTCGTGCGCAAGACTTGCGTACGGCGCCGACTGGCAGCGCCTAGTCGAGGTGTCGGCGGCACGGGACCCGTGGGGACAGAGGAGCGACATGGGCGCATTGATTTTCGCCGAGACGTTGCACGCCGGCCCGATGTGCAGCTGGCAAATGGCTTTAACTAGCGGAGAGCTAATCACAACGAGGGTGCGACTCTATCTTCGTCTAGCGTCTGTGGCGTGTCATCGCCGAGCGCCGATGAGAGGCGAATTGTGGGAGGCTTGTTTGCGTTTGTGTTTGTGTTTGCGTTTGCGTTTGCGTTTGCGTTTGCGTTTGCGTTTGCGCTTGCGTGTGCGTTTGCGTGTGCGTGTGCGTTTGCGTTTGCGTTTGCGTTTGCGTGTGCGTGTGCGTGTGCGTGTGCGTGTGCGTGTTCGTGTGCGTGTGCGTGTGCGTGTGCGTGTATGTGCGTGTGTGCGCGTGTGCGTGTATATGTATGAGTGTGTGTATTGTGTGTGAAGGTGTATATGTTGGTATGTGTCTGGCCTATATTTGCGTGTGCGTATGTGTATCGGCTAATATATTATACATATTAGAGACTGTATTGTTCCGTAGTGTGTTAGAGAGTATTACATACAAATAATTCATTGCTGCGTTCTCTGATTCAATTTAATGCTACCGCCCACGCATTTAGTTCTGGCCCAGTCATTATGTATTGAAGACACTTACGCAGACAATCATCGGTCTGATTAAGAATGTACAAAACCAGCACACGTGCAAACGGTGTAAATGTGACTTATTCTACCTTTTCTTTCAAACGAGACGGGTGAAAATTAAAACATTCAGGGATCGTTTCACTAAAGTTGTTAATTGTTAAGAGCTCTTTAACACGATTTTTTACTTTGAAAAGTGTAAACACCATGACGTGTCACACGTGTGTCATAGAAATAATGTCATTCGATATATTATTGAATTTTAAATCTACAAAACATTGATTGTCCGTCCGTATTAGTGAACCAATATAAATCGCTTTACATGCTCGTTAAGACCGCGTGTGACTTATGGAATAAGAAACTCTTCTTTCGGATAAACATCATCCTTCGTGACCTGAATGGAGGTCAGTTGACGCAATGCCAAGACAATATTGGCACCGACTGTGCTGACCTCATTTGCGTGCCTTATGTGTTCTTGCCCCGCTCGAAACGACGGTAAGCCACAACGAGGCTGCCAAGTCTTAGCGCCAATCAGAGCAACACACGTGTCGCAAGAGCGACATAAATACGTCGGAGGTATGCGAGCGCGTGCCGTGTGACTTAATTGTTGTACTGCCAGGTGCTTAAATTATGCATGGGCTCGTGCACCATGACTGCAGATAATATTTATGTGTGATCATGATGTCGCCTCAACGTCGTTATCGCTGTCAATTTTCTAGGTGCCCCTGTCTCCCGTCACTGTCTCCCATCACTTCCTCTATATTTCCTGGTAGTTGTCAAGTCTCATCCCGTGACGTCATGTGTTCTCCACAGTTCCATTCATAACTTCATTTGGACGCCATTGTGCAATGTATTGTAGTTACATCTCCTTGTACTATTGTTATTTTAGAAAACATTTAAGAATCATTGTACGGGGCCAGTGCTGGCAACATAGTTGATCATTACATCCACAGTGGAGATAAATAGTGTTACATCTAATATAGAGTATCTGGTTATAGACAGTGGTGGATATTTTTATGAGCAGCCTTCGTGCATTAACTGCAGCGTGGTTGGATGATTCCCATAGAAGTGGTGTTTGATTGAACAGATCTGCCAGGGACGTAACGTGTAAAGCGCTTTGAGGACTGGATACTGCGCTATGTAAGAATTTCCCTTAACTTTTTGTTATCAATGTGGCGTGAACGTTTTCCGACTGAGAGTCGAGTGTTTTAACTACTCAGCCACCGTCGTCTCATCACCGGACGCGAGAACACGCCGAGTGAGATCGAGACCGACTTGCGCTAATCGCACTCGCTGGCAGCACACGAGGGGAGCGCGGATCACGATAATCGGCGTAATCACTAGCGAGATAGCTCCACAATAGAGTCGCCCGGTCCCACGGGAGCTCCGCTCCGCCCTCGGTTGGCAGGCAGCGTCCGTCAGGTTGCGTCATCCCCGTGTCCCGATGGTCACGACGGCCGGACACTCACTGTTGGGCTCGGCGGAACTGATTAAACATTTAACCCCGTCAGTGTGCGCGTATCGACCAATCAGATGCCGCGCTCGATTGTCCGTTATCGCGAACATCTCGCGTGGCTGTTGATTCAGTCGCCGACCAATCGAGGCTGGGTTTAGATCGCATGTTCGGAAAAGACTGCCGTCAACCGAGATCCTCTCATATCGCTAATCACACAACAGTTTCTTGTTTATCAACTCACTTGCAATTATATACAACAGCAGGCTGTCAGCAACGGCGATGTAGGCCTACCACCTGACATCTAAATATTTAGCTGTCTATGCGATTCTAAATAAAATGTGTATGTCAACTAGTCGTATTGCCGTAAAAGCTACCCACAATCCACGCGTACAACAGGGTAAGTTTTATGTTAATACGACAACTTAACTATACACATTGAATTTAAAGCCGTTTGGACGGAACAGACGGGTAAAATATTTCTGCGCACTAGCTAAAGAAGCCAAAACGGATCTACTTCCTCATATTATTGATTTGACTATCTCCCCAGGAGACCTCTGAGTACACAATTATAATCATGCGAGTGTAAAGCATACAGTGCGCACACAAACACACACGAATACACACACCGTGGTCGTGGACGTGGACGTGGACGTGAGTTGTGAGCGCTGCCCAGAGTAATTGACTTGTAGACGACGCAGTGACAGCGAAAAGACGACCCGCCGTAATAGCAGCGAGCGCCGGGTCGAGATGCGACGACTGATGCCGACACGCGGCAAAGCCAAACACACTCAGAAATCAATTGTTACTGAATAATGTAACGACGACGTTCGTGTGCCACGCCGACTGGAGGCAGACAGTGACAACAGCGGCGGTGAGCTATGTGTCATGTTGGGCGTAAAGATAACGCTATGTGTTTGCGCGAACGCGTGCGCGCTTATGCACGCACACTCACGCACTAACTGGCGTCTAACACACAGGCGCGCGCAAGCACACGTATGCACACGTACACACAGATGCACGTACAATAAAGTCCAATCTAACAGTTAAACACGAGTAGATCTTTTCAAATATTATAAGCAGCCGTTTTATCACTCCTCAGCAGTTTCTACGATGCTGGAAAAATCGATGAGTTCACTTGTTTTTTCGTTCCAGAAGCAACAGCGCACTGGCAGGGCCTACGTCAACGTCAAACAGGCACTATTTAAAGACTGAACGTGGAAGCCAATTAGATGACAGCGTCAACGTAGAATAGTACTCGGACAGAGTTCTCTTGTGAGCACGCTGCCTCTCCGTAATGAAGTGCGACGTCTTCTGTTCCGCTGGACGAGTCGCTCGCTGGCCTTACATACATCGGCGCAGTGTGACAGCCAATTGGACGGTAGCAGTAGACGCGACGAGAACGTCGGTTCTGGTACACATAGAAACGGGCAAGGTGAAAAACACCACCGAAAATTAAAAGTATGGTGTATGGATCTAACAATTACGACAAAGGGACGGTACTCGTGCTGACTGTAGAGGAGTGAAGGAGGCTTTTCCGGTCAGGATTGAAAAGATTTTAAATCGCTGTAGACGATATTTAGTGCGGGAGAGTCTCTTGTCACAGGCAAGACACGGCACACTGCGGACACGGGGAAGACGTGCCACAGTCTGGACTCTGTGAGGACATGACACCTTCTAAACATGGAGAAGACACAACACACTCTGGACTCTGTGAGGATATGACACCTTCTAAACATGGAGAAGACACAACACACTCTGGACTCTGTGAGGACATGACACCTTCTAAACATGGAGAAGACACAACACACTCTGGACTCTGTGAGGACATGACACATTATAAACATGGAGAAGACACAACACACTCTGGACTCTGTGAGGACATGACACCTTCTAAACATGGAGAAGACACAACACACTCTGGACTCTGTGAGGACATGACACATTCTAAACATGGGGAAGACACAACACACTCTGGGCTCTGTGAGGACATGACACATTCTAAACATGGAGACGACACGACACAGTCTGGACTCTGTGAGGACATGACACCTTCTAAACATGGAGAAGACACAACACACTCTGGACTCTGTGAGGACATGACACATTCTAAACATGGACACGACACGACACAGTCAGGACTCTGTGAGGACATGACACATTCTAAACATGGAGAAGACACGACACAGACTGGACTCTGTGAGGACATGACACATTCTAAACATGGAGTAGACACAACACACTCTGGACTCTGTGAGGACATGCCACATTCTAAACATGGAGACGACACGACACAGTCTGGACTCTGTGAGGACATGACACCTTCTAAACATGGAGAAGACACAACACACTCTGGACTCTGTGAGGACATGACACCTTCTAAACATGGAGAAGACACAACACACTCTGGACTCTGTGAGGACATGACACATTCTAAACATGGAGACGACACAACACACTCTGGACTCTGTGAGGACATGACACATTCTAAACATGGAGAAGACACAACACATTCTGGATTTTGTGAGGACATGACACCTTCTAAACATGGAGAAGACACAACACACTCTGGACTCTGTGAGGACATGACACATTCTAAACATGGAGACGACACGACACAGTCTGGACTCTGTGAGGACATGACACATTCTAAACATGGAGAAGACACGACACAGACTGGACTCTGTGAGGACATGACACATTCTAAATATGGAGAAGACAAACACTCATTGATCACTTCGATCCTTGGGAAGGCGGGACACAGCCTGATCAAATAGACACAGTTCATAGTGTTCAGATTGTACTATTTATGAGTACACTTGTTTATAATGTAGATATTAATTACCGGGTAGATGTAGTTAAGCTCACGGAAACGTTATACATGAACGTACACATTGTATACAACACAACGCTGCAGTTAATTCTGTATCCGTTGTATCGTAACGGCTAATGCTGTGTCAACAATACATGTCTCATAGTGGCGCGATTATTCCAACTTACGTGCAACTTAAGATATGGGAAGTATACGATCGCTGGATCATTTGCCAACGTGATCGCAACTTAATATACCATTAAAGACAACATCATTTTTGATCGCATGACCATTCGCGAACACGCTAGCAGCATAAGATATGGGCTAGATAATCTCCGATCGTCGCAGGATAAGATATGGACTAGATAATCTCCGATCGCCGCAGGATAATCCAGGCTCGCCTGATCATTCGCCGATATGTTGGCAACTTATTGGGACAGTCTCTGATTAGCGCTCGATAATCTCTCACCGTTTTATCTTTCGCTAATACGTAATCGCGACTTTCTGTTCCGCTAGGGCAATTTACAACACAATGGGTCATGTACTATTGGTATTTTTCAGTAAATATTAACCAACAACGTTAATTTAGATAACACAGTGAGAGAAAAGTGACGTAAGAAAACACGAAAAAAAACCGGTAACCATTGGCAACCAACCTCATCCTTGACGACAGGGACGCCAAGAAGAGAACAGCAGCGGTGTAACAGGCAGAATTACCACACAATCCCTCCTATGACGTAGGACTAAGGAGAGGCTAGGGTCAGGCAAGTACGAATGCGAGGGAGGAAAGGGGAAAAAAAAAACACTAGGATGTACACGTGTATGGGTGGGAGCTAATGGCTTCCTCAAATCGCTGTCTATTGTAACTGTCTAGGGCGGGTCAGACGACAGCCGAGCGAGACCTCGAGGCTAGGGACGTGGGCATGTGAATATATAGGCGCGTGGCAAGGGGCGGAAGTGTGTTCTACAGACGGTGCAGGAAGATCAACGCTCTACCATCGGCGACTCTGAGGCAATGTGTTTCAACCAGCTTCAAAACACTGTATATTAGCCGAGTGCAATAGTGATCTTTTTACATTAATCCAAGTATGACGTGTTTATCGTAAAATCAAGTTACCATTGTTTCTATTGTATTCGTGTCATCCTATTTGCAACGAACCACCATTGTGATCAGTATAGTTTGTTCGATATATTATGTATATTTCTAGCTTGTAGAACATACATTGAAATACACTGCCATATTGGTGTTCATATTCTATGACATTATATAAACCCGTTCGCAGGAACCACGTGATTGTTACTAACAGGATCATCTGTTCCTCAGCACCTAAGTATATTGGTCGAAGTTACAAAAGGCAATTACTCTTTACAACAAATAAGAACTGACAGTTGGTATGACATGTCTACGGTAGTTTTAACTGTTATCGTTACTAGCCGAAATCTACACGTGGAGCAAACGAACCACTCGTTTGTAGTGACCATCTGTGTACTGCTCAACAGTTAACTAATTACCTAAGGTAGAAGTTCCGTCCATAACAATTTAGAAAGCCGAACACGTGTCAGTAAATGTGGTGTTTTCTTAAAGTCGCCGTCAATTGGTAAATCAGAATTCAACAGAGAAGAACATTACAAATAATGAAAGGCCGTAGGCTCCACGAGGTTTTGAAGAGAAGAGAATAGTACAGAAGAGAGGAGAACTGACGAGAAGAGAGGATAAAAGAAGAGAAGAGAAGAGAAGAGAAGAGAAGAGAAGAGAAGAGAAGAGAAGAGAAGAGAAGAGAAGAGAAGAGAAGAGAAGAGAAGAGAAGAGAAGAGAAGAGAAGAGAAGAGAAGAGAAGAGAAGAGAAGAGAAGAGAAGAGAAGAGAAGAGAAGAGAAGAGAAGAGAAGAGAAGAGAAGAGAAGAGAAGAGAAGAGAAGAGAAGAGAAGAGAAGAGAAGAGAAGAGAAGAGAAGAGAAGAGAAGAGAAGAGAAGAGAAGAGAAGAGAAGAGAAGAGAAGAGAAGAGAAGAGAAGAGAACAGAACAGAACAGAACAGAACAGAACAGAACAGAAGAGAAGAGAAGAGAAGAGAAGAGAAGAGAAGAGAAGAGAAGAGAAGAGAAGAGAAGAGAAGAGAAGAGAAGAGAAGAGAAGAGAAGAGAAGAGAAGAGAAGAGAAGAGAACAGAAGAGAACAGAAGAGAACAGAAGAGAACAGAACAGAGCAGAGCAGAGCAGAGCAGAGCAGAGCAGAGCAGAGCAGAGCAGAGCAGAGCAGAGCAGAGCAGAGCAGAGCAGAGCAGAGCAGAGCAGAGCAGCAGAGCAGAGCAGAGCAGAGCAGAGCAGAGCAGAGCAGAGCAGAGCAGAGCAGAGCAGAGCAGAGCAGAGCAGAACAGAACAGAACAGAACAGAACAGAACAGA
>OZ024855.1:51866163-51871163 GCA_964017155.1 Oasisia sp. SBJ-2009
CGATCTACCAACCAACGGCACCGCCGATCGCCCGGCTGATTAGTCGGCCGGGGACGCTGCGTGTGTTCACGTCTCTCGCCCGCCGACGGGACGTGAGGGAGGCGCCCGCCGCTCCCTGCCTCACGCGCCGCGCCATCGCGGGATGTGTCCGTTCCCCGACCGGACATCAATAATGCAACGGATTCATTCGCCAGTTTGGGTTCGGCTAAATTCATAATCAATCCGGGGCGTGCACAAGTGGAGGACGGGACCGCCGGGAAATGACGGAACTATTCATCGTAATACGGCGACTGGGACAAGTCTGACGACGATTTCTGTCGGGAATCGACGGTCAAGTCCTGAATGTCGATAGCCGTCTAATGTCCAGACGGTAGCGCACCGCGCGTGTTGTCTCCAGATCGGGCGTCATTCCCACAATCCAATGCGCGGCGTTCTTCTGTCGTCTTAATGTGAATGTTGTCCTCCACATAGCCACGCCCTGTTGCGCAAGAATGTTTAGAAAACGGGTGTTTAATGTTGATAGCGGCGTTAGGTAGGCGGTAGGGTGAATGGGTTACCTAATAGCAGTGCCTTTGTCATTTAATGCCCTACATTTGATCTTACTAAGTAACACCTTTAAGGTGCAATGTATAGTTTACTTCGAGTCTTGAACATAATTGGTTAATTTTGTCACAACAGTTGCTGTGATGTGTTATTTATTGCAAGACATTTTTACCATTAGCAAAACGTTCTACTTACATCTGTCTGTCTGTATGTCTGTTTGTCTGTTTGTCTGTTTGTCTGTTTGTCTGTTTGTCTGTCTCTATCTGTGTGTCTGTGTGTCTGTGTGTCTGTGTGTCTGTGTGTCTGTGTGTCTGTGTGTCTGTGTGTCTGTGTGTCTGTGTGTCTGTGTGTCTGTGTGTCTGTGTGTCTGTGTGTCTGTGTGTCTGTGTGTCTGTGTGTCTGTGTGTCTGTGTGTCTGTGTGTCTGTGTGTCTGTGTGTCTGTGTGTCTGTGTGTCTGTGTGTGTGTGTGTGTGTGTCTGTCTGTCTGTCTGTCTGTCTCTCTCTCTCTCTCTCTCTCTCTGTCTGCCTGCCTGCCTGCCTGTATGTCTGTCTCTGTCTCTGTCTCTGTCTCTGTCTCTGTCTCTGTCTCTGTCTCTGTCTCTGTCTCTGTCTCTGTCTCTGTCTCTGCCTCTGCCACTGTCACTGTCACTGTCACTGTCACTGTCACTGTCACTGTCACTGTCACTGTCACTGTCACTGTCTCTGTCTCTGTCTCTGTCTCTGTCTCTGTCTCTGTCTCTGTCTCTGTCTCTGTCTCTGTCTCTGTCTCTGTCTCTGTCTCTGTCTCTGTCTCTGTCTCTGTCTCTGTCTCTGTCTCTGTCTCTGTCTCTGTCTCTGTCTCTGTCTCTGTCTCTGTCTCTGTCTCTGTCTCTGTCTCTGTCTCTGTCTCTGTCTCTGTCTCTGTCTCTGTCTCTGTCTCTGTCTCTGTCTCTGTCTCTGTCTCTGTCTCTGTCTCTGTCTCTGTCTCTGTCTCTGTCTCTGTCTCTGTCTCTATTCTGTCTCTATTCTGTCTCTATTCTGTCTCTATTCTGTCTCTATTCTGTTTCTGTCTGTCTGTCTGTCTGTCTGTCTCTCTCTCTCTGTCTGCTTCTCTGTATGTCTGTATGTCTGTCTGTCTGTCTGTCTCTGTCTGTCTGGCTGTCTGTCTGTCTGTCTGTCTGTCTGTCTGTCTGTCTGTCTGTCTGTCTGTCTGGCTGTCTGTCTGTCTGTCTCTCTCTCTCTCTCACTCTCTCACTCTCTCTCCCTCTCTCCCTGTTACTGTTACACACCCATGTAAGTATAAATTACTGTGATAATTATATATGTAATTTGTACCCTGTAGGCAATGACCCTGAATAAAGATATTGTATCATAAATAAATAAGCAAATAAAACTTCAGTACACAAAACAAACCACTAATTTTCCACATAAGACCATTATTACAGGTTTTAGTTCTGTACGCAGAACAACGATTAAGGTTGCATCACAATGGTATGTCATTTAGAATTGTTCCCGAATCGTACCATTGTTCCCTATGCAAATTAATGCGTGTGACATCTCCTGCCGGATGCTACCACAAAGTAAAGTTGTCTACACATACAGGTGAGCTTTTGATTGGTAAAATGCCCGATTGATGCGGCCACAGGAAAGTCTAGTTCCTGGTCAGTACAACCGGAATAAACTTTAAATTAACCGATTTACTTTATTTTTAATAAAAACAATTTCTGCGCGCACAAATAATCGGAGAGACGGCGCGGAAGAAACAAATGCGCACGTGTTTTTCATATACAACCATCCCCGAAGCCAATTAATTACGTCTCTCCGTGTACACGAAACACCGCTGACCTCTCGAGCTGATATCTTTGTTCTGGGTCAAACATGCTCAGTGCAGTGTGCGTGACCGACGCTTCATTGGCAGCGAACGAACGCAATGTCAAATATTAATGTAGTTCCTTGGACTTGGAGAGCGCACAAGGTCTGCCTCAGCACACTGCTATGATATCACGCGGTGATACGATATCACGCAGCGATACGATATCAAGTGTTCGTTTGGCGGTGTCACGACATGTTTAGATATAGGATTATTGCCCAGAAGCTGTAATTATTTAGAATGCATTAATACGTTTTCAATCATGAAGCAATGCGTCGATCAGCTCGTGTGTGTGTGTGTGTGTGTGTGTGTGCGTGCGTGCGTGCGTGCGTGCGTGTGTGTGTGTGGGGGGGGGGGGGGGGGAGCGCGCGCGTGCGTGTGTATGTGTGTATGTGTATATGTGTATATGTGTATATGTGTATATGTGTATATGTGTATATGTGTATATGTATATATGTGTGTATGCGTTCGTTCGTTCGTTCGTATATTTTGTTTGTTTGTTTGTTCGTTAGTCCGTCCCATCGCCCATTCATACATTCATTCACTTAGAACACGTTTCGTAAAAAAAACGGATATGATTGTACAACAGTCACCAACATAACAATTACGCTCATCGTAATCGAATATCGTACAACAATTACGTGTTCTTTAATCGTATATTGTACACTTACGGCATCAAGTATTGTGCAAGAGTTTCAATTGATATCGATAGTATTGCGAAATGAATATAAACGAACAGTTCCTTGGAAACACACAACGGTTGCACATTGCGATCTTTCAGTGGGGAAGATAAAAGCCTGGCCGATCAGTTGCAGTTTGGGTAAATCGACCCGTGAATACCGGGACAGAGACCAGGGCAATATAGTTCCATCGATACTGATATAAGGATCAAAGTCTATTGAATCGCAATTATAAATGTAGAACTAGTCGATCGGTATGAGTAGTATGACTAATGAATGAATGCAGACTATGTCTGTCTGTATGTATGCCTGTCTGTGTGTCTGTCTGTCTGTATGTATGTCTGTGTGTCTGTCTGTATGTATGTCTGTCTGTGTGCCTGTCTGTGTGTCTGTCTGTATGTATGTCTGTCTGTGTGTCTGTCTGTATGTATGCCTGTCTGTGTGTCTGTATGTATGCATGTCTGCGTGTCTGCGTGTCTGCGTGTCTGCGTGTCTGCGTGTCTGCGTGTCTGCGTGTATGCGTGTCTGCGTGTATGCGTGTCTGCGTGTCTGCGTGTCTGCGTGTCTGCGTGTCTGCGTGTCTGCGTGTCTGCGTGTCTGCGTGTCTGTCTGTCTGTCTGTCTGTCTGTCTGTGTGTCTGTCTGCCTGTCTGTCTGCCTGCCTGCCTGCCTGCCTGCCTGCCTGCCTGCCTGCCTGCCTGCCTGCCTGCCTGCCTGCCTGCCTGCCTGCCTGCCTGCCTGCCTGCCTGCCTGCCTGCCTGCCTGCCTGCCTGCCTGCCTGCCTGCCTGCCTGCCTGCCTGCCTGCCTGCCTGCCTGCCTGCCTGCCTGCCTGCCTGCCTGCCTGCCTGCCTGCCTGCCTGCCTGCCTGCCTGCCTGCCTGCCTGCCTGCCTGCCTGCCTGCCTGCCTGCCTCTATCTATCTATCTTTTTCTATCTGTATATCTGTCTCTCTGTCTGTCCGTCTCCCTCTCCCTCTCCCTCTCCCTCTCCCTCTCCCTCTCCCTCTCCCTCTCCCTCTCCCTCTCCCTCTCCCTCTCCCTCTCCCTCTCCCTCTCCCTCTCCCTCTCCCTCTCCCTCTCCCTCTCCCTCTCCCTCTCCCTCTCCCTCTCCCTCTCCCTCTCCCTCTCCCTCTCCCTCTCCCTCTCCCTCTCCCTCTCCCTCTCCCTCTCCCTCTCCCTCTCCCTCTCCCTCTCCCTCTCCCTCTCCCTCTCCCTCTCCCTCTCCCTCTCCCTCTCCCTCTCCCTCTCCCTCTCCCTCTCCCTCTCCCTCTCCCTCTCCCTCTCCCTCTCCCTCTCCCTCTCCCTCTCCCTCTCCCTCTCCCTCTCCCTCTCCCTCTCCCTCTCCCTCTCCCTCTCCCTCTCCCTCTCCCTCTCCCTCTCCCTCTCCCTCTCCCTCTCCCTCTCCCTCTCCCTCTCCCTCTCCCTCTCCCTCTCCCTCTCCCTCTCCCTCTCCCTCTCCCTCTCCCTCTCCCTCTCCCTCTCCCTCTCCCTCTCCCTCTCCCTCTCCCTCTCCCTCTCCCTCTCCCTCTCCCTCTCCCTCTCCCTCTCCCTCTCCCTCTCCCTCTCCCTCTCCCTCTCCCTCTCCCTCTCCCTCTCCCTCTCCCTCTCCCTCTCCCTCTCCCTCTCCCTCTCCCTCTCCCTCTCCCTCTCCCTCTCCCTCTCCCTCTCCCTCTCCCTCTCCCTCTCCCTCTCCCTCTCCCTCTCCCTCTCCCTCTCCCTCTCCCTCTCCCTCTCCCTCTCCCTCTCCCTCTCCCTCTCCCTCTCCCTCTCCCTCTCCCTCTCCCTCTCCCTCTCCCTCTCCCTCTCCCTCTCCCTCTCCCTCTCCCTCTCCCTCTCCCTCTCCCTCTCCCTCTCCCTCTCCCTCTCCCTCTCCCTCTCCCTCTCCCTCTCCCTCTCCCTCTCCCTCTCCCTCTCCCTCTCGCTCTCGCT
>OZ024855.1:51878663-51896163 GCA_964017155.1 Oasisia sp. SBJ-2009
GCTCCGTCGTCTCTAGGACAACCTGCAACGAGATCTCCTGTCAGCATCTCCGATAGAATAACGGAACAAAAAGGTCAACAAATGTATAAACTGTCGCAAGTTCGCGGCGCTGATGTCAATATTGATGAACCTTCAGTGACGTCAGCGCACAAACACCAGGACTGGTAACTGACGAAGAATGAGTAGGCATAGTAGTTGTACTGCTTAGTCACTCAGAGAAACAGATGCCTATTCAACAAAAGCAGAAGGCTACTCAACAAAAGCAGAAGGCTACTCAACTACAGCAGAAGGTTACTCAATAAAAGCAGAAGGTTACTCAATAAAAGCAGAAGGCCACTCAACAAAAGCAGAAGGCCACTCAACAAACGCAGAAGGTTACTCAACAAAAGCAGAAGGCTACTCAACAAAAGCAGAAGGCCACTCAACAAAAGCAGAAGGCTACTCAACAAAAGCAGAAGGTTACTCAACAAAAGCAGAAGGCCACTCAACAAAAGCAGAAGGTTACTCAACAAAAGCAGAAGGCTACTCAACAAAAGCAGAAGGCCACTCAACAAAACCAGAAGGTTACTCAACAAAAGCAGAAGGTTACTCAACAAAAGCAGAAGGCCACTCAACAAAAGCAGAAGGCTACTCAACAAAAGCAGAAGGCCACTCAACAAAAGCAGAAGGCTACTCAACAAAAGCAGAAGGTTACTCAACAAAAGCAGAAGGCTACTCAACTAAAGTAGAAGGTTACTCAACAAAAGCAGAAGGCCACTCAACAAAAGCAGAAGGTTACTCAACAAAAGCAGAAGGCTACTCAACAAAAGCAGAAGGCTACTCAACAAAAGCAGAAGGCTACTCAACAAAAGCAGAAGGCTACTCAACAAAAGCAGAAGGTTACTCAACAAAAGCAGAATGCTACTCAACAAAAGCAGAAGGTTACTCAACAAAAGCAGAAGGCCACTCAACAAAAGCAGAAGGTTACTCAACAAAAGCAGAAGGTTACTCAACAAAAGCAGAAGGTTACTCAACAAAAGCAGAAGGTTACTCAACAAAAGCAGAAGGCCACTCAACTAAAGCAGAAGTGACATTAACGTCTCAAAGAGAACGAGAAACAATTTCAGCAGCACCCAAAGCAGCAAAACCAGCAGTACCAAGCAGCAGCAAGTCCTGCAATTGAGGATACATGAGCGAGAGGCTGTATCGCCTTATGAGCCAAATCCTGCAATAGAGGATAAATGAGCCAGTGACAGTCTCGACTGGTGAACCAAGTCTTGTAGCTGACGATAAATGAGCCAGTGACAGTCTCGACTGATGAGCCAAATCGTGCACCTGAAGATAACTGAGCGAGTGATAGTCTCGACTGATATGGATAAATGCGCGAGTGACAATCACGACTGATGACGACGAATGAGCGTGTGACAGTCTCGACTGATGATGATAAATGAGTGAGTGACAGTCTCGACTGATGATGATAAATGAGTGAGTGACAGTCTCGACTGAATAGGACAAATGACCGAGTGACAATCAGTCTCGACTGATGAGCATAAATGAGCGAGTGTCAGTCTCTATTGGAGAACTGAGCCCTGTAGTTTTGTTATCCTGTAACGTTCCCAAATTGTGGAAGATTTGATGGCAGTCTTGTACCATCACCGAGACAGGGACGAGTGTAATGGGAGTGCCAGTTACGTCTGTTGGCATAACTACAAGAGAACTGCCATGACCACTACCAGATTAGCGTTTCGTGAACATTTCATAAGAGGAGAATTCACTGTTAAATTAATCATTCATGTAGAATTATAATTACGCTGGTGTGTTTGTGTGTGTACAATTTCCTGAACGTCTCCTAGTCGACACAGTCTGGTCACACGCTGTTTATATAATTATATGTATATATAATTTTATATATAAATTTATATAAAATGTTATATATAATTTTATATATTATTTTATATATAATTTTATATAATTATATATATATATATATATATATATATATATATATATATATATATATATATATATATATATATATATATATATATGTGTGTGTGTGTGTGTGTGTGTGTGTGTGTGTGTGTGTGTGTGTGTGTGTGTGTGTGTATATAAGAGATAAGACACAAGGTATAAATGGATGTGTGTATGTAAATGTGTGCGCACGCATGTGTCCGTGTGTGCAAGTGTGCGTGCGTGTTTGTGGAGTAATTAGCTGGGCTAAATCAACACCTTCAACAAATAGCCACCCTCGTGAGAAAGTCTGACCACCACTGTTCGTGCTTAACTCAGTGGAACCACAAGATAAACATCAACACATCAAAACCGCAAGGTCAATATCTCCGCACTTAAATAGCAATATCAACGTAAACAGACGTAAATCACAAAGATCAACATAAACACATTTACCTGAATATCGACCTACAGACGCCAGCGAAAAAGACAGATCCTGTCACCGACGTGTCAATGAACTACTCATGCCCTACTGCAGTTGTTGGTTCAACTCAACGTGGACGACTACAATAGTGTACTCAATTGCTCTGCTACAGATCAAATAAGTAAATATACGCACTGCTCAATCAGCCAACAGTTAACAGACATCTTTCGATCAGTGGGGTCGTCAAGGTTACGCTATTGCACATAAACTAATGTGTGCATTACTCCAGTTTACTACTAGTAGTAGTATTTTGTTTATATTACATTTTGTGCAATATTGGGAAAATAGACACATCTGCCTATCTATCTATCTATCTATCTATCTATCTATCTATCTATCTATCTATCTATCTATCTATCTATCTATCTATCTATCTATCTATCTATCTATCTATCTATCTATCTATCTATCTATCTATCTATCTATCTATCTATCTATCTATCTATCTATCTATCTATCTATTTAGTACTAGTATCTATCCGTCCGTCCGTCCGTCCGTCCGTCCGTCCGTCCGTCCGTCCGTCCGTCCGTCCGTCCGTCCGTCCGTCCGTCCGTCCGTCCGTCCGTCCGTCCGTCCGTCCGTCCGTCCGTCCGTCCGTCCGTCCGTCCGTCCGTCCGTCCGTCCGTCCGTCCGTCCGTCCGTCCGTCCGTCCGTCCGTCCGTCCGTCCGTCCGTCCGTCCGTCCGTCCGTCCGTCCGTCCGTCCGTCCGTCCGTCCGTCCGTCCGTCCGTCCGTCCGTCCGTCCGTCCGTCCGTCCGTCCGTCCGTCCGTCCGTCCGTCCGTCCGTCCGTCCGTCCGTCCGTCCGTCCGTCCGTCCGTCCGTCCGTCCGTCCGTCCGTCCGTCCGTCCGTCCGTCCGTCCGTCCGTCCGTCCGTCCGTCCGTCCGTCCGTCCGTCCGTCCGTCTATCGACCGATCTGTCTGCATACAGCACATCACAATTTTCATAATATCAGCGTATTATTGCATTCAATTTATTATTATTGTATTTTTCGGTTATTATTTCCACAGCGGACCTCTAAAATGATAAATATCACATAAATAAATAAATAAATAAATGTAACAACCACAAAGCCAATATCGACAACAGGTAGCCGATGAAGTGATGCTATTTGATAACGCTAATTCTATTCGATGCACGGTAGCGTCCGAGATCATTCCGCGATAAGTACATAAAACCTCACGACCGCTGTGCGCTAAAAGACCAACTCCGTAATCATGAATATCTCCATTGTTTTCTACAGAAAGAGTCGTTGACCAAAACCGAAGCGCAAATAGATAAACAAGGCGGACAGGTCATAATGACGGCTCTGTCGACTCATCAGTTGCAGCGCGTAAAACTCAATAGCCTCACGTCGTTAATGGAGTGGGCTGATTAATTCACGGAATGACAATATTCATTACCGCATCTCTACTCAGTCGTTCTCACGGTCGGAGGCCAATGTTTTTGTAAGCTGGGAGACAGGTGTCGTATGGACAGTCGCACATACGGACACTGTAATGTGGTACAATGCTTATCAAGAGAAGTGTACGAGATAAATCGGACATGTTTCCACTTGAAAATACGTACATGCTGTCACCAATACGACATGTCCGGTGCTGTCCACGTATATTGTTAATGACATTAATTTCGGGAGCACTTTGAACGAAAGTTAGGCACGTGAAGTATATCTATTCATAGAACGAATTCAGAGACCTGAGACTACGGGCAAGCTCGGCACGTCGATGGGGTCAACTCGATAATTTCACTTATCACTCACTGAATGCAACTGGTAAATAATGTATCGTCAGTTCGGACCAATGACCATCACAGGCCGACAACTAGCGCGCACTGTCGAACTGTGTCAGTGATTGTGACACTGGCAGATGTACAGTCACGTGTGTGTGTGTGTGTGTGTGTGTGTGTGTGTGTGTGCGTGTGCGTGTGTGCGTGTGTGCGTGTGTGCGTGTGTGCGTGTGTGCGTGTGTGCGTGTATGCGTTTGTATATGTGTGTGTTTGTGGTGTGTGTGTGTGTGTGTGTGTGTGTGTGTGTGTGTGTGTGTGTGTGTGTGTGTGTGTGTGTGTGTGTGTGTGTGTGTGAGTATGTCTGTTACTGTGGATGTCTGTGAGTGTGGGTGTTTGGGTGTGTTTGTGCGCGTGGGTGTTTATGGGTGCGTGTGTATGTGCGTATGCGTGTACGTGTAAGTATACGTATGTTGTGTTGTATGCGTTTATAAACAGTGGGCTTTGAATTTCATTTTGAAGTGAACTTGTACACCCTCGGATACAGGTTTGGACACATGTTGTGACCCCGACACATATTGACATACATACTCACACACGCACACACGCACTTACACACACACACACTCATAAATCCATACACACAAGCACACACGCACGCACGCACATACATAAATAAACATACAATAAACACACTCACACAAGCAAACAAGCAAATAAGCAAACAAGCACACACACACACACACACACACACACACACACACACACACACACACACACACACACACACACACACACACACACACACACACGCACACACACACACGCACGCACACACACATACACACACACACACGCACGCACGCACACACGCACACGCACGCACACACGCACACACACATACACACACACACACACACACACACACACACACACACACACATACACACACACACACACACTCGCAGAGACACGCATAATTGTTGCAGTTGATTCAGACGCAAACCTTTATTACACGTCGTACTATCGACGCCAACACTAAGCTCCAGCTTCTGGCCCGAGACATCTTACAACAGGCGTGGTCCGCAGTGAGCCCGTGGCGAGACACGGCACTAGCGCCTCGTGACGTCAAACAGCCACCTGCTGCTATATTCTCCGTACCCTCCAGCGTCTACCTTGTATCCCTAGGACACCGAGAGCGCCAGTCCGGGGTACAGTTTCAGGTAGACGTGAATAAAAAAGAAAGTAGTTCTTTCTCGAGTGACTCGTCGACATCTTGGGGTGTATTGTCTGTTAACCCTGTGCGGGATACGCTGGTTTCTCACCCAACAATTTGATTCATTTTCGTTTTGTCTACTCTCCATTGTGCACTGTCCACAGTTAATGACTTCATATCGTGAACCATTTTCAGAACATCTATTCCTTTGTTTTTGATAACTACTGAACGTGTGCTCTAAATTATTATTAGGGTAATGCAATTGTTGTTATTATAATACAATTTGTTATTTCAGCTGGAACGCTGACACGATATATATTTTCGGAAGATTTATGGGACCAGTTGACGTCACAACATTGGAAGAACTCTTTACGATTCTGTTTCTGTGGTTGTGTCGTCATTGGCTCTGGCGTCGCACCAGGAGACTGGGGGGGGGGGGGGGGGGGGAGCGGGGGGAAGCAACTATCGAATGTTAGGAGATTGGGCGATCACCATTTATTTTGGTATTTCGGGGTAAATTGCTTTACTTAGAATACTGTCGAACCCAAGAATGTTATTTCCGTAAAATTGTCAACAATTTGTTCATGAGAGAACGAAGTCACGGACTTTGTCTACGTGATCACGCCAACATTGTGTATGTCATCAACTGACCCATGTGGAAGTAACTCAGCCCTACTCACTAACGAGTATGATGAGTGATGTATGAAGTGTTACGAGGCCGGGTGATGTGTTGAATTCTCTGGTGGTCTGGGGGCGTTTGTCGTGCACCGAGAGCTCCTTTTTTGTGACTATTTCAAGCGAGATTTCCCAGGACGTCGAAAGAGAGGAATGCCACGTAAAAGACGGAGAGACTAAGTTGTAATGACACTCGTGTTTGTCCGGTGACTGTGGATCGGTCAGCAAGTGCAGGACGGAAGAGTCCGGCTTACCCGTGGACAGCGAATGGTCAGTTTGACCTGTGAGTCAAGCAATATCATAAATATTTTAGCCCACATAAACGCGTGCTTTGAGGAAACATCCCCGTAACTTTCGAATTTCCACAAAGTACTATCCAAGTATTATTACGTTTGTACACCCACTGACTCACCAACTCACCCGCTCACCCGCTCACCCGCTCACCCGCTCACCCGCTCACCCGCTCACCCGCTCACCCGCTCACCCGCTCACCCGCTCACCCGCTCACCCGCTCACCCGCTCAACCGCTCAACCGCTCAAGCGCTCAACCGCTCAACCGCTCAACCGCTCAACCGCTCAACCGCTCAACCGCTCAACCGCTCAACCGCTCAACCGCTCAACCGCTCACCCGCTCATTCACCCCGTTCCTGCTTGCTGTGACGTCATCAATCCACCTCTCCCTTCGTCTTCCCCGTTTTATTTCCCATTTAACATAGCCACGAGTTATTCTTCTGTCTGTATTATTGTGGCGCTTACTATTTACTGTATCTTACTTTTTAATTTACATTTACGGCAGTTTTTGCTTTGGTCACGGTTGTCATGGCTATCAAACTACGACATACCCGTTTCGTATGTGACGTCACACATATCCGGTAACGCCAAACGCAATTGCTGGCTGTACGCGTGCGTGGCCACTGACGACAATTATATTAAGACGGCAGCTTCACTTCAAGTTATCGATAACGCGAAAGATATTTGAGAACGCATGCGAGCAGACGTGAGCGATGGACGGATGTACGCGCTGTAGGGGAGTAGATGACACACGTGGAGTCTGGTTCTAGTGTGACACCACAGGCGAGCCCGTCACGGTGATTTTGTCACGTATTAGGAATACGTTACGTGAGGAAATGCTTATGTGTACGCAATCTATGCCATCTGAAAATAAAAAAAGAATGAAAACCGGAACACATTCATGACGTATGTGTACATCACAGTGATCAGTGTGTGCAGCAGTGTAGGAACGAAGTGTGGACATGTATCGACACAGATGTCCTATAACGTATGTATGTATGTATGTATGTATGTATGTATGTATGTATGTGTGTATGTATGTATGTATGTATGTATGTATGTATGTATATAAGTATGTATGTATGTATGCATGTATGCATGTATGCGTGTATGTATGTATGTGTGTATGTATGTATGTATGTATGTATGTATGTATGTATGTATGTATGTATGTATGCATGTATGCATGTATGCATGTATGCATGCATGCATGCATGCATGCATGTATGCATGTATGCATGTATGCATGTATGCATGTATGCATGTATGCATGTATGCATGTATGCATGTATGCATGTATATATGTATGTATGTATGTATGTATGTGTATGTGTGTGTATGTGTGTATATTATGTATGTATGTATGTATGTATGTATGTATGTATGTATGTATGTATGTATGTATGTATGTATGTATGTATGTATGTATGTATACGTACATACATACATACATACATACATACATACATACATACATACATACATACATACATACATACATACATACTTACTTACATACTTACATACATACATACATACATACATACATACATACATATATACATATATACATATATACATATATACATATATACATATATACATATATACATATATACATATATACATATATACATATATACATACCTATTCTCAGCTTCCATGCAGCACCTCCGTCCTGAATCGCAACCACTGTCAACTTCATAACAACCACAAACGTCCCCTCCCGCCACAACCGCCGTAACACTCACCACAACAACATACGCCCCCTTTCGCCACAACCGCCGTAACACTCTCCACAATAACACACGCCCCCTTTCTCCACAACCGCCGTAACACTCTCCACAACAACACACGTCCCCTTTCGCCACAACCGCCGTAACACTCTCCACAACAACACACGCCCCCTTTCGCCACAACCGCCGTAACACTCTCCACAACAACACACGCCCCCTTTCGCCACAACCGCCGTAACACTCTCCACAACAACACACGCCCCCTTTCGCCACAACCGCCGTAACACTCCGCATAACACCCGACTGCAGGACGTAATAATAGAAATGGAGAATCACCGACGACCAGACACTGCCGCCTCCGTGGCCTCTCAGTGGCCGTTGCTTGACCGTGATGGATGACCAGGTACTGTCCAGTATTTATAGACACCACTTGGTCTGTGGACAGAGCTGACCGTTGTCTGCACTAAGCGAGTCCAGCCGTAGGTCAAAGATTGCGTGTCTACTGGACGAACATTACGTTGTGTCTACAGCATTGCCCGGCCACTCAGCACGATGATATCGTGTGAACGCATTTTTTTACGGTATTTTATTTTATTTACTATATAATTTAGATTATATTTACTGTCGAATTTATATTACATTTACTATTGAATTTTGCCATAATAAATTGATATTAATATTCTCATATTATGCTCAGCAGAAGGTAGTTTTTAGTCAAGTAGACTATGGATAATATGGAAGATGTCAATATACAGCGATCATATGAAAGCGTAAAATGTGACATATGCAGTCATAATCATAGAGACAAAGGAGCAAATCTATTGCTTTTTGCCATCTTGAAGTATAACTCATCGCAAATGCATCACACAAACAATCTCTTAAGCACAGACACTGCCCTAAGCAACCTTTCGTGCAGCTACATTTGATGATCCTGTGATTACAAACATTTTGTTGTTTATAAAACTGTATTGCGTCAGATACAAAACTGACCCTGGAATAGATTCTGGAGCTGGTGTTTTCTTCCTTTCCATTGACAACATTCAGCCATCTTGCTGCTGCTGCTACCCAAGCTCCAAATATTTGGGGATGACTGGGTCTAAGACTACGTCCCGTAAAGAAACACTCGCGTAAATATGCTTGCCTTATATGTTCCAACCATGCACCACGGGCACGTCGGAAATTGTCTAATCCTTGTTCATGGTTCAGCAGTGTTAACAGATGCCACCAAAGGCCCTTCACATGGGTAAAGTAGAGCCATCCAGGATATAATGGTGTTCACAAGAACTCTTCACGACCTTTGACCACTTCAGCGGACGGTTCTGCTCCTTCTGCAAATCCAGCCAGTGCAGCAAGTACAATTCGGCGTGAAGCCTTGGTAAAAGAAATGCTGTGAAGCTGTACACACTTGTGGCACCCAGCAAAGAGCCAAAAGCTGGACATCAGTGTCATGGGAGTATAGGTAAATGTTGAATCTGTTTCTGCACGTCCACATTATGTTGTATCATGCGACTGTTCGTTTCTTCGCTTATGCCGTCATAGTATCACAGTTTCGTAGCCATCTTTCAATTCGATTTCCTTTGCAGATACACTCCAAGACAGCAATATTTGGCCTTTGTCATATGTTGTTGGAATACTGGCCAACACTCCTGGTGGAGTCAACCGGTCAGGGTTGGGTGCGCATGCTGTTGGGTTGTTAGTCGTGTATTAGAGCTTGTTTAAAATGTTGTGGTTTAGAAATGTTAACTATTGCATCTGGCAGGGAATTCCAGTCTCTTATTGGTCTCATATTGGTGCTGATGATCAAATGAAAACGTTTGATGAAATTTGCAGAAGACAGGTGAAAGTTTTGCAGAAGACCGTGTCAGAGTATAAAAGCTGACATACGTTTCACAATCCTATACAATTACGGTGGATGTGTGCATGGGGGTGGGGTGTTGGGTGGATGAACATATTGGGAGTTTTCAATATGGATTCAAGGCTTTGGCATAATATTAAGATCAATAAGCCAATGCTTGAATATCTAAATGCCATCGTTGCCTCCATAAATCTATATTTTCACATCAGCTTCAATGTTCGACGATACGTACACATTAAGATACATGGATAACAGGCTCTGTTAAGATATGGAAATAATACAGTTTGGTGGGGGCCATCTTATAAAATGGAGGAGAAGTCAAAAGTCATTGCTTCGAAAAATATGTATTTGACATAAACTTTGTGTCGCTAAGCCACGTAGTTCTTAAGTTATGGATATAATACAGATTTTGTCTAGCGTCGTCTTTAAAAATAGTGGATACTACAAAATGGCGGTTATTTGAAAATCAATAAATGTCAAAAGTAATACAATTTAAATAATCATATCTAAAAGCTCTACATTTTGGCATCGATTTTGTGGCTCTAGATTATGTATTTCTTGAGATAATTGAGAAATGGCTTAGCCGGACGCCATCTTTAAAATGGCGGTTTACGAATGTCAGTGAAGGTCAAGTGTACATTGTTATATAACGCTATCCAGCAAGCTATTAATGTCATCAACGGTACTGCTCGAGTTGAGGTCGTTTTTGAGATATTGTGATATTTGTATTGACCACCGCCGTCTTTAAAAATGGCGGAGATGAATTCCTAAAATTACATTTGAAATCCTTGTCCCATAAAACATATATCCACACACCAAAATTATTGCTTTAGATAAAATAATTATTAAACTAAGGGGAATATTAACTAAAAATGGTCGCGAAATCACTATGGGACCAAACAGAAAAAAATGGCAATATGAGGTTTTAAATTTATATGTTATTTAGATGACCTTAAAACCATTTGCCAAGATAATACAAAAAAAATGTGACAAATTGAATTTGATGACATTTGCCGACTGACTAATAATTACTGCTTTTATGAACCCAATGAGACGTTTCCGTTGTTACTCAGTGGACCAGCCTCATCTGTCACTTGACGGTAGAGAACGCACTTTGCTGTGCTGGTGAAGCTAACACAACGCTGCCGAAAGTGCCGTGGAACAAGAGACTCATGATCCATAGGTATAGAACCGTTGGATGAACCGACGCATCATTCAGAGAAGTAGGTGCACGGCCAACGCACGGCAACATGCCTTTTGTAGTCCGTTAAAGAAAACAGAACGTATTTAAACAATGGAATGTTCTAATCAGAGCGCGTCCCCGGGACATGATACCGCGAGACAATACCACCGAGTAAAATTTGAGTCATTAATTTACTTTTTAGGTAGACATAAATTGAAAGTAAAAATACATATTTACGGTTAATGACATGTTCGAATAAAACATTCATTGTTCGTTATTCCATATCTCTTGTCTTCTTTTTAGACAATGCGTGGTGTCATAAGCGAACCAGTGGGTGACGCCATCTTTGAAAGATGTCATATGTGAGCGTGACTGCTATGACGTGACGTGCACAATAGATTATGCAAACGCGAAATTCACCTTCTTCTTAACACTTCCGTACCTTTAAAATTACACGGCAGGTTATTGACAAATAAAAAACTGAAAGCCGAGAAAACCTCTGAGACAAGAATGATCCCATGACACACAGACAGGGCCGTGAACTTTGACATCTCGCACCAATTAAACTTCGTGTACAAATACACATTTCCCATCGAGTCTCTTCGCCTCGGGTCATTAAACACGAACGTGGCAGTTTAGATCGACTAAAGTCTGACACACGATCTCTTTGGTTTGGCAGATTCTCATCACCCGTCGCCTGTGGGGGTGATTCATGATTGCTTGAAAAGGACAACCCCCCAAGGACATTGCATAATTAATGTGGGGCGCAGTGGCGCAGTGGATAGTTTCTGACCCCCAATGAAAAGAACCCGGGTTCGAATCCTGTGCTGTCCTGTTGAATATTGGGATAGTTCGTCAAATCTGCGTAGCTGTATGCATGAGTTGTTGGCTATAGACAGTCTTGGATAGTTGTATATAAACACCTTTTGCGTACTAATTACAGCGTGGCTGGATGCTTCCAAGAGACGTCTTTCAAAGTAAGGTAGATACAAATAAATAAGGTAGTAAGTTAGACAAGGTAACTGCGTATTATACTTGATTATAATAACAATAATGGTAACAATTACAGTACAATTGTTGTACAACTGATAAACATTAAAAAACGTAATTAGTAAAAAATTACCTTATAGATTAGATAAAATAAATAAATATGCTTACAAAAATATATAAATAGCTATACACGCAAGAGGTGGTATATAGCTCACTAGTTTACAGTGTACAGAGTGGCCCAGGTACTACACATTTATTACATCAATGCAACTTTACATTAATTTATCAAGTAGTTATTTAAAAATACGTTTTCTAAACAACAAATAAGTTTACGCATTAGGTCAAATGTATCGACTACGTTATTATTATTATTATTATTATTACAAGCATTTATAAAGCGCCGTATCTCCGGGACCAGCCGTTCATAGGCGCGTACACACATTACAATAAAATGTACATAGAATCATACAAAAAAGATCTTAAAATGTATATATAAATGAATTAATAACAATAAAAAAGTAAGAAATATATATATGCATATACATACATATACATACATTCGTATGGCAACTAATTAAGATATAGGATGTTGTTTCTAAAATTTCGTAAATGGAAATAGATAAGATTAATTTAAAAAGTAAAACATAATTATTATACAATAAAATAATAATACCAAAATTAATATTTAAGAATATATATATATATATATATATATATATATATATATATATATATATACATACATATACACATACATACATACACATACATACACATATACATACATACATACACATATACATAATACATACATACACACACACATATATATATATATATATATATATATAAATATATATATATATATATATATATATATATATATATATATATATATATATATATATATATATATATATATATATATACATATACATATACACACATACATATATATACATATATACATACACATACATATATATATATATACACATACATACACAAAAATATACATATACATACATACACACACACACACATATATATATATATATATATATATATATATATATATATATATATATATATATATATATAATTAGTTATAAAATAATACTAATAAAAGTAGTGATTCATCAAATACATTATCATGAGAGTGTCACGCAGAACAGTTCCTCACTGGAAGTACGCTAATTTAAATAAATGTGTCTTTAGGAGAGTCTTGAATTTTACTAAAGTGTCTGATTGGCGAATGTGTTCATACATTCAATACATTACTAGCAAACATGCTGTTTGCACTGTCCCATCCGTGGAATAATAAAAAAAAACATTTATATTGATGTAGGCAACTTCAGCTTTTAAATAAGTGCCCTTGTTAAAAAATTACACAGAGCTGGGAACAATAAAAGTAAAAAACAACTTGTACAAAACAGAGGCACTTTAACACCGATGGAACAATGGTGAAATTTTCGAATAATGCTGTTAGACCTGGAATAAAAGTTACGTAGATGTCTTAAAACAGGTTAATCGTATTTCAGATCATTGCATATTACTACAAACGATTTTATTTCTCAGCATATTCAACGTAACCAAACCTTTGTGCGGTATAAACGGTGTGTGTGTGTGTGTGTGTGTGTGTGTGTGTGTGTGTGTGTGTGTGTGTGTGTGTGTGTGTGTGTGTGTGTGTGTGTGTGTGTCTTTGTGCGTATGTGTCTGTATATATATATATATATATATATATATATATATATATATATATATATATATATATATATATGTATGTATGTGTGTGTATGTATGTGTGTCTGTGTGTATTATGTGTGTCTGTGTGTATGTGTGTCTGTGTGTCTGTGTGTCTGTGTGTCTGTGTGTCTGTGTGTCTGTGTGTCTGTGTGTCTGTGTGTCTGTGTGTCTGTGTGTCTGTGTGTCTGTGTGTCTGTGTGTCTGTGTGTCTGTGTGTCTGTGTGTCTGTGTGTCTGTGTGTCTATGTGTCTGTGTGTCTGTATGTCTGTGTGTCTGCGTATGTATGTGAATGTATGTTTATGTGTCTGTATATATATATATATATATATATATATATATATATATATATATGTATATATATGTATGTGTGTGCGTGTGTATGTGTATATGTATGTGTATACACATGTGTGTGTCTGTGTTTATGTGAGTGTACCTGTGCACGTCAACGTGACATTAAATTTAGTCTATTTAATACACATGCCTAAGAAGTTCGGTTTCATTCATAGATAGAAAACAGTTATACAATCAAATACAATTAATCAGCAGTTACCATCACCGTTATTATAGTTGCCGACAAACCACCTAAATGATTAATTACTGATATTTCCGTGACTTTTAAAAGCTTTCGTAGCGCTGAAATGTTTCTATTTTATTATATTATTTCATTCGAGATTAATACACATACTTTGTCATGTCTTATGTACCCATTTCCCCCTCTATGCTTGCCCAGAGAGATATAATCTATTATTATACGTTACTACGTAATATACATCTCGGCAATTTCCGTAGGGAATCGTTCAGAGACGTCACAAATGCTCTCCCCTCTTCGAACGCTGGTCGTACTTCGAGACGCAGCTCTTCGGGTAACAAACCATGTGCAGTGTGTTTCTACAGTTGGGATCCTAAATAAAACATCGCAGCATCCTGCGGGAAGGGACGCAGGTAAAACGTGTACCGGCGGGCTGAGACAGGCTGACAGCGCTGTTGTTACAACGACGCAGCGGCGGGTCCCCGCGGTCACACACGAGGCGCCATATTAAAACGATACGAGGCGCCAACAGACTTCGTTCTCGTGCGGCAGACAGTTGAAAGGAGAGGTAAACTATTGAAGCTATTACCAACGTAATGGTAGAAAAGTAGTGTTCTTTCGATCTGCTTGTAGGTTGTGCAGTTTGCACTTATCTGAGAAGGATTCAGCCATGCTGTAACTATTGCGCAAAGCTTGAACGCAGGTCAAGCAGGATCGGTATATTACGTGACTCACGCTAGACGCGAATGAGCGTTGACATGACGTCACCCCTTGGCTACTAACGATACACACCCGGCAAAAGAGCTACACCAAGTTAGTCATTGTGGTTGCTGAGTTATTTAATGTACTGCATATCATATATACACTACATTAAAGGACTTTAAGTTGAGAAACCCAACCGGGGGGTGGGTAAAACTCGATTCCGGTGATAAAAAGTACACATTTCTCAAATTATAATTTTTATTACGATTGTCTAAATGTTGCGGCTCCATTAGTGGGTTGGGTAACGATTGAGATTATCTGGTCTCATGACGGCCACTAGATTCAGACAACACTAATACAATTTGAGAAAATGTGTACATTTCATCACCGGAATCGGTTTTCGCGACCTTTCGCGAGTTGGGTTTCTCAACTTAAAGTACTGCGGATGAATTATCCTGTCGATATTCATGTATACCCCACGTCTGCCGCAATCTATTCACATAAGAAACATCCGCCCGGACCGCGGCAAATCAGCATATGAACTCCCGCCATGGGACTAGAGCCAGGAAGTAACTGGATTCATTAGCTCTTAATGTAACCATCTACACAGCCCACGTGACGCGGTCACCCCGATGGACCGTCACGAGTGCGGTCAGTCCGCCCGTGGATGTATGCACCAGTGGGCAGCGTGTTCTACATACGGCGGGTCTCGAAGGGGGCCTGATAACGGCCGGAACCAACGGGGTCCCAACGGGGTCCCAACGGGGTCCCAACGGGGTCCCAACGGGGTCCCAACGGGGTCCCAACGGACAGGCGATAGCACTGGTTGGACGGCCACTGTCTGTTACACGGACAGTACGGGCCACCTATCTACTCGTACAATACGGACCACGTCACGGCCTTGTGGTCTCTGTCTACTCGTACAGTACGGGCCACGTCACGGCCTTGTGGTCTCTATATCTATTTTACAATACGGGTCACGTCACGGCCTTGTGGTCTCTATATCTATTTTACAATACGGGTCACGTCACGACCTTGTGGTCTCTATCTATTTTACAATACGGGTCACGTCACAGCCTTGTGGTCTCTATCTACTCGTACAATACGGGTTACGTCACGGCCTTGTGGTCTGTATCTACTCGTACAATACGGGCCACGTCACGGCCTTGTGGTCTCTATCTACTCGGACAATACGGGTCACGTCACGACCTTGTGGTCTCTATCTATTTTACAATACGGGTCACGTCACAGCCTTGTGGTCTCTATCTACTCGTACAATACGGGTTACGTCACGGCCTTGCGGTCTGTATCTACTCGTACAATACGGGTCACGTCACGGCCTTGTGGTCTCTATATCTATTTTACAATACGGGTCAGGTCACGGCCTTGTGGTCTCTATATCTATTTTACAATACGGGTCACGTCACGGCCTTGTGGTCTCTATATCTATTTTACAATACGGGTCACGTCACGACCTTGTGGTCTCTATCTATTTTACAATACGGGTCACGTCACAGCCTTGTGGTCTCTATCTACTCGTACAATACGGGTTACGTCACGGCCTTGTGGTCTGTATCTACTCGTACAATACGGGTCACGTCACGGCCTTGTGGTCTCTATCTAATCGTACAATACGGGTCACGTCACGGCCTTGTGGTCTCTATCTACTCGTACAATACCGGTCACGTCACGGCCTTGTGGTCTCTATCTACTCGTACAATACGGGTCACGTCATGGTCTTGTGGTCTCTGTCTACTCGTACAGTACGGGCCACGTCACGGCCTTGTGGTCTCTATATCTATTTTACAATACGGGTCACGTCACGGCCTTGTGGTCTCTATATCTATTTTACAATACGGGTCACGTCACGACATTGTGGTCTCTATCTATTTTACAATACGGGTCACGTCACAGCCTTGTGGTCTCTATCTACTCGTACAATACGGGTTACGTCACGGCCTTGTGGTCTGTATCTACTCGTACAATACGGGCCACGTCACGGCCTTGTGGTCTCTATCTACTCGGACAATACGGGTCACGTCACGACCTTGTGGTCTCTATCTATTTTACAATACGGGTCACGTCACAGCCTTGTGGTCTCTATCTACTCGTACAATACGGGCCACGGCATGGCCTTGCGGTCTCTATCTATTCGTACAGTACGGGCCACGTCACGGCCTTGTGGTCTCTATCTACTCGTACAATACGGGCCACGTCATGGCCTTGTGGTCTCTATCTATTCGTACAATACGGGCCACGTCATGGCCTTGTGGTCTCTATCTATTCGTACAGTACGGGCCACGTCACGGCCTTGTGGTCTCTATCTACTCGTACAGTACGGGCCACGTCATGGCCTTGTGGTCTCTATCTACTCGTACAATACGGGCCACGTCATGGCCTTGTGGTCTCTATCTACTCGTACAGTACGGGCCACGTCACGGCC